>JAXGGA010000101.1:0-339650 GCA_038373865.1 Uloborus plumipes
AAACATCAGAATGTTCACTTCTCATGACCTACTTTCACGTACAAAAATATTAGGAAGATCAAAAAATGCCACTGCCACACCTTGTCTGAATTTCAAAATAATGGCTCTTAATTGACAGAGAGAAAGAACGAGGGAAGAGAAAATATAAACATTCATCACTTGCTTACATTGATTTTCAGTATAGTTACATGGTAGTTTTTGATCAGTTTTAGAACTCACCGCCAGAAACAGCACTTAAAAGTATAAAATGACCAATAGTATAAATCGCATAAAATCCTTTAAAAGAGAAAGTGTAGAGATTTAAAAAATGATTAACGAAAGAGTAATATTGCAGCCATTCAGTTAATTCATAGTTTATTTATTTGATAAAATACAATTGAAGCACTTTTTAAGGAATTTCAAAAAGGTATTTAATGATTTTCAAAGACTTTAGAACATGCCTGCCCCCCCCCCTTCCCCGAAACCCCAAATGCTTTGTAATGTAAAACAGAAAAAAAGTTTTCTTTTTTTCCAAATTCCATATGCCAAAAAAAATACCGAGTTGTCTTGCCATCCTCGGATCAGCCCACTCTTTATCTTGACAGCTAGTCCGCACACTGTTAAAACTACGGGTGACGCAGGGGTGCCAATAAGAAAGCTGGGGTGGAAGCAAGGTGCCATGGGGTGCCATTGCGAATTTGAAATGCTCTTTTCGTACCAAAAGGCGTCTCAGAAGGAGCCTAATGCTTTTTCTAGAGCGCCATTGGCACCCTTTAGGCTAGCGCATGCTCAGTGAGCCATCTGAAAGGCTCCCCTGATAGCCTGCGGCTGCGCATTGCGATTCCAAGGTCTCATCATCATCATCATCAATCATTTGAATGGCGGACATCTTTACTTCGACACGACAGAATTTTTGGTGCAGTGTTTTCACAGTCTTGGATTTCACCTTGAGTTTATTACAAAAATGGATTAATTCTTCATTTTAATCTTCGAATTCTCACGTAAGTACATGCACTTAATCATAGTTCTAAGGTTTTCCAACATATCACAATCATTTCAAATTGTTCCAACGGAAATTTATCTCTTTGTAGTGATTCTCTTTTTGCCGCGTAGACACAGCCAACAAGCAGCAGAACGCGAAGGAAAGGAAAAAAAAACTCTGCCTAACTGTTTCTTTCTTATTTGTTTTTATCTTGCGTATATGTATGCCATGATTTGCATTTTGTGCTTTCGCTAATATCTTTCGTTGGCGTTATTGATAACGAATGTTGAGTTCGTTATTACCAGAGCTTACATTTTTTGTTCCCTCAGTTGAAATGAATAGATCCTTAAAATATATTTTGATTTTTAATCTGTCGAGAAACTGGATGTTTAACAAAAACTGCTTTTCGAATACCCCTATATTTTAGTCCTTTAGTTTAGATATTTAAACGTCGAACTATACATACGTATTTAATATGTTACTCTTGATTAAAATTTTAGAAGTTAATGAAACGATTCAATTTTTTACTGATAGAATAATACAACTGAATATTTTTGATTGTTTTTGAAAGGGATCCAAAATACCCTCCCTCTTCATTTTCGGTGCAGATAATGCAGTAGTAAATATCAATAGCATTTTAAAACTACTGAGTTGAATCCAAGTCATGAATTCTTTTAAAATATGTTGGAAAGTCTGAAATGTGAGAAAATGCCTTAAATTACAAGATTCGATCCTTTTCAAATCTGAATTCAAGGTGAAAATGTACCAAGACTTCATGAATAAAAATAAATAAAAGTAAACACAATTGAAAAACAAAAACGCACACAGCACAGGGGGGATCTGCAATAGTGAACAGTAAGGGTGCCATTATACTCTCCTATACGGTTCCATCTTTCACCCGAGTTGCTCGTTGAATTGAGGGTGCCAGTTTTTCACAAAAGCCAAGGGTGAAATCTCGGCTCCCTACTGGGTGCCGCTGTTGTTACAAGCGTTTCACCCAGAAAGGTGCCAATTGCAACCAGTAGTTTTAACAGTGCAGACATGGGGGAGTTTTCCATGCAAATGCAGCGTCGGTTGGACCCACGAATCTGCCTTTGCCTTTTTTTTTGAAGAATGTTGGAAGAGACACAATGTTATAATTCTGAAAGCGATTTCCGTGCAGATTTGAGTTATTAAAATTTGGAATTTTTAATAACTTATTCATTAATGAGTGGAGAAAAAATGATTTCCGAATAAATAGTACTAAAAGCAAAAAAAAAAAAAACTAATCTCCAGGGGGGGCCCGAGCCCCCAATTGCCCCCCCCCCCCCTTATGGGCGCCCATGACATTTGGTAATTTTTTGGAAAAAATCTGAGACGTCATGAATCACAGGCGTGACACTCTCTCAGATTCTTGCTCCTAAATCTTATCTACGCTCAGTAAGATTTCGAAGCAGTATGCCATTTTGCATTATTGATTTTAAAATATTTATTTTTGATTATGAATTCCCTCTAGATTAGACCTCTACAGGGATCGGAAAGTCGAAAAAAAAAAAAAAAGCAGGAGTGACGGTTAGTAAAGAAATTTTAACCTCAAATTTTAAAATTAATTGAAAATTTAAAAAAATTGAATCAAATTGATATGGAATTATATCCTGTTAAAGTAAAAATAAATAAAAATTGTATAAGAGATGGGTATTTAAAATGTTTATTGATTATAATTGCAAAATCTGCTGCGTGTTGCAGCGTCCAGAACGAAAGGTAATATGTGAAAAAGAAAAAGCACATTTTTGTCTCCTGTACTTGGAAAAATCATGCAAACACCCGGCACCAAATGATTTGTGACAAGAAATAGTTTCAAACTCACTGGTGGTGACTGGAGTTTATAAGTGCGGGGGTAACATGTTTTGGAAGCTAAAGAGTTTGATTGAGGCTCATACTATTTCTCTTACTCTCTATTCTGACTTTAAAATTTAAAAAGTTCAGCTTATGAAAAAATTATTAAATCAAATTGCTGATCTTGGGTGGGTTATTATGAGATTCGTATAAAAGCATTTTAAATAATACTTAAAATATGCATATTTACATATTTCAATTAATAGACTGTGAATACTTTTTCCTCATGGCCCAACAGCTTTATGAAATTTGGTTTCTTTCATTCTGTGAAGTCTTGAAACCTTTCTTTTAATGACAACAACGAGAAATTATTGTATTAAGATACGCAGAAAAACAGAAGAGAGACCTTTAAACTAGTGTATAGGGAACATGCAATACACCGCCAACTCAGTTATTTCGATCTATGGACTGCAGTTTCATGCTTATTATGCACTCGTCAGCATAGAATACGAAAGTAACCGAGTTGGAGGCAAAAATCATCTTATAGAGCAAAGGGAGCCAAAAAAAAACTGGTAGCTAATGTGAAATTAGAATACCAGCGAGCGACCGCACTTGGTACGGTACAACTCGTAAATTTTAAGGCAGAGCTCAGGTATAAAGCAGTAAGTAATCGCCCCTTCGTTAGGGCTAAGGCAGGAACATGCAATACACCGCCAACTCGGTTATTTCGATCCGTGGACTGCAGTTTCGTGCTTCTTATGCACTCATCAGCATGGAATACGAAAGTAATCGAGTTGGATTAAAAAATCCTCTTATAGAGCAAGGGGAGCCAAAAACTGAAACTGCAGTCCATGGAAACAACCGAGTTGGCGGTGTATTGCATGTTCCTGCCTTAGTCCTTGCTTAGGGCGGGGCCTCCGCGAGAGTGAAGGGAAAGCAGCTCCGCTGCTTCTTCGGGCCCGGTACTGAAGAATGATGACTCATGCTAAGCGATGGGAGAAACGAAACATCGTCCTCTCGTGATGTGCAGAGTTTTCGCGTCAGAAGGAAAATGTTATTTAGAAGGGAAATTCTGTAAAATTATTTTCCATCAAAGTTGAATATATTGATTGAGAACCTGATTTTCTGACGATATTAATTCTTTTGGATAAAAAAATCCTTTACCTTCCAACTACATAAGTATACAATATAATTTTAATAAACAAATAACCAAGAAATTATCTTTCTTGTTCACAACAAAAGAACTTTTAAACTTAAAAGAAAAAAAATCATGTATTACTTTTACATATAAACTATGATTAAGCTAATGTTTGAAAGCTTATTTTTTTTTCTTTTGATTAATCTAAGTGAAGCAGAAATTGAGGTGTCATATATCACAAGTAGTAAAACATAAAACATGTTATCGAAAAATACTTCTAGACATTATGTGATTTCAGTCAATAAACAAGCCATATTAAAATCAGGTTTATTAACACGTTCATTGAAAATTTACAAGTTCATAACAAAATATTAAAAATTAGAACTTAAAATTTCAGATATACTAGATAGTGCAGTTACTTTTTTTAACAGTTTATAGATGCAAGAACTTGTCATTTGTATTTAAAAATATAATAAGAAATTTGGATGTCAACTTCAAAAACAGATCAAAATTTGCACGATGGTAAAATTTTCATTCTTATACACTATATAAATCTATCAAACTCTTTTCATTACTCTTCATTACTAGCTGTGGCAAAATTGTCATAATTTTAGGCAAATATAAAATAGCTTCAGATATATTATTTATAATATAAGAAAAAAGAAGTAAAAAACCTTAAAATGAGCTGACAATTTCATATTACATTGTAAAGTAAGCTTATCCATATCAAATGTGTAATAATTTTACATGTATTATTATTATCATTTTTTTATATACAGAAAAATCAAATAATTGTAAAGGTAAAACTATATATTTATGCTTCAGATGTACTAGGTAACAGAGCAGTACACTTTCTTTTTTTGCTTTTAGAAGAAACAAAAAAATCATTTTTGGCAATTGTATAGTTGTTTAAAAATATATTGAAAAATGTAGGAATAAACTTTATAAATAAATCATACTTTGTACAGAGGCAAACATTACATTCTTCTGTACTACAAAGATTAAGCTAGGAATGTTTTAATGGGATATGAATGTTGTTTTTCTCATCCGCTGTTTGCAGAAAATATTATTTAATAGTTTTGCTCAGATTCATTTTAAGTTTTTCCAAAACGTTTCTTAGAAAAAACATTTGCGAAAGCCGATTAATATTATTTGGTTATCCAGGGATATTAATTGATTAAGCGGAGATTTTTAACATTGCGTCTACAGGGAAATAATCAGCTCTGGAATATTTTACTCGTCTTAGAGGGTTATTCCTTTATTCATTACCTGATTAAGAGGGGCTGACAGTATAACAAAAATTTACTATTAATAACCGCCTTTTCACAGAAAAAATTAGTTTATCATGCGTGACACAGGTAATTGATTATTTTTTAATGTAACTGATTTATGTTTTTATTTTGTCATTATTTATTTATTCAGTGAAATAATAAAAAAAGGAGTCATCAGAAAAATATTTAATTTTTACTTTGCCCCATGCAAAAAAAAAAAAAAAAGAGAAAATTATCCACCTTTTTATAAATCTTTTGGTGAATGTATAAAATCAGTGCCAAAAACAAAAAATATTTTAATGCAAGTTTTATTTAAAAATAGATTGTTTTTTCGATATGAACTGTGATTTGCAAAACAAATTTCCAATAATTTATTTTAAAAATGTAAGTTATTTAGCTATTTTACTTTGTCCACAGTTAAATTGTTAATTGAAAATTCGAATATCTATATTTTAATTAAGTTTGTGAAACCAACAAAAAATGAATGGAGAAGGAATCACTCTGTTTTGGATAAATCATTGCATTTATCAAACATAAAAAATATTATGATTATGTTAATGTTAAAATACCAAAATTGTGGATTGTCAATTCGATGGAGATAAAAGTCGAAAAGAAAAAAAAACTTAACCAAAGCTAATTCAACTTAATGTAACATTTAAAAAAGTAACAAAATTAACTTTTTTCACCGATTTCGCATTTAAAAATTTTCTTATGCAGCATTATAAGAGTAACACCGATGTTAACATCTCGTTGTCTTGTCCATCGCTTAACGACACGGAACGCTAAAGCGCCCTCTAGTAGTACCGGCGCGGCCCGTCTAGTCTCTTCTCGGAAATTAGAGGCAGAAGCTTCGCCTCGAAAGCAAGAGGTCGCGGTTTCGATTCCCGCTGGTGCCCGGAGTGTTATTTCCTCTCTCTTTGTGTTGTCAATCTTTCTTCTGCTGTCTTTGTTTGTAAAGAAGACCAACCTTTCGACGCAAGGGCACCACCGCTTCATAGTGATATCTATCAATTATGACACAACAGCAACTAATTTGTGGGATAACGAAAAAGCGCAGTTGCAAATTGCAGTGCTTAAAGCAATGTTCATTATTAATGTAAATTGTTTGAAATTCCGCTACGAGTTTCGGGCTAATTTAAAATTAGCACCAAATGTATCCCCAGCAAATTCGTACATTAAAAAATTACATCAATTCTCTTTAAATTTTCATTTTTTTTTCCTGTCATTCGCTACATTTTTACAGAACAACTTAAAAATATTTTGTTAAAAATAAAATAATAAATTTGAGGAAAAAAATAAATAGTCACTTTTCTAATTCGGTATCTTTTCCCCAATAAAATTTATTAATTTTTAAGCCTGTTGAATCCTCCATAAAATACACAAGGAGCATTTTTAACCCCCACATCCCGTACTTAAACTCTTAAATAAACGTCATTAAACCCGTGTGCCACTCTTCTAGGTCAAGCGAAGATAATCGGCGGCACATAGCTCAGGGCACTGATCAACAGCGGCCTTGCACTGATGGTCTCGATACAGTGCCTAGAAGGAGTAGTGTGCCGTTCGAGGGAGAAAAAGTGAAGCCAGTTCGGTGGAAAACGCCAGATGGCGCTGCGCACAACTCCCCGGTCTGGATTTACATTCAGTCTCGTGTTAAATCAGCGAAAAACAAGCTAATTTCGTGATTTAAAAACCGCGTTTTACGAACTTACCTAATTTAAACGAAAAAGATGAATTGTTGAATGAATTTGATTTGTTGCACGCGTGTTCATTTATTTTTTTAAGCCACACAAACATTACATGAATTCTTTTTAATAATATTAGTAGCTCTTCTAAAGCATTTTTTTAAATTAATATAATTTTTTCAAACTGTAAAACCATTGTGTTAGAGAGCATGCCCTAGCATTTTACATGATTATGTTCGAAACACGAATTTGTGTATCTTGCTTTGAAAAAAAATAACAAAAGCAACAAAACTATGTATTAAAATCAGTTATTTTCGGATAACTACGGGTTATTTATTTACTTGCACTGTTTCTAATTTCTTGTAATAAATAACATGGCTTAAAATTAGCTGACTATTTTCAAATTCACTGGAAAATTGAAAACTTTACAGATGAAATATTAATTTTACGAGTAAAAAAAGAAAAAGAAGAATACTCTGATTTTGATTCATATGTGAGGAAGGAGAGAAATATTTTCCTTGGAAAAGGTTTTCAAAAAAAATATTGAAATGATTTTTTTTTTTTTAAATCTAAGCATCAACTTAGCTATGACTTGAAAGCTCGTTCGTCTGTAGAAGTCTGATGGCATTAAAACTGTTGCTCGGCATTAAAAAAAAAATTTATTTTACAATAGCACATAAACACATAGTTGCTCATACCACATAAATGGGTTGAATTAGCAGTAAATTTTGAATAATTTAAATAGGTTAATCATAGTCACCACAACAAAACAAATTTTTACACTCGGAAAAGTTAGAAATATCTGAAGTGTTCGTTAGTTTGGTTGGCCGAAAGTCCAATGGCCGATCGCTAGCAGTTACCACAGGTAAAAACAGCTGGAGACTTCACTCCTACCCTTCTGATCTATGCCTAGGTTGTACAAGTGACAATGCAATGCACCGTGGACTATTCGAGCTCTTCCTGACTTAGGAGGACTCAGGGAGTGTGTCTATCACTTTTGGGGGTGGGGGGGGGTACACTTAGGTAAACCAGCTGTTTATTAGGATCTACAGTATGGAAAAGCTGGGGCCGTAGTGGCACGAACGGTAAAGCATCAGACTCTTAACCGGTTGGTCCCGGGCTCGATTCCAACCAAGCAAAGATCCACCGTCTTTACTAATGGTTACTGGAGGACGTAAACAAAAAAGCTCGTGGTCACAAAGTCCTCCAAGTGAATCGATACCTTTGGGAGTACTAGACTAGGGGTTTGCTCGACTACTGGTCTTGATAAAAAAAAAAAAGAGAGCGCTCTTTTTCGATCAAGACCAGCAGTCGATTGCCTCGCAATAACATGATTACGCAATAACATGGAGAAGGTCCATTTCTTGGAATTTTTGTTTTTTATATTCGTAAAATATATCGATAATTATTTTGCAGTCGATTATTAACTTTAAACTCTGGAAAGTGAGAGGGCAATCGCCTCCCTGTACGAGCCGTCTATGCTTGGAGGCACCCATAGCTTAACCATCTGCAGTAAAGGAATGCATATTAGCTGAGGTTCGGGTAGGCCGATGCATCGGCGCCGATGGTGCAATGTTTTTTCCATCGGCATCGGCATTGACGGCCGATGTTGATTATGAAAAATAATCGGCCCATCGGCCGTGAAAAACACCGAAAGCCGATGTTTTTTTTAATTTAAAAATAAAATAAAATACAAAAATAAATAAATAAAATTATAAATATTTTCATTGTTGTTGTTGTTGTTGCTTCCAACAACTGCTTTGCCAACTAACCATATTGCAGACCTAGTGCATTCCTCGAAAACCGTTATGCATTCGTTCATTAGGAACCACTATCGGCGGAATGCCATTACCAAGAGCATTTTAAAGCTCAGCTTCCCCTAAAAATTGGAGGCACCTGGGCTCGATTCGATGCGAAACTTCACTAGGAATTTAATTTTGCCAAGAGATACTCAATACCAAACGAGTGATCGAGCGATCTTTGCTGAGAAGGGGGAGCGAAGAAGGGGGGTTTGTGGGAGATCCTTGGATTTTTTTCATCATTGAAGGCTTTAATGATTACAATTCTTTTGTTTCTTTGAAAGGAAGTAGAATGAAATGAATCAATAATTCTTCAAATCTCTGATAATCTTTTTTTTTCTTTTGTGCCAACGGCCATTACCATCGGCCATCGGCATCGGTGGCCGATGCCGATGTGGCCGATGCATTGGTACGTCGGCCATCGGCCGTCTTTGAACAATCGGCTAACAATCGCCATCGGTCGATCCTTAATATAAGCATCTGCAGTAAAGGAAAGCCATCATCCATATTTTCCATCCATTTATTGCCGCTAAATTTAAAGTATGGATGCCGATGAGGATAGGGACATGGTGCAGACTTAGAGATGCAAAAAACCCGTAGTTTTTGAGAGCCGGGAAAAAACCCGGGAATTTTGGGGAATAAACCCGGAATTTTGGGGAATAAACCCGGAATTTTGGGGAACATTGGAAATTTTGAATGTAAACAAACATAGTAATTTCGATAAAAACCACACAGACACCCTTGTCTATTGGAACAAAGTAAATAAAGGGATGTTTTAAAGGAGGTTAAATATATGACATACATTGAAAAAACTTTTATGTTAGTTATCTAAAAAAAGTTATGTTAGTTACATAAAATACTAAACATTTTATTTAAAAAAAACCATCAATTAACACGTGGAGAAGCAATGATTGCAAGAGATAAGCAATTAGTTGCACTTTTAGAAAGCAAACTCAACAAATCATCTCAATTTTAAATTATACCCCGTGACAAAACAAACTCAAGGGTGGCCTCTTTCACTTATTATTTTGAAATATTTTTCTGATAAGCAATTCCATATATACTACAAAACATAACTATGGGAAATATCTTTTGAATACATCTAATTAGGGTAAAAAATACAAATTTCAAAACCAGAATTTCTTAACACTTTGAAAATTCCCAAAACTCCCGGGAATTTTCCAAATTCCCTTCCCAAAAAACCCGGTTTTTTCCAGGGAATAAACTGGGTTTTTTCCACCCTTTGCATCTCTATGCAGACTACATCAGTAACTTTTATTTTCAATACATAAAATGTTCCATTTTCTGCAAAAAAAAAAAAAAAAAAAAAAAAAAAAAAACGCTGGTAGCATTTTTAGTAAGCTCCATAACACCACAAAGGGGCGGGGGGGGGGGTCTGCATTAGCATCCATGGCTATGTCCGCACATTTGATCCGCTGTATAGAAAAGCTATTGGTCATCTCGATATTCTAGCAATTTATTGTCGGAAGAGTGATGAAGCAAGGGGGGGGGGGAGGAAGGCGCCGACAACACGATTTAAATTTTGTAAGGGTGTAAAAGAGTTTCATTTTGTAAGTTTTCCCTCATCTTCGGGAGCTTTGAAACGGGAAAAGTTTTCTTTGCATGGTTCGTATTCACTTTTGGACCCTGCTCTGAAATTAAATAAAGCAAATTATCTCTTGATCTGAAATTTCAAAGTCTTCATTAAAACATGACAATGCTCCTTCGTAAAATTTTCGAAAACTGCGGTGAAACAACATCAACACAGAACGAAATTAAAGCGAAATCCCGCACCTACTAATGATAAACTCCGAGAAAACCAGCCGAGTAGCAGACCGCACTGCCCTCTAGCGGATTTCCACAACTTTGACCTCACGATCGGCAGGGGAAAACTACGGCGTTCGGCACACTACTCCTTCTAGGCACTGTAGTCTCGATAAGCGGTCGACAGACGGAAGAGAAAGTTGAGTTGGAAGAATATGCGATGACGGCAGCGTCTGCTCTTGAGCTACGTTGTTTCGTTTTATACCCGACGCAACGCAACTGTAAATGTATGAAGTAGCAGATGAATGGAATGGAAGAGGTGCTAAAAGCGTAAACATTGAGTGGGTGGAGCGTCGCTTTCATTCACGAATTAAGTTCGCTTTGCCATGGAATTCTTTGTCGTTCATAATGGTGGTTTATTGGAATTGTTGTTTTAGACTTTTTGGAAATTATCAATACTTATTTGTACATTTTTAACGGAATCTTTACAATTTCGGTCAGTGAATTTTTGAAATAATGACTCATTCAACCTACACCGTACAATGTGGCACCTTATAGGCCCTGAGTATCAGGGTCGGCCTTAGCAATGCGGGTCTCGATTGGAAAATTAACGCTAGGTCTCCTTTATAGAACGATTGCATTCGATTTGAGGCTAAAATAAATAAAATAAACGAAATAAAATGACTTTTTTTTAATGGAAAAAAAGTTCATTAACATTATTTTTAAAAGCAAAAAAAAAAAAAAAACTGCAACGTTAAAACAAGTCATTGCAGACCAAGATCGTCATTTCAAGTTTTTCCCGGGGGGGTGTCACAGGGTGCAAACACAATGCAATTTCATCGGAAAACAACAAAAATCACGCCCACTTATATGAAAATACATTGATTTCTCAAAGTGGGCCCCCCCCGACCCCCCCCCCTTACATAACGGGCCTGTTGCAGACTCACGTTCTTCGCCTTTTTACGCGCCTTCCCTGACTACCACTTCGCTGTTGACGAAAAGGGAAAAGAGTGCATAATAACAGTTTACATAAATCCCGTTCAGCCATCCCCCAGTGTACAAAAAAAAAAAAAAAAAGCAAGCGATAACAAAAGAACTTCCAAACTACTGAATTTGGGATTCAATAAACAGCAAGATATGAAACATGTGAGGCACAAAAATGTATTCCAAGCAATATGTTACAGAAAGGTCACAGAACCATGAGTTTTACATTTTTCATGCATTATTTGGGGACGACTGGGGGGGGGGGGTCGCCTAATAGTGAGGCAACGAGGTCCCCATCCTCAAAAAATAAATAAATAACTAAATAAACCCGGCAGTTTATCATCCGCGAAAAACACTTTTTTATTATGGTCTTTCTCTGACAAATGTTTGTAATTAACGTTAATAATTAGTGTTAATGATTTTTAAAAACAAATGTCGATAATTAATAATAATCTTGCTCTGTTTTCACTTCCAAAATAAAAGCCTATCCATGGCCTTACAATCAATAGCAGAATCAAACCACAAAAAGTGCATAATATACACAGGCTCAAAAAGTTCATTAGATGCTATACGAACTGCAACAATAATTATCACTCTTTAGTAAGACAAACTCTCCACTTATACAATCGTCTTAAACAAAACAATTTTGAACTTTTTTTTTGCTGGATACCTGGTCATGTTGGCATTAATGGCAATGAGACGCCAGATATAGATGCCAGTTCCCATGAAGAAGAACTTATACCTTTAGAAGACATACAAAATTGCATGACAGACTGCCTTAACAACTATTGGCAGCGTGCCTGGAATGGAGAAATGCATAATAAATTGCACTTCATCCAGCCACTGACAAAAAGTTTAAATCTTTAACTAAAAGAAGGGACCAAGTCATAATATCCCGTCTTCACCATTGGTCACCACGAGATTTACACATAAATATCTTCTTTGCCACGAACGTACACCTATATGTATTAATTATAATGTCAATCAGACAGTGTTGCATATTTTATGTAACTGTCCAAATTTTAATAGTATACGTTTTAAGTATTTTAATAATTTTTATCCATCTTTGACGGAATTATTTGGGAACACATCGCATCCTGGTTTATTCCCATTTCTTCATGAATGGTTTTATGTCTTTAATTTAGTGACTTTATCCTTGTATTCTTGTTTGTTTCGGCTTTGTTTTGATTTGTTTCTGGTTTTACCAAAAAAATTTAAACAGCTACTTGTTTCGCTTGATTAGTTTAAAATTTAAACTACATATAAATCTCTGTTTTAAAACGTTATCAAATTTTTTAAAGATTTATGTGCGGTATACTTTAAATTTTAGCTTTGTTATTGGTTTGCAACAGTATTATTGTTTGCCGCAGTATAGCGTTTGAAGGCTCTTGCGCCAAAAAAAAAAAAAAAAAAAAAAAAAAAAACGAACGCAGCCAACCAACCAAACACAATAAACGCCAAAAATCAGACCATTTTCTGAAAACTTACATGAAAAGATGGAGAGGTTCCCTCCCGAAAATTTTTCAAAATTCTAGTCATTTTTTATCTACATTTGGTAATATCAGGGGGTCAGGGATACCTTCCGGAAATTTACAGAAATTTAAGTTTTAGAAACAGTTCACGACAAACTTGGTGACATCAAGAGAAATCAGATGGTTCTAGGGTCCCATTAGAAATATCTAGAAAATTTTCGACATTGATCTCTGAATCTGAAAAATTTAATTGTGCGCTACCTTTGACAACGTCCAATGTTGGAATAGAAAGAGGTTTGGCATTCCTACTTCAGGAAATTTTCAAAGTTAAAATCATGAACACACCAATTATTAACTATCTTTGATGACGTTAGGGACAGGGCCGTCGAGAGGTCGAAAAAGCCGTGGGGTATGCAAAATTGACGACCCCTTAATTAGTTCAAACGTATATTCAAAACAGAAGTTTCTCTCTTGCATTATTTCAAATTTATGGTCTTAAAAATGCAGTTAGCAGACCCTCTTTGGTACTGTTAGGGAGAAGATTGGTGCGAGGGTGTTCGCTGCTATCTCGTCCATTTTTCAAAATTGAAAATTTGAAAAAGCAATTGTTACATTTGCAATTGTATTAAGAAGGGGGGAGGTGGGTTCTCCCCCGAAATCTTCTTTGAGAAATGACTCAAAAAAAAAAACAGTTTTAGATGATCTTTGGAGATTTTAAGGGTTGGGGAAATTGGGGGGGGGGGGGCAATTCAACTTAAATTTCTCGAATTTGTACTCTCAAAAATATACACTCAACCAGACTATCTTTGCAAATGTTTAGAGGAGAAGAGGTACGGGAGAACTCCCTTGTCCAGTTTTCGAAATTGAATCATTGAAAACGCAGTTTCATCTCAATGTTACAGTGGGGTTTTAGAGCTCTTTTCGGATTTTTTTTTTTTTTTTTAATTGGTTGGTTGGTTTCATTGTGTTTAATGGCTCAAGAGCCTTTATAAGCTATACTGTGCCAAACGATAGTTTTGTTTAACTCTACAGTGGACACAGTTTTTTTTCCAACTATTGATCTATGTGTCTAAAACTCTGTATGCTTGTATATTTTCTTAATCAAAAAGTATTTAAAAAATTGGTGCCAAAACAATGAATACTTTTTTTTTTTTTTTGAAATTTTAAATTTAAAAATTTGTTTAACAAAATTTCAAAATGCTCTATGCGTCACAATTTTCAAACTTTGAATTTCCACTTAATTTCCAATCACTAGGCATGATTTCTTAAATCTATGCATTAAATGTAATGTTTTATGAGATAGTTTATAAAAAATGAAAATTTATATGAATTTTTCAGCCGAAAAATTCATATACATTTTCATTTTCAGCCGTCTTTTATTTCAAAAGAAAATTCATTGTTTTTGAACCAATTTTTTTATGCTTTTTGATGTAGTAAATATACAAGCACACAAAGTTTTAGACTAAAAGATCAATAATTGAAAAAAAAAAAAAACATTTTTCGTGTCCACTGTAGCCTTAACAAATCAAGAGATGCTTTAAAATTATTTAAAATACATTAGACATAAAATTTTAAAAATCTGAAAAGCATTTCCCGTTAAGACAATACAAAGCGTAAAATTCTAAATAATAAGGCGAACGAAAAAACTATCAAACTATTTTTACTAAAACCTGCTACACAATTTACGAAACAAGAACGTCACAAACAGGAAGACGGATAAAACCACTAAATTGAAGAAATGGGAACAAATTACAATTGAGGATTTTTTTTTTTTTTTTGTTAAAAATATAGCTCTAAAAAAGCTGTTTTAGGCTATCTTTGGATATTTTAATGGGAGGAAGAAATTCGGGGGGGGGGGGGGCTACCTTCTAAGTTTCTTAGAAATACCCTTTAGACGATTTTTAGTAATGTTAGAAATTTAACATTCAATGTTTACAACTACATTTTAAAAAAACTTTCAAGGCTTATACGTATTTTTTTTTAATTTGTTTTTTCAAGTACTTTCCAGTTTTTCAGGAACGAGTCATACATTTTTTTGGGATTTGGCAGCCCCCAACAAAGCCGGGGCCCTAAACTATAGCATATTTAGCTCATACACTGTTAAAACTACAGGTCGCACAAGGCACCTTTAATTGTGAAACGTTGTATTACGAGCGGTACCTTATGAAGAGTGCCACTTGACTCCCTGTGGCACCCTATGGGAGCCCTATGGCAACCCAAGGGTGCTATAGGGAGTTTAATGGCACTTTCAAGGGCACCATAGGGAGTCAAGTGGAACCCTTCAGGGGTGCCACTGGTGCCACCACGTTTCACCCACAAAGGTGGCTTGTGCAACCTGTAGTTTTAACAGTGCAAGTAAATCCAGTCCTGAGGTTTCGTACCAAGAGTTATAGTAAAGCAGCAGGACACAAAAAAAAAAAAAAAAAAAAACACAGCCGGGTGTTTAAAAAAGTCACATTTACTGGTACAGAACGTTTGTCGTTAACATTGAATTGTAAAAGAACTCTCTTCTCCAAAAATAGATTTTATGTCTCAAAATGTCTTTTTAAGTCTTAAAAACTAATAAATCCGAAAGCACACCCTGCAAATACAGGGTGCGCCAGAGAAACTTACTTTTTTGAAAAAATTCCTGCGCGGTGAAATGGCTGCGTAGAAGGCCGAGAGTGGGCGCGGAGCGGGAAATCTCCAAGTTTTGTTTTCCTTATGATTAGTCGCCATCGTACTATGGTCAAAAGAACAGCGCGCCTTTGCCGTCGAAAGCTACTTTTCGAACGGCCGTGAATGCAGCTCGGTACAGGACTATGATCGAGGAATTCTTTCTTCCCAGCCTCGAAGAAATGAACATTCGGGACGTGTGGTTTCAGCAAGATGGAGCCACAGCACACACAGCACGAGATTCAATGAATTTGTTGCGACAACATTTCCCCGACCACCTCATCTCTCTCAGAGGCGATCTCCCATGGCTGGCAAGCTCCCCAGATTTGGCGCCATGCGATTTTTTTTAATGGGGTTATTTGAAATCCCTGGTTTATGTTGATCGACCACGCACAATAGCCCACCTCAAGAATAACATTCGCGACGAAATTGCCAACGTACCAATTGATTTGCTGCAAAGATTGCTCACAAACTTTAAAAATCGTCTTAATCAGTGTATGCTCAATGGGGGTCATCATTTAACCGATGTCATTTTCAAGACTAAATGAAAAAAAATGATATTGTATTCTCAAATAAAAAAAGAATTAAAACAATAACTTAAGTAGTTTTGTTTTTATTGACATTTCAAAAAAGTAAGTTTCTCTGGCGCACCCTGTATTAGCATGCTTCAGTATTGAAAAAAAAAAAAAAAAAAACTGTTCAGAAACTTGTTTTATGCTGAAGTATTTCATCATTCGTAACTCAAAAGGGGAATAAAATTTTCTTTAAAGCACTCTACGTCTTTTAGTCATTTTTAAATTGAATTAATTTTAATATTTTTGTTCGACAACAAATTGCACGTCCATTTGTTAATGCTCTCTCTATTGGAATCAACCATGCGTGTCATTAAAATACCATTTCAACTATTCTGGTCCGGAAAACTATTATTCGAAATATTTTTTGAAGTACAGTTGATTACTTAAAAAAAGCTCATGAAAGGTCTTTGACACCTAACTATCGGAAGAGAGAATATATGCAGTGTTAGATTTCAGAAAAAGAATTTGATAAGAAAAAGGGAAAAAACTGATGCTCAAAGTGAGTCATTGCCCTCAGGTGAGACTCTGAAAATTCAAAGAACGCGAGAGAGTGACACAGCAACGTAAAAATAGTGCACAAGCTTGAAAACTGAAATTAAAATGTTGGATCATTCCATGTCAAATCAACCTCCCCCCTTCGAAAAAAAAAGAAAGGTTAATTTGAATTTTAACATCTTGAATTCAAATTATGTTTTTCGCAATTACGAATTGCGTACACTCTTAAAAGTGTGCCACTTATATGTAAGGCACAAGAAAATTGTGCCTTATATTACTTACATATCAGAGGCACAAAGCGTTAGGTGCCGTTGATACATACAAAGCACAACGAGATGAACGGCACGGACAGGAAGCAAAACTTTTTAAAGGCACACTGAATCGGCCGTGCCTTTTAAATTCCCACTTCGCAAGTTATAGGCAGGGATTCAAGTGAAACAGCACTGCGATTGCTTCGAATGCAATCGCTACTGGAAGTGAATTACATTATCATCAGCTTAACTTGGCACTGACGTCACTACGAGCGGAGCCAATAAGAGCTCACAAGCAATCGGCCATCTCCTCTTATTCGCCAAGTAGGCTGTGACGTTTTATCTAGCTCGTTTTTCATAGGCAAACGTCACGATGAACGTTCTAATGTAATTCATTTCCAGTATCAAGAAACGTTCTAATGTAATTCATTTCCAGTAGCGATTGCAGTTTGCGATAGCCTGTTTCACTTGAATCCCTGCCTTAAGCGGCACATCGTCTACACTGTAAAAACTACGGGTGACGCAGGGGTGCCAATAAGAAAGTTTGGGTGAAAGCAAGGTGCCACGGGGTGCCACAGCGAATTTGAAATGCTCTTAACGCACTAAAAAGCCTCCCATCGGCACCCTTTGGGGTGAATGAAGCTTGCGCATGCTCAGTGAGACATCTCGCCGTACCAAAAGGCACCTTTGACAGAATGCGCCTGCGCGAGGTCTCATCATCATCATCAACCATTTGAATGGCGGACATCTTGTTTATGTCGACACGACAGAATTTTCGGTTCAGTGTTTTCACAGTCTTGGATTTCACCTTGAGTTTATTACAAAAATGGATTAAGTCTTCATATTAGTCTTCGAATTCTCACGTAAGTACATGCATTTGATAATAGTTCTAAGAATTTCCAACATATTTGTACAATCATTTCAAAGTGTACGAACGGAAATTTATCTCTGTGCAGCGAATCTCTTTTGCCGTGCAGATACAAACAAGCAGCAGAACGCGAAGGGAAGGGAAAAAAAAGAAACTCTGAATGACTCTTTCTTTCTTTCTTATTTGTTTTTATCATACGTATATGTATATGCTATTTTAATGCCATGCATTTCGTGCTGTCGCTAATATCTTTCGTTGGCGTTATTGATAACAAATGCTGAGTTCGTTATCGCCAGAGCTTACTTTTTTTGTTCCATCAGTTGAATTGATCCTTAAAATATATTTCGATTTTTAATCTGTCGAGAAACTTGACGTTTAACAAACACTGCTTTTCAAATACCCGATATATTTTATTCCATAAAGATATTTAAATGTCGAACTATACATACCTATTAATATGTTACCCTTGATTAAAATTTTATAAGTTAATGAAGCGATTCAATTGTTTATTGATAGAATAATACAACTGAATATTTTTGATTGTTTTTGAAAGGGATCCATAAAATACCTTCCCTCTTCATTTTCGGTACAGATAATGCTGCAGTAAATGTCAATAGCATTTTAAAACTACTGAGTTTAATTCAAGTCACGAATTCTTTTAAAATATGTTGGAAAGTCTGAACTGTGAGAAAATGCCTTAAATTACAAGTTTCGATCATTTTCAAATCGGAATTCAAGGTGAAAATGTACCAAGACTTTGTGAAAAAAAGCAATAAATAAAAGTAAACACAATTGAAAAACAAAAACGCACACAGCACAGGGGGGATCTGCAATAGTGAACAGTGAGGGTGCCATTATGCTCTCCTATACGGTTCCATCTTTCACCCGCGCTGCTCGTGGAATTGAGGGTGCCAGTTTTTCACCCAAGCCAAGGGTGAAATCTCGGCACCCTACTGGGTGCCGCTCCTGTTACAAGCGTTTCACCCCGGAAAGGTGCCAATTGCAACCATTAGTTTTAACAGTGTATTCACGCTTTGGGTTTGAGGTTATAGCTGATCACGTGGCCCGTATGTTTATTTTCAATGCTGGAGATGGCGGAAAGTTTGTTATCGCAAAAATTCAGGATTAAATGTATTCTTTCGTCGTTTTCAAGCAATATTATTAGTTTGAGAGAAATAATTTTATGTATTGCATTGTTGTTTGATGCGGATGTAAGAATAGGGAACGAAAATCAAGTTGTAGTGTAGAAATTTGATCGTTCCATGCCTTTCCTTTGCAAGATTCATCGTTTGAAGCAACGGCAAATGAAAAGTCAGTCGGGTGCATTTTGTGCAGAATAAGCATATTATGGTTTGCTCTGAACACTTACTATCAGAAGAAGATTTTATTTATCTGTCCATCCATTATGCATTATTGATTGCCGAGGCATAAACTGCTGTTTCAAACGTCTTCCTATGGAAACATCGATAACAAAATGGGCAGCAAAAGAGTGTGTTAGTGTATTTTTAAAATCTACATACTCCTTTGCTGATCTTTTTTGTGCTGTATGTTGCCATTTTGTGCTACGACAGGTATGTAAAATAGCTCGTAAAATTTATTTCTATTATGATTTATCAGCGTTATTTTAATTAAAATCTTAGTCTCATTTGCCATAATGGTTTAATATGTTAGATATTTGATACTGTTTGTTGTTCCGGCAAAAAGCTCCATTGACAAAAGAAGTAATTATTTTTTAGTTGCATGGGCTTTATTATGATAAATATTGTCTCACAAGATTCGGTTGACTTTAAATTTATTGTACTACTTTTTAAAATATAGTAGGATTTTTTAAAAAATAATAAGTTATGATTTAGCATTTTTTTTAAAGTTAAAAATTAATTTTAACTCAATTTGATAATATTTCGTAGTACTTCATCATGATAAAGTATAAATTCCAGTGCCGTATTTAAGTATGGGCTTAGTGGGCTATAGCCCAGGGCGGCACGATTGGGGGGGGGGGCGGCACTTTTTCTATGCAAAGTAAAGACCCTTTTGTTTTAGACAGCAGGGCTGATCGGCAGCGAGAATTACATCAGTTAATTGAATTAAATACTGTTCTTTATTTAATAACGCTGGAGTGCTGGTGGAATTTTTCATACAAAAGTATTGAACCGCAGGGGAAAAAAAAAAGAAAAGAAGATAAAATAAGACTAGAAAGATGAGAAAAAAAGACTGCAAGACAGAAAAAAATTGTTCGTTAAAACCGGGTCTTGCTCGTTAAAACGAATTCTGTTCCATAGACTTAACATTGATCCAACAAAGTATTCTCGTTTCCCTCGTTGTTGATTTATAATAATGTAAGAGCAGATTTGTAGTAGTAAAAGTTGAACTTCCCAAAAGACGAATTTTTACCAATTGGCTGATTGTTAACAACCAACCAATTTCATGTTTAACTAGCTGTGTGGCCGGGATTTGCACGGTTTACCTTGAAAATACATTTTATGTCAAGTAAATAAAAAAGTTTTTTTTTTTTTTTAACAACTTTGAAATTCAACACCTCAAGGGGGGGGGGGGCGGCCAGTTTCAAAAGCCCAGTTCAGCCTCACGTCAAATACGCATCTGATAAATTCTCACAAGATTCAGTTGAATATAAATTTGTTGAACTTGTTAAAATATAATAGGATTTTTTTCGGCAAAAATAAGTAAAAAAAGACTATTCTCGTAGAAATTGCCAGATTCAAAACTAAATATTTATAAAAGAAACCTTGACTCTGTGCATTAAAGTTAAAATTCACTAATTTTCTGTATCGCAGCATTTATTTACTAAATTTAATAAATTTTAACTTAGTCAATTTTCATGTGACCTTTATTATGGTAAAATACTTTATCACGAGATTCAGTTAACTTTAAATTTACTGAACTTGTTATCTTTTAATGAGATTTTATTACACAAAAATACAACTTTTAGTGAAATTTTTTCGTCAAACATTTTTTCTTTAGCAGGCCGAGTACTCAGTGATCAATTTAAATCATTTTTTGGATCCGTATGACATGTTCGTAGTTATAAAAAACTGTTATGATGTAACAAGTTTAAATGTGTTTAGATGTGATTTAAGGAATCTTGCAATTTTTATCGAGATTGCATGGAATGATCGGTTATTATCCTGTACGTAATAATTAAATTTGAAACTACAGCATTATAAAACATCAAGTGTTTGTTCTCCCTAAAAAGATACTATTTTGCATAAAAGGTTAAAATCACTCTATATTTTATAGCATTTCCATTTATTACATTTAATAAATGTTATACTAAAACAACTAAAACTAAAAATAGTTTAAATACCTTGTTTTGTTCCTATTCTCAATATTGTATTTCAAAAAGTTACCTTTTAATTAAAATTGAATAAATTCAATCATGTAAGACTACCTTTGTTCAGGATCAAATTGACAATTTGTTATGAAGTACTTATTTTTGCTAGGTCGTACAATGGCAAAAACTGAAGCTTAATAGCATTTTTTTTCTGATCTTGTCAAATTTTCAGTTCTGTTGACGAGATTAGCGAAAATAAGAGCTTATGCAACAATGAAATCAGAAAATGAAATAAAGTATTATGCACAATATTTTTATATTCTTTGGGAAACATTTTGTTTTGATGTATCTAATTAATGTGTCATGACGAATTAAAACCTAAAAAAAAGTTTAAAACATGCAAGCACTGGGGTAAAAAATTAAGAAGTTACTATAAACTAACATTGAAATTCTCCTTAATAAACCATTATTATTATTATAAACCTATAAGAGGCACAAATCCTTTTAAATGTAAGGCACTGAAATCAAAAATCAGAGGCACAGATGTTTTCAAATATAAGGCACTGAAATCTAAAATCAGAGGCACAAACGTCCTCAAATATAAGGCACTGAAATCTAAAATCAAAGGCACGGTATGTGCCTTTTAATTTCAGAGGCACAAACGGTGCCTTTCATTTTAAATGTGCCGCTTAATTTTCAGAGGCACAAAAATTCAAAATGTGCCTCTTATTTCAGAGGCACAGTTTTAAGAGTGTAGGTGTAAGTGTGTGTGCGTGCGTGAGTGCCAGGCCCATCATTTCAAGTTTTTCCGGGGGGAGGGGATCAAAGGGTGCAAACACAATGCGATTCCATCGGAAAACAACAAAAATCACGCCTACTTATACAGGGCCGTGCTTAGGGGGTGGCAAACTGTGTAACCACACAAGGCCGCTAAAATATTTTAAAATTTTGGGGCCGCTAAAATATTACAAAAGAAAAAATATTTTTGTGTGCACGTGGAGAAAAAAACTTTAAAAAAAAAACTTTTTCCTTCAAACTATTTTTTTAAACTTTCAAAATATCTAAAATACAAACCGCTTTTGGCGGTGTGGCCAATTCTTCAATTAGTTTCTCTGGCCAGAGGCAAACTTGTCTTTTGGAATAATTCAGCAAATATAAATCTTATTTTCTACTTCTACTCAGCGATGGGACATTCTAAAGCGGTATGTTCAAAATGTTACTATTGAGCCTTTATCTAACACAAGATGAGAGTGCCGAATAGAAAGTATCAAAGATATTAATTTCAAATTTGCGGATATTTATGACAAATTAGTTGAGATATCGGAAATTGCAACGGGGTCAAAATGCAAAACTGAGTTTCGAATTTCTCACTTATTCATGTATATGGTACTAATTGCTTGTTCAAATTCATTTCGTTAGGAAAGCAAAGCAAAATTCTACTTTAAACTTAAATACTGCTGTTCAGTTAATAGAGAAAATGTTATTTTTTAGAAAAGTTGAAAAACACTGACTTTGAAATTCTCAAGAGCGGATCTAAAAATTTCTCAAGGGAGGGGAGATTGTTTTATACTACTTACCCTTTACTTACATACCTTGGTTTAGATCTCTTGATTACAAAATTTCAGTCTTTTAATTCCGAAACATTTCCGGAGTTAAACCCCTGAATCCATAGCCTCTCTTAATATCATCGAAGTCCTCAAAAATTACGGTTTTTGTATTTCGCTTCTAAACTTCAATACCGAAAAATTGTGGGAAGAGAATTCTCCGGGTTGTGTCCCCTAACTTCTGTTCTCCCTGACTTGAATCCTCTCTTCCCCTAATATTATCGAAGTCATCTAAAATTAAGTTTTTTTTTTTTTTAAATCTATACCGAAAAATTGTGGTGAGAGAGCTTTCGGGTTTGTGTCCCCCAACTTCTTCCCTCCTAGCATCATCAGACATCGTCTAAAAATTGTGTGTGTGTGTGTTTTTTTTTTTTTTTTTGAACTACAATTCAAAAAATGTTTCGGGGAAGACGAAAGAGTCCAGAACAACATTTATGTCCCAAATGTCATCAAAGACGAACTGCAAATTGCCCCCCCCCCCTTCTTTTTTGTATTTAATTTCGAAACATTACCGGATAGAGGAACCCTCACCTCAACGAAAAAATTGTCGAAGATTGCTTAAAATTCCATATTTTAAGATTAAATATCGTAAAAGTGCCGACGTAGGGCCCCTCAAGGCCTCACAAGGAAGGGATCGTCATTCCTTTGTATCCGTCTTAAAATTTTGAAATTGCAGCGAAAGATTTAACTCTCTATCATTGGAAGTGAATACTAATGAAATTTCTTCTCCTCCTGTTAACACTCTTCGTAGAAAAAGTGTTAACAAACAATTTTCTTACGAGTCAATCTTTTATGTACACCTAGGAGCGTTTTCAAAAAAAAAAAGATTTCAACAAGAAATTTGGATCTCTTTGCAATACTCCAGCATTAAAAACTTTGGAAGAGCATGATTTAATAACTAATTGCAATAACTTAGAATTAGACGATGTGAATGGAACCAATTTATACACAGAGTTAAAAGTTTTTATAAATTTCATTTCAGAGAAACTTTAATTTCAACCACTTAAATATTTGTTTGAAAACAGCTTCCAAAATGTTTTACTAAATTTTGTTATTGAGTTACGAATTTTCTAACTATTTCAGCTAAAGTTGTCTCGGCAGAACCTTCATTCTCAAAGCTAAAATAAATTAAAAAACATATTTAAGATCTATTATGACTAATGCTCTAGCACTAATATCGATTGAAAATGATTTTTGTATTTCTTTAGATTTTTCAAACTTAATTGATGAATTTGCTGCTCAAAAAGCTAGAAAAATTATTCCTCATTAAATCGCTTATTTTATTTTATTTTATTTATTTATTAATCTCTAGATTATTCTCTTTTCTAAATAAATGTTTGCTTTTGGTAAATTTTGGTTGTGTCTGTGTCTTTTCTTTCTTTCTTTTTATTTTTAATTCACATAATTAGCAATTTTATAGTAAAATGTCAAAATAATTTCCGGTTTTTATGTGTTGGGATTGGTGCATGTTGCGGTCTGTAATAATTTAAATGTATTATGTTTTATGAGAAAATGGAAATAAATAAATAAAAAAATATTTATTTCTCTACTGTTAAAACAAATTTCGCACAAGGCCGCTTAAACTCTAAGCACGCCCTGTACTTATATGTAAATACATTGATTTTTCAATACCGGGGGGGGGGGGGGCAAGTGACGGGCCTATTGTGTGTGTGTAGAGATGTGCTTATGTGTGTGTGTGTGTGTGTTTGCGTGTAAGACAAGGACGCCTCACCAGGAGGGGCGGAGGCCGAGGACCTGCACCACTCGAAGAAGCAGGATCCGGTCGACTTCCGCGGAAGTGGAGCACCGGTCACCCACCCAGTGGCAGACTCCGGGACTAACCTGAAAAAGGAAGATAGATTACAGATCCTGGATTTTGACCCCTAAATTACCTTCCAAGTCGTACGACCTGGGATAATATGATTGACACGAAGAAAAAAAAGTTTTGAAAAGGGCGTCAGATTGTAGTAGGAAAAATTGATAGTTAAAAGGATTTTTTTAGTAAGGTACTAAAAAATAAAAAAAAAGATCAATTTTTGCAAAGGATGAATTAAAAAAAATATGCTTAGGGCCGTATCGGCCATGAGTCCTACCAGACTGGCCCGGCGGGTAGTCCGAACCAGCATTTAAATCTGCTTAAAATTTTCAAAATTCGGCCGAAACTTTGCAGATTCCTGCAAAATTTGAAGATACCCATAGGTGTGCGCAGAGTTTTAATGGAGGTACCACTATACCAGGAGGTACCACTATACCAGAGCCTGGGAATTCAGATAATCACCGGAGGAGAGGGGGAGGGGGCTGGGCTGTTGCGAGGTCAAAAAGTTAAGTGGGTGCATGAAATCGGTGCCAACTGAATTTGGTTTTTTTTTTTCAAAGCAGAAAGGAAGTTAGGAAGTCATTACTAGACCTAAATATCAGAACCATTGGACCTAATCATAAACATACCATTAGCTCAGATAAAGGGGGGTTCGGATGTGTCTTCCTCGGGAAGTTTTTCGCAATTCTAGTTTAAAAAATGTATTTTAAACGATCTTTGGTGATGTTATGTAAAAAAGATTCAGGGACGCTTCCCGTCCATTTTTCGAAATTGAAATCTTTAAAAACGAAATTGCTATTGCTATCTCCGATTGTTTGAGGGATTTTGGATTCATTGGCTCTCCCCTAGATTATTTTTTCCAAAATTGAAGTTATAAAAATGCAGTTTTAAATGATCTTCGATGATGTGGGAAGGAGAGATTCGGGGATCCTAAGGATGATTTTTTTCGAAATTGAAATTTTAAAAACGCAATTGTAGTTTATCTTTGGTAACGTTTAGGGGACTGGAATTTTTTTTGAAATTGAAGGGATCCCAAAAACGAAACTTTTGTCGACATTCAATGACGTTAGGGGAAGTAGTCTCCTGGGGCTCTCCCCCGAATTGATCGAAGCCTTTGCAACGAAATTTAAGACGATGTTCAAAGGGGAGTGGGGGAGTGATGCTCTCCCGGAAAATTTTCGGAGTTTTTGAAACGCAGCTTTTCTTCGTGCTGTGCGATAAGAGATATACTCCCGTTTTCTTGGAACTTCGAATTAGCAACTAGTCTTCAAAGCACATTTCCTGCTCTAAGCGGCTGAGGGAGGATTCTATGAATTTTTTTTTTAGCACGACACAATAGCGCATTCCGAAAAAGTTTAAAATCAAAGCTAAATATTTTTTGAATTTGGATGCGTTATATGGTGAAATAGTGTTTCGTTTCGGAATTTTAAACATGAAACATGCATTGAATTATAGGGTCAACTTTTTCTTTACTTCCATATTTCTTGAAATTTATTTACAAAGTAAGGAATTTAATAATTTCAGAAATTCGCAATATGAAAAAGAAAATAATATAAATAACTATTTGACAACAAACGTATCTGATTTAGATAGGCCACCGTATGAGAACAACTTAAAATTTAATACTATTAGAGTTTATTAATTTGTATATTTATTTGTTTATTTTACACATGCTAAATTCTAATTGCTGAAGTGCAGCTAGACTCATTTTCCAATTTCAAATTTATTAATAAATATTTCACTTCCACTTAGTTCTGCAAAAATGTTATGCAACGTTTTACATTTCTTGCGTCAAAATCCCTTACTTGGATTGAAATAAAAGTAAATGTGTGCCACTTATTATGATAAGTGATCAAATGCGTCAAGACTTTTTAAATAGATATTTATCTTATGACCCTTCTTTGTGTGTTCTGTACGCTGTTTCAGTGTTTGGGACTGCTAATACTGTTAATTCACCTTTTTTTTTTAGGTTTGTACTCTAGGAGAATTGGTTCAAAGGAAATATTTGCTGGTGATTAGCAGCTAAACTATTATTGATTGCTTAGCAATAAATATTATGAACCATCATATGAGGGGGAGAGCATATCTCAACATTATCAAAGGACTTGCTGCCAAGACATCAATCTTACTATTTCTTTTATGTGTTTAATTTTAATAATTTTTCATTTTCAGCTGTCATTGGAAATAAATTATAATAAAAAAGGAATCATTGTCTATATAATTACAATCAAACTACTTATAAACATTTTGATACAAAATTATGTTTTCGAAAAATCTGATGAAACTTGTGATAAAATAGTGATTATTAAGGCTAAATATTCAATGCTTTTTCATGGAATTTCAAATGATCAGTTCAAAATTATGGCATGGTATACTTGAAACCATCAAAGGATTAACAAGTTTTTTTTTTTTTTTTTTTGGACACGCCATAACTGATGAAAGGACAACATGAAGATTTTTAGTTTTTTATTTATTTTGCAGAAATTTACTTGAAAATGATAAAATACAACATTATAGTTTGACAAATACAAAATAATATCCATATATGTTCGGTCTGTTTTAAAGAGTGCATTGCAATATAAAAATTATAAACCATGTTTTCACAATATTGACATCAACTGCAATATACATTTTTTAATACATAAACTGAGAGCAATCTAGTCTTGAAAGGATTACTCCAAAAAAATTTTTGCTTTTTTTTTTTTTCTTGTTTAGATCTCTCCATGTGTTTCAGACACTTCGTAGAGCGACCTGTAGAACACGAAAAATCAAATAACACAAAACTATCATCGAATGGTTTGTCAAGCGAAAAAAACTTTACAAGATACTGCGTCGAGTATTAATCATTAGATAGAATAACATTCATTTATTCAATGTCCTAGGCCATGTGAAGTTGCATTTCGCTGGTTTAAATTTATGTTTTTCCTAAATTACTTCTTTGCTTTATTTTTCTTTTAATATTACTTAGTCAACACAATAATTAGGCAACATGTCACGTATAACGCTGGATGTGTCAAAATAATTCATTTTTTAAGACTATTTTAACGCGCGCTAATCATTCACCTAGAACAACAAAATAGCGAGCGAACGGTGAAATTTAGGGAATTGCGCTAAATGCAAAACGAGTTTGATAAGGAGCCAAATGCGGCATCCATTCCTTCTCCTTGCTCTGCGATGGTACACAGTTTGGCATTGTGCGTTTGGCACAGCTTTCCTGAATTCTTTTCGAAAATGAAACCCTAAAAAGAAATTTTGGATCATCTTTGATGATATTGTGAGGTGGGATGGTTCGAGGGATTCCCAGAAAATTTTCCAAATTTAACCCTAAAAAATAACATTTTAGACAATCATTAAAAATGGAGGGTAGTTTGAATGCACTCTCCTTGAAGCTCTTCAAAAGTGACGTCCCGAATTTGTATTAATTGGCCATTTCTGATCAGGACAGGGGATAGGGCTCGGTAAATTTCTCCCTTAATTCATTAAAAATCAAAGTTTTAAGAACGCAACGTTTGAGTTACCTTCTGTGATTTAATATACACTGCGATGCAAAAGTTTAGACAAAATGCAAATATGTGAATAAAAGAAAAACTATTCAACGAAATGCTTTCAAATTTCTACTGCAGGTACACAATATGGTCCCAAAAACGTGTCTGGAGTTCTTAAAACTATAACTGGAATCAAATTTTGGATATTATAAAAGACATTTTTTTTACATTGTTGCAAAAGTTTAGACAATAGTCAGATTCTATGCAAATATCCCTTGAAATATGATTGAAGGAGGAAATGCGGGGCTTTATTATTCGAATATAAAGTGCAGAGATTGCTGAATAAATAATCAAAATCTCAAAAGCTCTGTAGTTCTCGTGTAAAGAAGATGAGAAAGCTTGGAAGCCGAAATATGAAAATGAACCTACTTTATTAATTTTTTGTCTTTTACATCGGCTCTAGTACGGTAGTACATTGTTTTTTACTTTGTGGAGAGCAAATTCAGACAAAAGTTCGATCAAAAAGTCCAAGAAAAATTATATTTCTTAAGGATGAAGGAATTGAAAAAACGGCTCAGACTGATGATTCGGCCCTAAATCCGACAAAACTTCAACTCGGGTCAAAAACAGCATGTGACAGCATAAGTAGATGATCAACTGAATCGGAATGCATAAAAAAAAAACAAAGAATTGCACCTGAGCCTTTTCGGACAGAGTGTCCCAAATAAGCCAGATTTTAGTGTGAAAAGCAGCATATGTATCATCATGACTAAAAAATGAATGGTACTTTCTTTGATACAAATTATTAAAATTGGGATGGCCTAGATGGATTATAATTCTTCTCGCGGGACTTGAGAAATATCCAATGATCATATGCTCTGTGCTGCTTTTACCAATAAAATCTGGTTTATTTGGGACACTCTGTCCGAAAAGGCTCAAGAACAATTCTTTGTTTTTTTTATGCATTCCGATTCAGTTGTTCATCTACTTATGCTGTCACGTGCTGTTTTTGACCCAAGTTGAAGTTTTGTAGGTCATATCGTCAGTTCGAGCCGTTTTTTCAATTCCTTGATCTTTAAGAAATATATTTTTTCTTGGTCTTTTGATCGATATGCATGTCTGAATGTGCTCTCCACAAAGTAAAAAACAACGTACTACCATACTAGAGCCGATTTAAAAGACAGAAAATTAATAAAGTAGGTTCATTTTCAAATTTCGGCTTCCAAACTTTCTCATCTTCTTTACACGAGAACTACAGAGCTTTTGGGTCATTTTCAAAATTTGCTTACATTTGCTATCCGGAGGTTAAAAAGACGATTTTGAAGCATAACTTATATTTTAAATTCAATGCGAACAATTATTTTCTGCAAGAAATACCCCCAAAAAAATTCTATCACTCAACAAATTGTTGAAATTTATTTATTTATTTTTATATAAGTCTTTAAAAATGAGAATCAAAGCAAAAACGCTTGTCCATTTCCAATTTTCGCAAGTTCAACTATTTTTTTATACTTAATGGTCAAAAAAAGTAAATACAACCTATTATTTTTATATATTGACTATTAGTATATGGTATTCATAATAAATATTGACAATAGTAATTTTATTTCAATAAGAAATGTATGAATATATTTTGTCCGGAAGTTCTTGTCAAGTCCGTTACCCTAAGATAATTTTAGCTAAAAAAGGTATTTATTTAAGTCAAAAGATGGTAACACGTATTCAGTTAACTTAACAAATTAGTGACGTAACTATTTTGTACCATTTTGTTTCCTTGAGTCGAGAAGTATTGCAGTGGCGTTTCGCACAAAATTTCTTCCAGGTGCGTATTTTTATTCTTTGTCAAGTCCGTTACCAAATATTTTAGTATTAATTTTTACTTTTTCTCAACTTTTGCCCCTAAGTATTGTTTATTATACAACTCTAAGAAAATGCATATTGTTGTTCAATTTTTAAATTCTACAACCTAGCCATAATTTGACATTTTGGTTGAAATTGTCAAGTCCGTTACTGTCAAATCCGTTACTAAATGTCAAATCCGTTACCATACAGTTTTTAATATTTTAACAATCACGAATATCGGTTTAAGCTTCAAGGAAGCAAGGAGTTTCATATTAAATTGGTTCTAGGCGCTATGATAGTTTAAAGGTGAGAATTTATATTGGCATTTTATATGGTAACGGACGACAATTTGCCTTGCAACTTAAAGTTTTACTACAGCATTTGAATACTTAATTATTCATCAAAATGTACAACCAATTACTTTTTCACACACCTAAAGTATGTGACTAAACATCTGTTAGTGTTTCTAAAAGAAAATAGCAAGTTAAAAAAATTACTTAAAAATTTCGAAATGTAAGCATATGGTGAAAATCGCCCTTTTGATATTTTGATTATTTATTCAGCAATCTCTGCACTTTATAAGTGAATAATAAAGTCCCGCATTTCCTCCACCAATCACATTTCAAGGGATATTTGTATAAAATCTGACTATTATCTAAACTTTTGCAACAATGTAAAAAAATGTCTTTTGTAATATCCAAAATTTGATTCCAGTTATAGTTTTAAGAACTTCAGACACGTATTTGGGACCATATTGTGTACCTGCAGTAGAAATTTGAAAGCATTTCGTTGAATAGTTTTCTTTTTATTCACATATTTGCCATTTGTCTAAACTTTTGCATTGCAGTGTACATTTTGTTTTGTTAGTTTTTAGAAGACATGAATGAAACATTATCAGAATCACAATCAAAGCATTTTAACTCTTTATCAACGACACTTCGGCGTCGCTTCAGAGATAAGTGTTAATACAGTGGTATACTCAGTGACTGGAAATTATCACTATCTCAATCGTCTTATTTAGTCATTCCATTACTGCTGTGACACAGTCATTGTCAGTGATATCAAAATGACCCATAAGCAAAACTGAGCAGTAATTTCTGGAAATTCAGAAAACTGCTTGCTTTTCATTAATGCGTGTTGTTTGGTAGTCTACGGATTTGGCCTTCAGCAGTTTTTAAGAGGTTTATTAGACATTTGAAATTTGCACTGAAAAACTTTCAAAGTAAAAGAATACATAAAACTCATGAGTTTCGAATTCAAAAGTACATACTATCGCAATTCGTTCATCAATTCTACCTTGATAGAAAACAAAAGTGAATATTCTGATTTAATAACTTCTTATTTTAATCATTATGGCAACGTTTCTAAATAATGCCGTGCACTATTATACAATTTTGGTGAAATTATGTGAGGTTCAGTATTTAATGGGATTAACGTGTTCAAAAAGATATTTAACGTCCACATCAAAAGTAAATTAGTAGTATTTCCGTGCTTTAAACTAGATTAATAGGTTTAATGAACTCTTTAAACGAACTCCAATAGAACTTCTATTTGATAAAAATTGATGGGGGGGGGGAGTTACTTTTTGGTGCTTCTCCTAAGAAACTATTTCTGTAACAGCCCTTGTCTCCTCCACCTCTTTTATAGATTAAAATTGCGTTTTAAAAACTTTAATATCAAAATTATTGGAGACAGCTGCAAAATCCTGTCGTTTGTTCAGAGGTCATTATAGATAGCCTAAAATGTAGTTTTGGTACATAAATTTCCAAATATTTTTTAAAGAGGATCCCCGAATCTGAACCACCACCCCTTCCCTAACGTTATTAAAAAAGATAGTCTGAAAAATAGTCTCTAAGTTTTCATGTAGAAAAATTTCGGAGGGAGGTCCTACACAGTTAAAACTATTGGTTGCGATTGGCACCTTTCAAGGGTGAAGTGCATGTAGCGCCAGCGGCACCCTTAAGAGCCAAGATTGCACCCATGGCTTGGGTTAAAAGCTGTCTCCCTCACCCAACGAACATCGCGGGTGAAAGATGGAACCGTTAGGAAGAAATAATGGCACTCTCACTGTTCAATATTGCAGATATTGCAGATAGCAGATCCTCCTCCCTCTTCCCTGTGCTGTGTGCGTTTTTGTTTATAATTGCGTTTAGTTTTATTTATTGTTTTCATTCACGAAGTCTTGGTACATTTTTCACATGTAATTAGATTTGAGTACGATTCAAACTTGTAATTTCAGGCATTTAATCATAGTTTATACTTTCCAACATAGGTTGTATATAAGTGTCCATGATTTTAATTCATCGGTCAGTGCTCTCTCTTTTCGAATTCTGGATTGCTCAGTAATTTTGATATGTTATTGTCATTTACCACAGCATTATTTCTACCGAATATGAAGTGGAATATTATTTATACAGGGTGTTCCGTAACAAATTGTACAAACTTTGAGAGGCGTTAGAGGGGATGATAACAAGCAAGAATCACCTAGGAACATAGGTTCGGAAACGCATAGTTGACGAGCTACATATTCACAAAGTTGTCAAATTGTGTCAGAATGGCTCGTTATTACGACGGTTTTTTACTATCATTTCGACGCATTTTTTTGAACAACAAGCAGCAAAATTTTAACAACCGCTTTAACCTTTCTTAAAAATTAATATTGTTCAATGAGACACAAGATTGGGATCATCCAAAATGTTTATTGGTCAAAGACATTACACGTTTGATGTAAATAATGTTAGAAGATGTCATAAATTATGTTCAAAGTTTTCGCCATTGTTAGCGAAACATGCGTTATACCGTCGGATCATAGACTGGCGAACTCTCTCAAATACACCCGGATTTTCTTGGATATCTGCAGCAGCACAGGCGATTCTTGCAACAAGATCCATTTCTGAATCCACAGGAGTTGCGTACACAGCACTTTTCAAAGTACCCCAAAGAAAGAAATCGAGACTGTTTAAATCAGGAGAGCGTGGTGGCCAGGGAACTGGTCCATTACGACCAATCCATCGGTGACCAAACACACGATTCAGATGTTCCCGAACATGTGTTCCATAATTGGGAGGTCATCATGTTGAAACCACATATGGCGTCTGACATGTTGTGGCACAGAGTTAAGTAATGTTGGTAGAACCTCTTGCAGAAATATGAGATATTGTTGAGATCTCAATGGAGATGGCAACAAATAAGGTCCAATTAAGATGTCACCAACCAAACCAGCCCAAACATTTACTGAAAAAAGATGTTGAGCAGTCTGTAATCTTACGCCATGGGGATTCTCATCAGCCCACAAATGAGCATTGTGGGAGTTGAACATCCCATCTCGCGTAAAGTATGCTTCATCCGTCATTAAAACGCAGGATGAGAAATTTACATCTTGACTACATTGATTGAGATGCCAGTGTGCAAAACGTTCACGAATAGGATAATCTGCGGGGAGCAGTAACTGTACGCGTTGTAGATGATATGGATTTAAGCGTGCACGTCGCAAAGAACGATGAGCAGACGTCGTAGATCCTCCAACAGCAGTAGCTACGGCTCGTACGCTGGTAAACGGATTTCTTCTAACGTTACGCAGTACGTGTTCTTCCATTCTTAGACTATGACTATGTAGTGGCCTGCGTGATCATATCTATGATTTCATAGGGACCCATATTGACACAAATTGCGATGCAAATTATTGAGCATTCGATGGTCCGGTGTTTCTCTCTGCAAATACCTTTCCCGATACAGCCCCTCTGAGCCGCTCTTCCATTTAACCATTTAGCCGCCAAACCATAAATAAGGTGCATACCTGCAAGCTCCGCATCCGTGAAACGTTCCATACTTCTCTGTGGGCGCTTGCAGCTAAAATGACTACTGAGAGAGAGCACGTATGCTTCTGTGCTTCTGTAAACAATGCCAGCTAGCGTCTTATGAAGGCATTCCTGACTACGGATTGTTCTGCAATTTTGATTGCTTGTGATGTCCCCTACCTCCCCTTAAACCCTTACTTCCCCTTGTACCCTACCACCCTGGGGTGTCCCTTAAATATTGGGACAAAGTTTAAGGGTTGTTAGAGGGGACGATAATTTGAAGCAAATCGCATGGGAACATAGGGCATCGCAAAAGCGATGCTCAAGTACTATAGACACACAAAACCTGTAGTCACTAATTTAATATCCAACAAAGGTTTTGCATAATATTAAATATTTAAGAAAGGTTAAAGCGGCTGTAGAAATTTTGCTGCCTGTTGCCCAAAAAAAATGCACCGAAATGATGATAACCAACCGTCGTAATAACGAACCATTCTGACACAATTTGACAACTTTGTAAATATGTAGCTCGTCAACTATGCGTTTCCGAACCTATGTTCCTAGGTGATTCTTGCTTGTTATCATCACCTCTAACTCTCCTCAAAGTTTGTACAATTTGTTACGGAACACCCTGTAGATCACTTTCAAGCACAGTCAAAAAAAAAAAAAAAAAGATTTATTACGATCATAGAATTACAAGGGCTGCCGATACATTTACATTTCTAACTTTATCAATAAAAATATCATACATCACGATATTTTTATCAACCATTAAAAGAAATAAAGGAAGTTAGGGGCACAGAAAGGGGGAAGGAGGGAAGTCATCGGATATTATGCATTTCGTCTTTGAAACTTTGATTTTCAAAGAATTTCGCGTAAGAGTTCCGAAACTCCATCTCGTCCCCTATAGTCATCAGAGAGGGCTTACAATTGTAGGAACAGGACGCCAATCCCGAAAAGCTTCAAGAAAAGTGCTCCCACCCAAATCCCCGGGAAACGCATCTCCCTAGCATTCAAGACTGTCTGAATTTTGTTTTAGGAATTCAATTTAGAAATATTCCCTGTGGTCCCCCAAACCTTTCATTTGCTTAATAACGTAAAAAGATCGTCTGAAATTTATTTTTTAAAGCTTCAGATTCAAAAACCAAAAATCAGGCGAAGCGCCATTGAATCCCCTGCTAACAATATCGAACATAATCTAATTTCAATTCCGAAAAATTACCGAAGGAGGGCCCCCTCCCGCTAACATTACCAAAAATTGTACCCCCCCCCCAGCCAATAACATTGGAGATCGTCCTAAGTTTTGTTTTAAGAGAGTTTCAACTTCGAAAAATTACCAGTCCCCTTAATATTAGCAAAAATGACCTACTAATCACTTTTTTAAGTATTCAATTTCCTAGATTTTCCGAGAGTGGGCATTATCTCCTCTCTGTATCTCCAAACATCGTCTAAAACAGAATTTCAGTACCACAAATTTGATAATTTACTGTGGGTGGGGGGGGGGGGTGCGGGGGACTTGCGAGCCTCTTGCTCCCTAACATAATCTTAAATTTATCTACCATTGCGCTTTTGGAGTTTCAATTTGAAATATTACCAAAGATCGCATGTTTAAGACCGCAAATTCAAAAGTTTAAGGGTATTCATTTCTTTTCCTCTCAACATTACCAGAGATCGTCTAGAACTGCTTTTTCAAAGCTATACAATTTCGAAAAATTTCCGAGGAAGAGCCCCAAAATCCCTCGCTCCCAAACGTAATTGGAGATAACAATTGCGTTTTAAAAGTTTCAATTTTGAAAAACGTACGAAAGAGCTGCTCCGATCTTTTCCCCCAACATTTCTAAAGTTCATCTCAAATACCTTTGTTACAAATCTTGTAAATAGTTGTTGTTTTTCCTGCCTTGCATCATTTTCACTAGTTTTGGTTTTATCTGGCGACATGTTGCAAAAGTATCTGAAGATATCACTTTTATCATTTGTATACCGGCCCTGTAACACTTTGTAGTTTTTACACTTGCATTAACTTTAATAAGCATGAAGACATTTTTCACTCGGAGTGGTTTTTCTTTTTATTGCTAGAACTTTCTTGAATGGATTATTTAAGTTATGAATGAACAGGATTTTGCTAGAATGTTGTCGAAATTTCGTTCCGAGTATAAATAGCTGACCTTGAACACAGGAGTTAGTTCTTTTCAGATTTGATGTCTGGGAGACTCGTTTTTATTCGCTCGGGCGAATGGTTGTTTTGCTTTTGTAATTTTCTTAATTACTGTTTACGTTAGATACGTGGTGCTGAGTTACTGTTGAGAGTACAGTGTACTGTTTGCTACCTAATTGCTGGATGTTTAGCAATTGTTTCCTGCTCCTATTGTAAATAAGTGTACATACTTGTAAATAAATTTATAGTTACTTCCTCAAGATTGGAATGCTCATTTAAAGAAAGTTGAAGGTGCTACGGACTCGTTACAATTTCGGCGCCCAACGTGGGGCATCTTCAAGGACTTTCTTGGAATTATTTGTGAACTTGAACTTCACTCAAGGACTCTCTTCCTCAGGAAGAATCCTGAGGACTTTTTGACTTTGAAAATGAGAATCGGACGATGGTAAAGCAGTCAAATGGCAGTTACTCCTTCCCAGATCAAGAATTCCAGACGTTCTAAAGGAATTGCACAGTAGTCCGACTGGAGGACATTTTGGTCTCTTGAAAACCCTCTGCAAGGTTCGAGAGCGCTTCTTCTGGGGCAAGGCGAAGGATGACGTGGAGAAGTGGTGCCATTCTTGCGACGCCTGTGCCGCCTGTAAAGGATCGAAGAGAAAGAAGCCGCGGGAAGCTACATCTTTACAACGTAGGAGCTCCTTTCGAACGAATCGGGATCGACATTCTTGATCCTCTACCGAAAACTACTGATGAGAACAAATACATCCTCGTTTCCATTGACTATTTCACCAAATGGCCAGAAGCATATTCCATTCCGGATCAAGAAGCTACTACTGTAGCAGAGACTCTAGTCCAGCATTGGATCTCGAGATATGGGACACCTTTGCAAATCCATTCCGATCAGGGAAGAAACTTCATCTCTGCTGTGTTTAAGGGCCTGTGTAAAATCCTCAAAATTGAGAAAACTCGAACTACACCACTACACCCACAATCGGACGGCATGGTGGAGAGATTTAACAGGACAATCCTTAATAATCTCTCGCTTATGGTCTCCAAAAATCAACAGGATTGGGACAAGAAACTTCCTCTGTTCCTGCTGGCCTACCGCAGTGCTGTCCACGAGACCACCGGATATTCCCCATCACAGATGCTCTTCGGCCGAGAGCTTCGGCTACCTTGTGATCTCGTCTTCAGTCTCCCTCCAGATGCGCCTTCATCACCTGAGGATTACGTCCAGGATCTCCAGACCCGGTTGGAAGACGTTCATCACTTCGCACGGGAGCGAATCAACATCGCGACGGAGAAAATGAAGACCCGATGCGACACAAGGTCCACTGGCCATGACTTTCACGAAGGTGACAAGGTATGGCTATGGAATCCCATCCGACGTAAAGGTCTATCATCCAAATTGCAGTCGCATTGGGATGAACCCTACACAGTCCTCCACCGGCTGAACGACGCCGTAGTGAGGATCCAGAAGTCATCACATTCAAAACCTAGAGTTGTACATTATGATCAGCTAGCCCCATACTATGGCCATAGTTCGTAAAGTAAATCTAAAGCTACCATGGTAATTTGTTTGTAAATTATGTAAATAACTTTTGCCTTTAATTGTATGTAATATTACTTTAGCAATGTTATTGTTTCTTTCACATGTTCTCATTGTTATTGTTTATCATGTTTACGATTGGTTATCATGTACGTAATGTGTGCATCCGTAAATTTTCTCTTGCTTCCTTTCTGGGGATTGTACTGCCCGGGACGGTCAGTCCTTGGGAAGGGGGCAATGTTACAAATCTTGTAAATAGTTGTTGTTTCTCCTGCCTTGCATCATTTTCACTAGTTTTGGTTTTATCTGGCGACATGTTGCAAAAGTATCTGAAGATATCACTTTTATCATTTGTATACCGGCCCTGTAACACTTTGTAATTTTTGCACTTGCCCTAACTTTAATAAGCATGAAGACATTTTTCGCTCGGAGTGGTTTTTCTTTTTATTGCTAGAACTTTCTTGAATGGATTATTTAAGTTATGAATGAACAGGATTTTGCTAGAATGTTGTCGAAATTTCGTTCCGAGTATAAATAGCTGGCCTTGAACACAGGAGTTACTTCTTTTCAGATTTGATGTCTGGGAGACTCGTTATTATTCTCTCGGGCGAATGGTTGTTTTGCTTTTGTAATTGCTTAATTACTGTTCACGTTAGATACGTGGTGCTGAGTTACTGTTGAGAGTACAGTGTACTGTTTGCTACCTAATTGCTGGATGTTTAGCAATTGTTTCCTGCTCCTATTGTAAATAAGTGTACATACTTGTAAATAAATTTATAGTTACTTCCTCAAGATTGGAATGCTTATTTAAAGAAAGATGAAGGTGCTACGGACTCGTTACACCTTTTTATGACCATAAATTTGAGAAGGAGAAACCTGTGGATTTCCTTATTTCTACGTTAATATTATGCTTCCACTTAGATTTACATTGTTAATAATTATATCTAGCAATAACTCCCTCTTAAACCAGAAGCTAAAACCTCTCTCGATATTTAAGACTCTTTTAAGAAAGTTATTAGGAAAGAAAGGGGTGCAAAGTTCATACCCCTCCCCCATAGGCGGCTGGTGCACCGAAAAAGTGAGCGTCAGAGGTTATACGGTTGGGGAGCGAAGGACGAAGGTCGGTGATGCCCCAAAAGTTTTTTTCTTTTGAAAATTGAAGCACTATTTTATTGTTCATTAATTAATATGAGAAAAATGAAAAACACATACAAACTGAGTCAATTCTTTTAGTCTAAGAACCCAAGCACCAGACTTACGTCATTTTGTAAAACTCAATTTCTTTTCTGCGTAAGCACACCATATCAAGTAAGAACGGTTCGTTATTAGTTAAGCTGAGTCGCGCTAGTTTTGGCGGGAAACAAGTTGCAAAGGTGCTTCGAATTACTCCAAAAACATAAACATCATATATTCATTCAATGTCACATGACCTAGTGGTTCCCACGCAACTATACTAGAATGCAACTTAACTTGGCACTGACGTCACTACGGGCGGAGCCAATAAGAGCTCACAAGCAGTCAGCGATCTCCTCTTATTCGCTAAGTAGGCTGTGACGTTTTATCTAGCTCGTTTTTCATAGGCTAACGTCATGCAAACGTCACGCTGACGTCACGATGTTTTTGTCAAGAAACGTTGCATTTTAGTATATCATCGATTCGGAAGACAGGCGGTGCAAACGTGCTTTTGAAATCAACCTATGCAGATTTCAGCTTCCAAGATACAAATAGTGAGCTTCTAGAATACATCACAAAGAAAGAAAAAGGGTGGCTCCAAAATGGCCGCCAATGGTGGTTTAGCCTAAACGTGACAATTCGTTTCACAAAGCTGATCCGCTAATTTGGAGCATTTTTTATTGATCCTAGCTCCTCCAAATTTGGGTCTTGGAAGCTAAAAATTTGTATAGGTTAAATTCTAAGGCGCCGACAGAGTGGTGTAGTGGTTAAGACGCTGCCCTCTCACGCCCAAAGGCGTGTGATCAAATCCGACTCCAGTCGATGGATTTTCATGATGCAGGAAATCCACAGCGTCCATGTCGTATGATTATGCGGCATGTGAAAGATCCATCGAGTACTTGTTCGGCATTAAGTATATCTTGGCAAAATAAAATTCCAGGTGCCTCCATCTAGTGAGAAAACTGGGCGTCAAAATTCTGTGGCAATGGCATTCCACCGATGGTGGTGCCACATGAAAGAGTGTGTGCCCATCTCGGCCAGATGCACTAGGTCTACAAATGGCAAGAAGCTATACGCGCAGCCCCATTTGAAACAAGCAGTTTCGAAGGCATGTCTGCACCTGTATAAAATTTGGTTCAAATAGGTGACGGTAGGGTGGCGGCGACGAGGTTCCTTGACATGGCATGACGCAGTTTTTGACGCATCTTTGCCACCTGTTTCCTGCCAAAACAAGCGCGACTCAGCTTAACTAATAGTGAACCGTTCTTACCTGATGTGGTGTGCTTAAGCAGAAAAATTTTTGGGCCTACTATACTACCAAAGGAGATTTTTTTTTTTTTTTTTTGTCTGATAGAATGTGTTTGGAACTTTCATGTGAGTGATTCCGTATCAACTCGCCTAAAAAAAGAAAAATTGGTTGCATGACCGACTCGGATTTTCTTTAAATTTAGTACACAGGCTCATGATATAGAGGCATGGAAAAGTCCAAATTTTTAGGTTCCTGCTATACTTATTTTCTGAGATACAGTCCCTCAAAATTAGCCCACCTATTTAAAATACTAAGAAACTGATGCTATTTAATCATTTTTCGTAAAAAATTGTACTCATGCAATATAAAAGTATTAGGTATCTATGGAAACTGGTTACTCCAGGAATTCAGAAAAAAAAAAATGTTAGAACGTTTATAATGAAAATTGCTAAGGTACAGGGCTCTTTGAAGTTGCCGTCACAAAAACTTGATTTTGCCGATTTTGCTAAAATTGAGGAATTTATTCTGAAAAAAGTAAGACGTAACCAAAGGTTTACTTACTTTCTGGTGATGTACAGATGTTTACTATCATGGTTACACAATGCATCACTTGAGTTTCTCACTCCTTCTTGGAAATATTTAAGCTTAACGACAAGCCATAAGGCAAAAACATGCGATGTTGTCCATCTTGGCAACCATTTTTCTCAGAAAGGGGGAGCAGTAGAAATTATAAAAAAAAAAAAAAAGCTACTGATGTGTAAGCTATTCACAGGGAAAGAGTTTACTTTTGGTTATTTCTTGTATTAAGAGCTATCATGCTGACAGTATATGCATGTTTTTCGCGACGACCATATGCTTTTGTGCCCCCTCTCATAGCCAATTAAACCAAAAATTAATGATATATTTCTTAATAGCTGTATTATCTACCCAATATGTCATGAAATTTGATTTATTAAATCATTGAACAATAAAATAGACAATAGATATTTGATGAAAACAAGAAATAGAATTTCTCCGATGCCTGAGCATTATGCATTCATATAAAGTACTAAATAATTTATTGAGAAATTAATTGAAATAAAGGAGTTCTAAATATTTATCTCATCAGCAATACCCAATCTTGTGTTGGGATATTCCTGTTTTTAATTGTTGAATTTCTTCAATATCACATGAATATCAGGAAAATAAATGAAGCCTCGTCGTTTGATGCAGGATATTTTATGACAAATTTCATTTGATGGGCTACTAACTGAGCATGGTGATAAAGAGCTATTAATTTCAGCATCGAATTTCATTTCACCTTACAAAATTTATATATTTACAAAATAATTAAATAAATAATTTAATATAAAGCAATGCTTGAAGAATTAAAATTAGTACAACTAATTTAATCCCATACTGATCTTTACAAAACTGACATGTGCCGTGCACTGATAAGAACTGACAAGAATAAGTTTACTCACTAAAATACTAGTCCACAGATACCATGAAGCATACACTCTATTTTCTACAAAATAATAAAGCAACAAAGAACAAGGGTATCCTCCTGTTTAGAGTCAAACATTGTGCAAAAAATTTATAGTAAACATCTGTATATTACCAGAAGGTGAGTAAACCTTTGGTTATGTCTTACTTTTTTTGGAATAAATTCCTCAATTTAGCAAAATCGGCAAAATCAAGTTTTTGTGGTGGCAACTTCAAAGAGCCCTGTAACTTAGCAATTTTCTTTATAAACGTTCTAACATTTGTTTTTCTGAATGCCTGGAGTAACTAGTTTCCACAGATACCTAATACTTTTATATTGCATGAGTACATTTTTTTTACAAAAAATGATTAAATATCATCAGTTTCTTAGTATTTTGAGTGGGCGGACTAACTTTGAGGGACTGTATCTCAGAAAATAAGTATAGCAGGAACCGAAAAATTTGGACTTTTCCATGGCTATATATCATCAACATGCTTGTCAAATTTAAAGCAAATCCTAGTCGGTCATGCAACCCCCATTAGGTGAGTTGGTATGGAATTACTCGTGTTATACTCGAATTATAACTTTTTTAGAAAATGCGGTCAAGGCTTTTTCTTGTGCGATTGGAAACCGATGTCTTTGTTGGCCGACTAGGATAGAAAACTCAATGATTTAAAATGTTTACACTTGTAATAGATTTTGGTATAGGATTTTATAAGGATTTTCAATTTTCCCTCTTTATTCTGCTTTTGCGACTAGCAAATTTTATTAATAAGAATTATGTTTAATTTCCCGTATTTACCATGTCCTTTAGCAAACAATTTGAAAAATTTAGATTTAAAATGCTTTCTGACCAGTGAAGTTCGTCGCCAATGAGGTCGGGTTCTTATGAGGTCGGCAATCAGGGTCTTTTTTTTTTTAATGTTTAATTTAACCTTAGTATTTATATTTTTAAAAACAAGAGGGTAATACTGCCGTGCTAAGCGCAAAAGTGGTATCTGCAGTAGCGCTCAAACTGAGATATTACTCTTTAAAGATTTTCTCTACCATGTATTTGATTCAGATGAAACTTTTTCAGAATTTTTTTAAAAATATTTCCCGTTCTCAAATGACTATAAAACTTTGTATTTAGGTAAAATTCCTCACGAAGAGCTACCTGGTAGGGACAACTCAATTTTGCTAAAATGTGCAGATACGACTTTTGTGCTAGGCACGGCAGAATAGTGCACCTCTCCTTGTAGGCCCTGTCGGTATTCATTGACATAAACGTGGGACATTTTTCGTGATGTATTTGGTAGTTTTTTAAAAGTATTTTGTAGTTAGCTTGCTTAATTTCATTTTATTTTTAAAAGAGAAGGAATGTTAGAATCACCCCCTTGTACCAGCATTTTGGACATAAACATGAGATTATAATTTTTGTAGAGAAACAGGTTGAATAAGGAAAGTAGATAGTGCTGTATAGTATACCTACTTATTCTTGTATATCTTTTCTATAAGTCAATTTTACTTATTATGTGGATAATCCTAATGAGCAAGAGAATCTTGTAAACCATTCAAATTACATTTTTGAATTATATCTAACTTAATGTTTCTTTCGGAGCTAAAATGACTAACAGGTTCTTTTTCTTCTGATAATTCCGTTTCAATCTATCTTGCAAACATATTTTTATTAATAAATATTTCAGTGTAAGATGAGAGAGAAGTAAGGTGATGACAGATTTATTTATAGAAAGATCCGATTTGAGATTTGTTCTGGTGATAAGTTCAATGCCCCAGTATCAAAAGATGAAAAAAAAAAAAAAAACTTAAAGAAATGCGTCAATCTGATAAAATAAACTGTTCTGTCTCACATTCAGATTTTAATATTTTTTCCGCGTATCGCAATTAGTTTTCCTCAATTTTCCCTTCTGAGGAGGAGGGGGAGGGGGGGGGGTCTGGCGCTTACTCATCAATTGAATTTTCAGGGAGTCGGGGCGTTAGAGAATCTCTATCTCTTTTTTAGAACGTTTCATTCTTATTAGGATTGCGCAGCAGCATTTGAAGAGGATGAACAATTATTGCTCTTGGTAGGGATGGCCATCCAACCTTATTTTAGTTGTCCTTTGTCCTGTGCAGGGCTGTATTTAAGTGGAGGTGGTTGGGGAGGGGGAGCGCTACACCCCTCCACTTTTTCAGAAATTGGGCCGCCAATTTCCTTTTAATGATATTTTTTCTTCTTTTTCTGAAGGAAAGAAAAAAAAAAAAAACCTGCTCATTCTTGAAATATTTAAATATTAAAAACAAAATAAAAATATAGAATGAATGTGACAAAAAAATAATTTTTTCTTTCTCTTTTTTTAATGCAGAATTTCAATAGAAAAACGTAATTTTTGAACATTATTTAGGAACACTTCTAATGTTCTGCATTAGCAGAAATGTAGGTTTCAAATATATTTCGTTAACGAAATAAATTTATTCACCGCATAGTACAGATCTATGGCAAGCTTCAGTGAAAAAAAAAATAGATAAACAAACACGATAGCTTCTAAGGGACCACCGATAGATTGACTTTTTTTCTGTAAAAATATCATTATAAAAATCAAATTTGAGGGATGAAAAATACTTAGACAGCAGAAATATATTTCCAATAAAGAAAAAAAAGGCAAAAATACTGTGAGCGAGATCTAAAATGTTTTAATAAATAATCACTCCAGTAGCTCTTAAAGTGTTTAAACGAACGAAGCGAAAGTAAACAAGAAATGAAAGTAAACAAAAACTATAAAAAGGCAAAATACTGTGAGCGGGATTTAAAATGATTTAATAAATAATCACTCCAGTAGCTCTAAAAGTGTTTAAACGAGCGAAAGTAAACAAGAAACGAAAGTAAACCAAAACTTGATCAAGACATTCAACAGGCATGACATATTTAAAGTAAAATAAATTGAAAAAACAAGATATCACTGAAAAGTATCACATCAGTTTAGTTTTTCCTTCTTTTTTTTTTTTTACTTTGTCCGCAAACGCTTGCATTTCAAACAAATAAAAACATCTGGTTGGAAATGGAAAATTTCATAATAAAGAATGTGAAAGTGCTCAAATAGTTTTGGAAAAGAAAAATTGGGCCTGGGGTAGGATTTTCACTACATTTTTATCAATAACTTGATCGACACGAAGATGGACTTAAACCAAAAAAGGCGCGAGAGGTCTCCGAACCTAAAGCCATGATTACTCCCATTCTGAAGAATTCAGGGCTTTATCCGAACCTTGTCCCTCCATTTTATACCAAAGGTAGGCTAGAAGCACGTCTTTAAAACTTGTATTTTGATAGAATTCCGGGAGAGAGTTCATAAACTCCATCCTTTTTACTATAGATCGTCACCAAAGATAGATTACAATTTCGAAAAGCTTCCAGGAGAGCTCCCTAACGCAAGCCCTCGAGAAATGCCCGACCCAAACAAAATCCTATGAAAAAAAAATTTTAGGAGTTCAAAGTGGGAAAATTTCGAGCCTCCCTTCCCACTAGTATCATACACGATTGTCAAAAATTTCGCTTTTAGGGCTTCATTTCAGAAAGGGCCCAGAACCCCCGATAACATCATCAAAAACCATCAACAGTTACATTTTTTAAATTGCAATTTCGGAAAATTACCCAAAGAGAACAGCGAAACCTTTCTTCCCACAAACATCACCAAAGATCGTTTAAGAAGTGCTTTTTAAAAACTAACTTTGATAACTTTCGAAGAATGCTTTATCTCTTCCCCCTCTCACTAGCATCATTAATGAGTGTCTTAAATTTCGATTTAAGGTCTTGAATTTTGAAAAGTTTCCTGGGGAGGTGGGGGGGGGGGGATCTCCTGCAGACACTTCACCTAACATTATTAAGAGCAAGAATCTGAGAAAGTGACACGCCTGTGATTCACGACGTCTCAGATTTTTTCCAAAAAATTACCAAATATTTATTATCTTATTGAAAGACCAAATCCAGAATGTTTTGCTCTAAATTTAAGTTATTTAATTTTTATGGATCCCTAAAGTTGAAGGTGCGGCATCAAAAATTAAGCGGATTTTCAAGACAAGGAAGTTACTGTGAGCCAAAACTCTTACCAGGAACTGTTTAACTCCAATTTTCTCTTTGTATATGGAATATAGAAGGTTGAAATTTTACAAAATGAATGTTAAATTTGTGGTAAGTTGTTGCCGTAAGGTCAGTGAAGGCACTCAAAACAAATCATTTTTGACGTTTTTTAGCGTTTTTGAGGTCCAAAAACAGCTTGTACATTTCAGTTGGCACGGCAAAAGTAGTGTCGTTTGAAAGACCAGTGTAAGCACTTTAAAATAATGTATAATCGAGGAAAGTTCAACGTGCTTTTAGTTGCTTAAGGCTGAAATATGAAATATTTTACCGATATTCAAACGGTCATAACTTCCTCTGCTAACAACATATTGAAATGTATTTTTTCCTGTACATTTTTTGTAAAAAAATTTTTCACATTTCGCCTCAAAGGACTCAACTGTTCTGTTAAGACAAAGAATAGAGCATTGGTAAAAAAAATATTTCAATATGTTGTTGGCAGAGGAAGTTATGACCGTTTGAATATCGGTAAAATATGACATTTTTCATATTTCGGCCTTACGCAACTAAAAGCACGTTGAACTTTCCTCGATTATTTATACATTATTTTAAAGTGGTCTTTCAACTGGTCAACAAACGACAAACACTGGTCTTTCAAACGACACTACTTTTGCCGTGCCAACTGAAATGTACAAGTTGTTTTTGGACCTCAAAAAAGCTAAGAAACGTCAAAAATGCCTTGTTTTGAGGGCCTTCACTGACCTTACGGCAACAACTTACCACAAATTTAACATTTTTAATTAGGGGATTAATTAGGGGATCAAATTTGGAGTTAAACAGTTCCTGGTAAGAGTTTTGGCTCACGGCAACTTCCATGTCTTGAAAATCCGCTTAATTTTTGATGCCGCACCTTCATCTTCAGGGGTCCATAAAAACTAAACAACTCAACTTAAGAGCAAAAAATTCTGGATTTGGTCTTTCAATAAGATAATAAACATTTGGTAATTTTTGGGAGAAAATCTGAGAGGTCATGAATCACCTCATAATGCTAGGCATAACAGTTTCTCAGATTCTTGCTCTTAACAAGAAGAAAAAAATTGGAACAATATTTGAACGAATTAAAATTTAACAGAATAGAACAAATGCAAATCATCTCCAGAAGTAACTGGGTAAGTGTGTGTTATAAACTTTCGGAATGCTTTTTTTAACAATAGGAGCAGGAGCAATTTGAATTTGATGTTTTCTTTTTTCTTTCTTTCATTTAAAAATGTGCACATTTAGATAGCAACGAGTTAATAATTAAATCTACACATTTTGTGTGTTTGGAGGTGAGGGAACAAAAAAGATGTTAATACTTTTATTTCGCTCCTATTTTTCTCTCTCAAGCAGAATAGTTTATAAGCTAATTATTTTTATTTATTTCGTTCAATTACACTTCATTTGTTTTTCATTTCCTTTTTTCGTGTCGTGTATCCTCTGAAATTCTCAATCCTCATTTTTAAGGATCCTCATTTTTAACCCCCGACGCAACAAGGAAGGGGGTTATAAAGTTGACGTGTCTGTGTGTTTGTCGATCTGTGTATCTGTCTGTGGCACTCTAGAGCCTAATCGGATGAGCCGATTTCAAAAAAAAAAAAAAAAATCTTTGAAAGGAGAGTTGATCGAGATTGTTCTTAGCTATGTCGCGTCTTCGAATAATATTAATTAACGAAGATATTGATTAAAAATCTTTAAAACGTTTTTCCCTATTTTTGAAGAGAAAAAATACTTGAAAAGCTAAAACAACGGTATCAAAAGAAAGAAAAAAAAAATGCGCCTGATAGAATGTGTTTGGAACTTCCATGTTATATAGAATTCGAGTATTAACTAACGTTTTTTAGCAAATGCGGCTTAGTCTTAAATTTATGATATTAGATACAGTATATTACGATTGCCGGTCGACGGGGAAAGAAAGCTCAATGATTTAAAATGTTTTTCTGTCGCCATGTTCTATTTGTTAACAATTAAAATACTTGTAATTGTATAAAGCAGTAAGAAACCGCCCCTAATCCAGGGCTAAATTAATTTTAGTATGAGGTTTTAAAAGAATACTCAATTTTCCCTCTTTATTCTGCTTTTGCCGACTGGCAATTTTACTAGTAAGGATTATCTTTCCTTTTCCGTGCTTACCTTGTCCTCTCGAAAAAAAAATAAATATATTTAAATTTTGAAATGCTTTTGAGCAGTGTAGTTCATTTTAATCTGGGTCGGGGGTTTTAAAATTTTTTAATCTTTGTACTTGTACTATTTAGTTTTAGTTTCATAAGAATGATTACCTTTCAATCAAATGCATCATAAAAAAATTGAAAAACTGGGGACAGGGGGGGGGGGGTAACCAAATTTTTGAATTATACCTGTGCCCCCCTGTCAGGCAAGCTTGCCCCCCTGTCGGATATTTCCTAGTGCCACCTCTGGTCAATTGCCCCCCCCCCTCACTTTGGGAAATCAATGTATTTACATGTAAGTAAGCGTGGTTTTTGCCATTTTCAAACAGTTTGGCAAATTCACATTGTGTATACACTCTTTGTCCCCCCCCCCCGGAAAAATTCGAAATGACGGTCCTAACAATATTGCAACATTGAGGTTCTTTTTAGTTTTTAGAATTATTTTTTAAAAGATGCCTGTTTTTCTCACATGTGAGGTTACTCTCACGCATGTACGGCATGCGCGCATGCTTGTATTTTATCATTCGGTAAAATTGGAACTTCCATCCGGCAAATTGATAATTCTCCCCCTCCCAAAAATTTTATTTCGGAGCGTCCCTGATTGCACAAGCAATCATAAAAGAAGTATGAAATCTAAATTTGTCCTAAAACTAATTTTAACTGCACAAAAGTTTCAATGTGAAACCAGAGTAAAGGCAATTCCATGGTCAGTGTTAGAAACTATTAAAAACTTTTACTGGTCCATCAAATTAGTGAACATGAATATATATATACCGCTCGCAATAAAAGCGATAAATGCGCCAACATAGCAGCGTACTCTTGTTTAAATCTGAGCCCGCGGGCATCAAAAAGGTGGCATAGGCAGTGGCATAGCTAGGGGTTGGCAGGAGTGGCTCTTGCCACGGGCACAGCAGCCAGGGGGGGGGGGAGGCGGCATTTTGACTGATTAAAATAAAAATCTTTCGGTCAAGTCCAAACAGACTGGAAAATGAAAATTTGAGAGACACCCCGAGCAGCGCAAACTGATGCGCCCCCACGCTAAGACAAACCATGCAAAATGTGCAACTTTTCTTTGGTAGATTTTGGTTGATACACTGAAGTTAGTTTAAATCTATCTGGCAGGATAGAATTTAGTTATATGGGGTCTGGAGTCTACATACCCCATATGGCTGATCTGAAATCGGCCGGTTTTATACTCTTAAGAAATAAAAACATTTTCTCTCCGCTTCTTCAGCCGTTTTTTTTTTTTTTTTTTTTTTTTTTTTTTCCCACGATATCGCTTAAACTTATCGATTACATACTATACTTCAAAAATAACGTTCTGCGATTTTGAAAGTCGGCGAGCTTTTGTTGAAAATATTTCGGATACAGATTTTTGAAATGTAATTTTATGGTGACAGAAAATAACTTCTCTGTTGGTAACAATTTTTCCTAGCGAGAGAATAATATGTATTTCTCAAAAACCGGAGGGGAAGTTTCCAAAAAACGAATGTTGCAAATTCCTCGATTTTAAAAATGTATACCAAGAGCTTACATTAAATGAAGATTCCAAAAATGAGTAACACAAGTACAGTCGCGCGTGATTTTAAACGAGTTCCGATTTCAAACGCTATTTGCTACGATGGCTCAGTATAGAAGGTTGGAAGGTTAAAAAAAAATCGATAAATAAATCTTTTTTTTAGCGCGTTTCGATTTCGCATTTTGGATTTTTTTCTATTTTATATGCACTTTAATTAAGTGTTCTCAATTCTAAACAATATATAGAACTACTTTGTTCTTTATACTCATTACCGTTTTAGTATTATTGGGAGGGATTGAGCTCGATTTGCAATCACGAAAGTGCAATATGTTTTGTGCTCCTCTTTTTATTGTCAAAATAAATAAAAATAGCTATTGTTTCTCATGTATTACTGTACAAAGAAACGCCAAGTGAATGTTGAGGGAAGATGCAAGTACGCTATGCTACTTTAGAGGGGCGAGCCACTTTTTTAAAACGGCATACAAATATACGTACTAATCAGTTTTTTTTTTTAATTATTATTATTCTCAGTTCGAGCATCGTCGTTGTGGTACCCGCCAATATCTTCCCTATTGTTGGCCCATGTTTGTTACGCTGTATTTAAATTAAAAAAGAAAAATCAAGAAAATACATCTGGTACTTTCTTAAAGCCAGAGAGGGAACAATTGCTCCTAACTTCCCTCATAGATAATATTAGTATTAAACAATGGCGGGTTTCTGGAACATTTTAAATACTTAGAATGAAAAGTATTTATTCATAAAAAATAATCGGAGGCCTAAAATAACGAACGTTTATTTTGCCTGTATGCAAGGAGTCGTATTTATTAAGCCAATTTCAGATTAATTATGCTTTTTATATTTTCTTTGATTTCCCAACTACAATAGAATCAATGCTTTGAGTTTTATTTAAAATGCACAAATTATGTTTATTTTACACATTCTTCTAGTGTTTTAAAATAAATTCTATTTAAAATAAAAGCTGTTGTGTGTGAAGAAAAAACACACCATGTTCAATAACGAATTGCAAGAACTATTTGTTTTTTGAATTTATTTGAAATGATGGGAAAAGGTAAGAGCCATGAACTACAAAAGTTGGAAAGACGAAAATTCTCAAAGTGAACAAAAAAAACTTGTAAAAATTAAAACTTGAATTTTACTCAATAATACGAGCAAGCAGACATATCATGCATACATAAAATGAGAGGGAACACTGAGCATCATTATAAATGCTAAAAGAAAGATAAAAGGAAAGAAAAAAGGTTGCAACATTGTCGGCAAATTTTTCGAATAAATAAATCAGAATTTTTGGAGTAAAGACAGTTCGGGAAGTCACAATGACCTCCCATCATAGCGACCTCTAGGAGGGGTGCAATTTTTCAAGTTCGCCATGGGCGCTGGGCCCCTTAGCTACGCTACTGGGCATAGGTCAGCTCTTTCAGCCTGTCTTCTACAGGAGCTCTAGGGCAGACCGCCCAGTGAATGAACACTACTTCCAGTGAAGGAAGACCTCGTAATATTTTTGAAAAATATTTTTCAGAGGTGAATCGGCAGAAGAAATTTCTTTATACACATTTGCAGAAAGAAAATGACTAGAAAATGATTTATTTGTCCACTAGCAGGGGTGTTCATTAACTGGGTTTGGGCACGTTTTTTACGTTTCAACCACTGCAGAACCATAAAAGCTCACCTTTATTATTATTTTTTTCGTAATAATTGCGTATATTATCTAAAGTGTTCTTACTGCACTGTAAAAACCAGAGGTGCCAAACGGGTGACTTTAGTCAACATAGGGTAAAAATACGGTGCCGAAGGGTGCCATCATGGAGCCAAAGTAGGGATTCGATGCCCTTTGGCACCTCCCTGGGTGAACGGTGCTGCCGAAGACCGAGGGTGCCATTAAATCCACCAATAGCAGAACGTAAATAGCAGAACGTTAATAGCGCATGCGCGCTGACTTATTTCCATCAATTTTTAATGGCGGACAGTACGTTGCATCGAAACGAATTTGCTTCATCTTTCACATTGGATAAATACAACTGGACTTACTCATATTATTTGGTCTCACATTATCTTCAAATCCTCGCATTTTATCATAGTTTACTATTAGAACTTTCCAACACGTTAAAAATTGTTTCAGTTGACTACTACGTATAAATTCAGCTTATTGCTATAACATTGTTATGTCTTGTATTTTCTATCATGCATCAACGTTACTTAAAAAATATGTACCGGTATTTTCATGAATACTAGATAAACAGTATTTACTTATCAAAATGCTTAAACTAGCTGATATAAAAGAAAAGAAAAGAAAACAAAACGAAAAAAAAAAAAAAACGATTCAAGTAGCGATTAGAAAGTTTTAGAAATTATTATATTTTAAACTTTACTGTCTCATTTTCTGAATATAATAAGTGCTGTTTGCTTATATTGTCAGGAATCTAGCGGATTCTCCGCAAAAAATATTAATTTATAACGATACGAAGCATTTAAGTGGCCGAAATAATATAGCTGTTTCGTAACGATAACTGCGTAGACAGAACATTGAAAAAAGAATTCTCTCTCTCTCTCTCTCTCTCTCTCTCTCTCTCTCTCACTATTATTTATTATGAACACTCGAATGTCATGAATTCTTTTAAACTATGTTGGGAAGTCTGAACTGTGAGAAAATTCCTCTTAATTACAAGTTTCACTCGTTTTAAAACCAGAATTTAATGTGAAAAATGTGCAAAGACTTCGAAAAAGAAAAAAAAAGCAAATAAAGCTGAACACAATTACAAACAAAAACACATACAGCTTAGGAGGGGGTGGGATCGGCAATAGAGAACAGCGATGGTGCCATTATTCTCTCCTACGGTTCCATCTTTCACCCCGCCGAGCACGTTGGATTGAGGGTGCCAGTTTTTCACCCAAGCTACTGTCTGTTTGCGTATTGTGCCCCTGGCAGACACGAACACTTCCATTTGAAAAAGGGGAGATAGGTTTAAGATGCGCACTTCCTGATGCCTTCAGTTTTTGTTCGCTTGCTACTTCCTCGTTGCATTTTCCCCCTATTTCGAGAAAGTCAGAAGAGACTTGGCGCGTGCGCAGATTTGACGGAGGTTGCGCAAAAAAAATATTAGACAGTACGGGTGAAATCCTGGCTCCCTTTTGGGTGCCGCTGGTGCTACACGCGTTTCCCCCCTGACAGGTGCCAATCGCAACCAATAGTTTTAACAGTGTGCCATGTGGCAAATGTTACAATTTTTAATGACGCATTGAGTTTTTGAAGTTCAGAATTCGCTGAAGTGTTTATTCACTGGAATGTCTACCCGACAACGTGTAATAGAGAAATGTACAAAGTAAAAGTCAACAAAACGTGCGTATAACTGAATAAAATATTTTAAAATTACAGGTTTTTACAGAGGAATGCGGAAAACATGAGTATTTCATTTTATTTATAATCGGACAAAGTTTGCCGATAAAACGGAGGAAAAAATATTTTAAAAATAAATTTACTTTTATAGAGTATGCCTTGAACAAGAATTTCTAGTGAAAAAAAAATTATAAACAATAAAAACTTTCTGCAAACACAAGCACAACATGAAGTACGAAAGTGTAGTGAGAAAAAACAAGACAAATAATTAAATTTTTTTTAACGGAACAAAATAATGAGAATAATTTTTATACATTCAGAAAAAGTAAACTCAAAGATATTGTGAAAGGATGTTTGCGGTTATCCTGCGAGCACGCGGCCCCATAGCACACATTTAAAATTTGGTACAAAATTAGTCGAGCCAGGGAAATTTGCACCTCGGGGCCATTTTTCCTAATTTCGAATTCGTTTTTTTTAATCAATTTTTTAAGCGTAAATTTCATAGTTCATCAAATTGGGGGGGGGGGGGGGGAGCAAAAAATTAGATTACCATTCAACCAAACTGCTCCAAAATCTTTTCAACAAGGTAACGTTCGACAAAAAAAATTGGTGACTTTCGTTTTGTTTATTGCTCGTCTTAATTCAACAAAATATACACGATTGCTTTCATCGCACATTTTCTTTATTTTTTTTTAAACATTTCAGAAAGGTTGTCAGCGTTCTTATGGTATTTTATTTTGTTTAAGTGATTTCATATTAATTACATTGCGTGTTTGAGTTTTTTTTTTTTTTTCTTTTTCTGCGAGGGAAGGGAACTGGATTTTCTGCTTTGGCTAGATATTTTACTATGTTTTAAAAATTATATACATATTTTTTAATTTTTTATATCAAGAGGGAGGGGGGGGTCTCTTATTTATTTGGTGAATTATTTTAAATTGCAAAAGAACTGTTACTGTGCTATTAAGCCTTCACCAGACGGAAATATAAATTGATAAAAACACCACTTAAAATCGTTAACTGTCGCCCGAGTTTGCGCCGTATTCCGTGGCATGTAGTCAATTTATGCTCCAAACCACCAGAAGCGGGTAGGTGATCGAGCCAGGCGATGAACGCAAGGGGGTTCGCGAGCGAAGCGAGCACGGGGCGGAGCCACCTAGCAACTACAAAAAAGAAAAAAAAAAAAAAAAAACTCCCCGTAGTTGCTTAATTTCTTTTATAAATTAATTTCCTCAATTTGAATAAATATACACATATCAGGGCCGTATCTAAGGGGTGGGTTTTTAGGGTTCAATCCCCCATCGAAATTTTTCAAAACTAATTACAAAAATGCTTTTCATAGTTTTTCACTGAAAAAATTATTGTTGTTGTTTCATTTTAATACTCTTATTTGCTTTGAAACTGCATTTGAAAAATGAAATTATCATTATTGAATAATTGTATAAATTAAGTGCTTTTTCTGCAGTATTTATACATGTAATAACAGTAGTTATTGCAAACATAATTTCTTAACAATACACCTTTCCATTCGAATTTTTAATACCACTGAAAAAAAAACCCAAAATTCTTCAAATTTGCAAGTACCAAACTCTATACTTAACACATCTTATAAGTGACCCCCCCCCCCCCCCGTAGGTTGAAATTTCAAAAGTACTCCTTCGAATGCGCGTATATGAGTAAACTCATCTATCCAGATTTTTTTTGAGATGAGCCATTTTTTTTCCTTACATTTTTTATGTTAATACCCTTTTAACATCTATTGTAATAAAAATCAACAGAATATAGAACATGAAATCAAATTCTATTGACTTTATATATTTCACGAGAAATAGGTTTGGTAAAACACTACCCGAAACTAAAGTTTGGTTACGGCCCTGGCACATATATGTGTTGCAACATTTGTCATGTGACGATATTTTTATCCATTATCATAGTGTTTTAGAAAACTTTATAATTTTACAAATAATGAGTGTTTAATTAAGTTTATTTTTAAATTAATAATTTCAAAATAAATTAAAATTAAAAATGCTCTTAAGTTAGTGTGCTTACCATAGTCTCCCCCTGTTTTTTTAATTTGAATTTTCTTTTTTAGTTAATTTTAGTAATAATAATATAAACATTAACTAAAAGAAATTGGATGAAATTTTGAAATTATTTGGAAAACGTTAAGAAAAGGAAAAAAATAAATAGCCTTTCAAAAGTAAAGTCATAACTTATTTCTAAAATAGAAATAGTAAAAAAAATGATGTTGAATTTGATAGGGTAAAAATTATCATTAATCGATCAAGCCGATTAATCGGCTGATAAATCGGCAATCGATAATCGGCCAATTTGCTTGTCGGTGCATCCGTAGTGCAAACACAATTCAATTTTATCGGAAAACGACAAAACCACGGCCACTTATTTGTAATTACATCGGTTTTTCAAAGCCGGGGGCGGGGGGGGGGGAGAAGGGGGCAATTGACCCCCCCGCCTGCCCCCTAAATGGTTAGCCTGGTATGCCTTGAATATAAGAAACTACGATGCATAACGAATTTATAAACAAGAAATAAATAATTTTCTGCAAGCATAAGTATAACATCTTAATATATAAAAATTACGTGTCCCTGTGTTTGTGGCCAATGGACTCCTCAATTACTGAACCGATTGTAACAAAATTTTGCACGCAGTTTCAGTTTGGTCCAACTTAAATGATAGGATAGTTTTTATCTCAATTTAGGACCGCAATGTATTTTTAATTGCAAATTATGTATTTAGCTACCAGCTTTTCTGTGTTCTTGGCTAAACCTTTTTACTAAGCCTTTTTTGACACCTCCATGGCTGAGCGACATAAAGCACACGTTCTGACAGCTTCCGGAGCGCAGTAAACAGGTAATATCTTAATATATAAAAATTAAGTGTCCCTGTGTTTGTGGCCAATGGACTCCTCAGCTACTGAACCGATTTTAACCAAATTTTACACGCAGTTTCAGTTTGGTCTAACTTAAATGATAGGATAGTTTTTATCTCAATTTAGGACCGCAATATATTTTTGATTGTAAATTATGTATTTAGCTACCAGCTTTTCTGTGTTCTTGGCTAAACCTTTTTACTAAACATTTTTTGACACCTCCATGGCTGAGCGACATAAAGCACACGTTCTGGCAGCTTCTGGAGCGCAGTAAACAAGTAATAATCTTTCTTATAATATATAAAAATTACGTGTCCCTGTGTTTGTGTCCAATGGACTCCTCAGCTACTGAACCGCTTTTAACTAAATTTTGCACGCAGTTTCAGTTTGGTCCAACTTAAATGATAGGATAGTTTTTATCTTAATTTAGGACCGCAATATATTTTTTATTGCAAATTATCTATTTAGCTACCAGCTTTTCTGTATTCTTGGCTAAAATTGTTTAAACATTCCCGGAATGCCACTACATAATCTACGGTTAAAAATTGGTTTACCCGTAGTTCTTCTACGTAATTTAAATCCACCGAGATTATGCAATGGTACGCGTTTAGTTATCAAAAAAATCACCGGGAACATTATTGAGGCAATCATTTTGACTGGCAAGTTTAAAGATGAAGTAGTTCTGTTGCCACGTATCCCAATTACACCGTCAGAATCTTCAATACCCTTCTAAAGGCTACATTTTCCAATTCGTTTAGCTTTCGCCATGTCCATTAATAAGTCCCAAGGACAAACAATGTCAATTTGCGGTTTAGATTTAGAAAATCCATGTTTTTCCCCCATGGGCAACTATAGGTTGTTTGCTCCCGTGTGTGAAAACCGTCCAATTTATTTTTGTTTACAAGAGACAGATTAACAAAGAATATTGTGCACCGATTAGTGTTGAGTTAAACTGAAATTAAAAGTGCTTATAATTCAAAAAATAACAAATAATATTGGTTAATTATCTACCCTACCTACATTATTAAAAAACAAAATGTTACATTAAAAAGTAAAATGTTACAATAGCAATTAGCAAATTTTTAATTAACTCAATTGTTACAAGCTTGAATATAATATTTCTATGAACTAAAATGCTACATTTTTTTGTTGATTTTTTGTTTCTAGCAAACTTAGGAAATTTTTGTTCGATTGTTTTCATATTTTGACGTCAAGTTCATATTTATATAAAGTTAATCTCTATTACGGTAATAAAGTTTTTCGTTTCTATTGAAACATTATAGTTTAACCCATACCTTAGCCACAGCAACGCGTGGCCGGGTCAGCTAGTTGAGTATAGGAAAGAGTCGTAAGTAAAAACAAAGCAAAGAATCTAAAGAATGAAATATAAAAAATGATTTTCACAGTTGATATAATTTTTTTAATAAATTAATTTTCCTATTTTGAATAAATATACATATATAGACAATGCTGCGACATTTTTCCTGTGTAGATACTATCCTTCTTAGCATATAGTGCTTTTAGATAATCTCTATTTTTTACAAATGATAAAAGAGTCTTTAATTACATTGGCTGCAAATAATTGAAAAATCAATTTTAACTAAAAGCACTCTTAAATTAGAGTGATTTAGTTTTTTCTAACTTTTATGTCTTGTTAACATAATTGCAAAATTTGTTATGTGTTAATGTAATTTTATTAACAATACATAATATGAAAATTGGTAAAAATTTTGAAACTATTTTGGGCAAATTTAGGAAAATGAAAAAACAAAACAAACAAAAAACTTCGGCCAGAAATAAATAATTAGTAACTATTTCTAAACTTGGAATTGTAAAAGAAAAAAGAAAAAAAAAGTGATGGTGAAATTAGTAGAATTATAATAGACATCCTTATCATTAACCAGCGTGACCGATTATCAAAAGCCGATTAATCGGCAATCGGCCAATTTGCTTATCGGTGCATCCCTAACATACACCTCCCTATTTCTCTGACCTCTCGACGTCCCTGGTCCTATGACTATGTGGCAAGTTGTTACGTTAAATATTGCGAATCAAAATCTATATTCTGAAAACAATTGATCATTTCAATTTCATATTAAAAATATGTTTTGCAAATTCGGATCCAAATGGCCAGAAATTTGTTTCTAAAACATGAAAAGAAACTTCGTACTAATAAAAAAAGTATTTAGTAAGGAAACAACAAGTCTTGGTTTTTAATTTTCCACCCTTTTCTGTGTTCTCCCATGTAATCTATAGGAAAGAAAAAAAACACGGACACACACACACACACGCCTATTTAAATTTAAGCTCTGCTTTGCTCACACGATTCATTTAAAGCTGCGGTCCTTTGAAGGAAAGAAAAGGCTTAGGCATTACTGCTGCAATGCACTAACGAATACTTTTTTTTAAATAAGAAGATTAAAGTTGTCTGACACCAATGGGGGGGGGGGGGGGGGGTAGCTATGGGGCTTAGCGTCTCTGGTGTAATCTAGGGATTAAATTAGAGAGGAGGAAGTCCTCTGATGATGCAATGATTTTCCCCTGTTTTGAGATATTTTTATACATTTTTTATACTGTATTTTCAATATTTACTTATGCGAAATTCTATATCATTATTTCATTAAAAATTAAAATTTCCCTAGAAATATAATCCACATCCCCTACGCACAATCAACTGATTAAAAAAAAAAAAACATTGATTTAAATTAATTTTTATAACCTAAACCCTAGAAATCTTCTTGAAAATTTGGAATTTTATTAGTTGTGCATTTTCCTTTGTAAGTATAATATTTCTCTCTTATATTGATTTTGTTCTCTTGTTTTTTTCTGACTTAACCTCCATTTTCATCTATTCAAATTCTCTTTCCTAACTCAACTACAAAATTCAAATTTTTTTTTGTCAGTGGGCACTTTTAAATTAGTCGCTATTTTTTAATTAGCGGCTGCTGTGTTCACGATTAATTTTTAAATGCAAACAATGAATAAATCTTACTGCACTACGCTAAAAAATATGCGAGCAGAAAATTCCTAAAAAATAATTACGCATGTTGCTATAGAGTGTGCACATTTGTACAAATTAGAAAAAAAAAAACTCAATTCAAAAAATAATATTGCTTTAACTATGAGTTCTAGTAAAATAATAATAATAATAATAATAATAGTAATAAAAGCATGCACACATGAATTAAAAAAGGGAAAAAAAAAAAAAAAAACTTTACAAATATTCATTAAGCAAAGACGTTGAAGTCTGTAATTTTTTTTTTTTTTTTTGTAATTATTGTTGTTGTTCATTGTACCACTCGGGTACGATAGCACGAGAAACTACATCTACCCGATTTTTGGTGGAATAGGTACGGCTTCCGCTTTTATGAGCACCATTAAGGTGGAAGTTTAGCACACACCTGCCATAAGACCCGTTTATACGGCAGACAGGCATTCAACCGCAAGAAAAGAATTTTTTATTAAAACTAATTTTCAGTGAAGTTTAGATTGTACTCCATGTGAAGTATAGATTTAGTATGTATGTGGCATGAGAAAAATAATGACTTAATAACACGGAAGCCTATAGCTATGTAGGATGTAGGTGAACTAACGAAAAGGTAGACGAGTGTAATTAAAATTGTACAAGAAAGGGGGGGGGCTGCAAATGTGACGGACCAACTGTCTCAAAATTTCTCAACCAAACCCGCACATACCATTTCAGTGGCGTATCCAGGAATTGATTTTGGGGGGTGCACATCGAACATCGACACTGTGATGAGAAAGGAAAAAAATCAAGAAATATGGTGAAACTTTGAAAACGCAGCATTTCGATTTAATTTTTTCTATTGAACGTTGCTCAAAGATTGTTTTTTCACAAAAATGAATATCATGCAAGAACAATAAACATATTACGAAAAAAAATCTCAAGCCAAAAGCACTCAAGTCTTCATCGGAAAATTGATAGATCATTTATAATTAAAAAAAAAATAGTTGTGCGATAAAAAATATTTTTGAAGGTCCGAGAGTACCAAAATGAAATTTTTTGTACATTTCGGTTTTTATGAAATTTTATTTTATGATTATTTTTGTTTCATCAAAAATAAGATTTTTCTTAGCTTATATGCACCCATTTTCTCATGAATATTCTACAAAATGTCCATTTAAACGTCCTTCAGATGTTGGGGAACGTGGGGGTAAGATTTTAATAACGAGACAAATTGAAATGTTAAAACATTTTAACTCTTCTGCGCCATCCACCTAGCAATATAAAACTTATAGTCGATTGGACGATTGCGATTCAAATATAAATAGACTTAAAAATCAAAGGGAATATATACAACTCATTTTCAAAATTTCATACACATATTGTAATATTTTGCACTTTCTGGAAAATTGTTTTTGTTTTTCAGCTATTACTTACTCCTTTTTTTAAAAATCCCAGATATGCTCATTGATTAATTCATTCATTCGCATTCCTTCAATAATATTTCAACTTGTTTATTTATTCATTTCTAATAAAACTTTTAATAATAAAATAAAAACTTTCATTTCATCCCATGAGAAAAGAAAGAAACTGATCCCTTTTTATCCAATGTTAATATTTATTGCTGAAATGAGCAGTAATGTTTCAATGTAAGAGTTAATATAAAAAAGTTTTTTTTTAAATGTGCGATAAGTTTTAAACAAAATCCAATTTGTCACGTTTCGAAAAAAAAAAAAAATAAGTTGGTGTTTTGTTGTTTTTTTCTTTACGATGTAAAATAATAATATAACAATTTGTTCAAAATAATCTTTAACAAGAAGTTCTGTCAAGAACTAAACGAGCCTACTTTCCCGTACATCGACATCGGCATTCTAGCATCTGATCATTATTCTCTTGAATATCTGAAACTGAAAATTATGTCAAACATACCTTTATAGCACTTAAAGCTGATTTCTAAAAGCAAAATATACCCCTCTCATCAGATGAAATGGACACGTAAAAATTAAACAAACGAGTAAATAAAGTTTTGTCGCAACTTTTAAAGAATGTAACTGTTACAGTTCTTCTGTAGAAAAATTCCACAAACGCTTCCAAAAGAAAAAAAACTAAAAAAAAAAAAATAAAAAAAATAAAAGAACATCAAAACACATTTTATCAAAGAAAGAAAAAAAAATACCTCGTTCGTTAATAAAATGTCTCAAATTTTATTTTTAATCCGTTGCAAGTTGTTAAATATAAATAAAGAAAATGCTCTCGTGAATGAAAAATTTTTGTAAACAAAAAAAAGAATCGTCTGCCAAAAAAAAAATTAAAAAATTAAAAAATAAATAAATAAATAAATAAACAAAAAATCGTCTGCCCAGTCAGTCATTTTTTTCTGAGCCTACATTTCCGCCATGTTTGCGGAGTCGGAATCGGAATCAGAGTCCTCACAGAAGCTTACCTCACAGAACCATTTTCTTACAAAGTTAATTTGAAGGAAATCCGCCTTTAAGTTCAGAATCAACATTCAATTTAAATTTCCCAGTAGGAGCTCATGTTAAAAAATTTTCTGAACGGTTCATCATTGAACAAAAAATGGTTCGAATTGAAACGTGAAATATGGGAATGAGTCTCTCCGAGATCTTTCGAACAAAAAAAAGTATTCAATTCGGACGGTTCACTTAAAAGTTATTAGGTGGGTAAAGGTTGCTTGAACGGTTCAATGTTGAACGAAAAAATGTTCAAATCGGAAATTTAAAAACGGGAATGAAGTATTCTTGATAAAATCTTTCGAACAAAAAAAAGTTTATTCAATTCGGACGGTTCACTTAAAAGTTATTAGGTGGGGAAAGGTTGCTTGAACGGTTCAATGTTGAACCAAAAATGTTCAAATTTAAAATTTAAATACGGTAATAAAGTATCCTTGCCGAGATCTTTCGAACAAAAAAAAAGTTTGTTTAAATCGGACTGTTCACTCAAAAGTTATTAGGGGTGAGAGCTTGTTTGAACGGTTCAATGTTGAACGAAAAATTGTTTAAATAGAAAATTTAAAAACGAGAATGAAATATTCTTGATAAGATCTTTCGAACAAAAAAGTTTGTTTAAATCGGACGTTTCACTCAAAAGTTATTAGGCGGGGAAAGGTTGTTTAAACGGTTCAATGTTGAACGAAAAATTGTTCAAATCGGAAATTTAAAAATGAGAATGAAGTATTCTTGATAAGATCTTTCGAACAAAAAAAAGTTTATTGAATTCGGACGGTTCACTTAAAAGTTATTAGGTGGGGAAAGGTTGCTTGAATGGTTCAATGTTGAACCAAAAATGTTCAAATTTAAAATTTAAATATGGTAATAAAGTATCCTTGCCGAGATGCTTCGAACAAAAAAAAAAATTGTTCAAATAGGACTGTTCACTCAAAAGTTAGTATCGCGGGACAGGTAGTTTGAGCGGCTCAAAGTTGAACCAAAAATTGTTCAAATCGAAAAATCAAATATGGGAATGAGCTGTACTCGCCGAGATCTTTCCAACAAAAAAAAGTTTGTCAAAATCGGAATGTTCATTCAAGAGTTATTAGGGGGGGGGGGGGGCAGACAGACAGACCGACCGACCGACCGACAGACAGACCGACTGACCAACAGACCGACACGCAAATTCCCCATCTCAATACCCTACTTTCAAATTTTTAATTTTTCGTTTTTTATTTCTTTTTTTTTTTCTTTTTGACTTTGTTTTGGACTTGGCGATATTTTTTCAACTTCGCGATATTTTTTGGACTTAGCGATATTTTTTAGATGCATTAAGCCACTTTTAATACTTTTTTCGTCTCTTTTATTTTTAACGGTAAAGTAGGCTAAAAAAGAGAAAATAAGAGGAGGAACAATGCTTAAACACATTTAAATCATTTAAATAATCTGCAATTAATAGGAAGCTTAAACGTCTAACAATGTTTGTGAGACGCGCGGGTACATCGCTCATTTTCCTCTTACTTTCCACAATTACAGAATAACAATCAGTTTTGCTTCTTCTTGTCGAAAACAGAAAATAATATGACAATATTTCAGTGTTCATAAAGTATTTTTCATTGAAAAAACCTGAAGCATATTTACAGGAAGGTTACATGTGTTTTTTTAAAATTCGGTGCCACCATTTTTTTATAGTCTTACAAAATCTTGGGGGGTGCATTGGTCCCTTGGCACCCCCCCCCTGGATACGCCACTGCACCATTTACATACGGTTGAAAATGCTCCCCTCAACCCCTTTTATTCAGGCTCTTTTATTGTTGATGTTAATTTTGTAAAAATGAATTTTTGAACAATTAGTAGAAGTTCATGATTATAAGTAGGGATGCACCGATAAGCAAATTGGCCGATTACCGATTAATCGGTTGTTCATAATCGGCAGATTAATCGGCTTGGCCGATTAATGATAATTTTAATAACTATAAGTTTCTCCATCATTTTTTTTTCTTTTACCCTAATTTCGATTTTAGAAATACTAGTGATTAATTTATTTCTGAGACTACTTTTTCCCATTTTCCTAATTTTTCCGATAAAATTTCAAAACGTCTTCCCTTTTGTTTTAGCTAATTTTCATATTATTGTCAATAAATTTAACTAGATTTGAAAATTCAAATAGAAAAACACGGGAAGACTGCGGCGAGCTCGCTAATTTAGGAGCACTCTTTTAATTTTAATTTATTTTTAAATAAAAGTATCCATAATTCAAGACTTTTTTTGTGAAAATTATAAAGGTGTCGAAAGCACTATGATAATGAAGAAAAATATCGACACATGAAAAATATGCAGATATGTAGATATTTATTTAAAATGTTTGGAAAAATTAATTTATTAAAAAAGTTATGAACTAAGGGATTTTTTTTTTTTCAAAAATTTCGTTCCGTTTTAGTTTTTGACTTATTTGTGTTTTTTTTTTTTCTCTCTACACTTTCGTACGAAATGCTATTCTCGCGTTTGCAGAAAGTATTTATCTATTGTTTATAAATATTTTTCATGGTAAATTCTTGTTCAAATCATACTTAAAGTAATTTTATTCAAAAAATATCTTTCCTTCGTTTAATTGGCAAACTTTTGCCCGATTATAAATAAAATGAAATAGTCATGTTTTTTGCATTTCAACTTAAAAGTTCTGTAATTTAATTATTCATGATAGTATGATATGAATATCAGCTGTGAGAGTTATTTTTTGATATTTCATTCAGTTTTACATACTTTTTAAGTATTTTGTTTTACATTTACTCTGTACAAATCCATATTACATGTTTAGTAATGTTTGTAGAAAATTATTTACTGCCAGCAAATTTAATCATCATAGTTTCTTATTGAAAGTATCTATGAGAAATAATATTTAAAAAAAAAGTTCCGCCGATTAATCGGTGCATCCCTAATTGTAAGTCTATGTTTTTTCTCCTGAAACAAATCAACTGTGGGAGAAAAAGTGCACTAATAGGCAGTGGCGTAGCTAGGGGTTGGCAGGAGTGGCTCTTGCCACGGGCGCAGCAACCAGTGGGGCGGCATTTTGACCGATTAAAAAAAAAACATCAAGTCCAAACAGACTAAAAAATTAAAATTTGAAAGACTCTCCGAGCAGCGCAAACTGCGCCCCCACGCAACAAGACAAATGATTGGGAACAGTGGCGTAGCTAGGGGTTGGCAGGAGTGGCTCTTGCCACGGGCGCAGCAACCAGGGGGGCGGCATTTTGACGGATTAAAAAAAAAAAAGATCAAGTCCAAACAGACTAAAAAATTAAAATTTGAAAGACTCTCCGAGCAGCGCAAACTGCGCCCCTACGCAACAAGACAAATGATTGGGATTAATAGGTGAAACATCAAACTATAGATTTAAAATCACAGCCGATCTTTTAGTGTGATGAATAAAAATTAGAAAAAAAGTATTTATTTGCAGTTCTATAATTTATAAATTTATTTCATAGCTTACCAAAATACTGTACCAAAAATTAAATAAATCAAACATTTCAAAGTAGTTGAAAGTATCCCAAAATATATGCATTTATTTCACATTGTATGTTTTTATCTTAACATTTTAATTTTTTTGATTAACAAGAAGTACGAGAAGTATGTTTTTTTACACGGAATAGTTGAATATGATCTGGAACTTATTTCAAAATCGGGACAGGGAGGGGGGGGGGGAGAAACTTGGGGCCTCGCAAAATTTATTCGCCAACTCTCGATTTTGTTTTTGCTACGCCACTGTTAACATCTCTTTTTTTTTTTTCACTTACGTTACATGCTCACGAAAAGCACCAATTACAATAAAAAAAAAAAAAAAGAGAGAAATAGTTTAGCTCTGCCAATGATGCATTAATCATGTAACCTTTAAAATGCAATCTAAATCTTTTCAGGTATTTTTGAATTTGTGTGTAGAATTATATACATAAAATACTGTGGTTAAGGCCCAGACTATGGCATTTATTGACTTATTTACGTTAAGGGGTCTTACAGGGCCGACGCTACCAGCGATGGGGCCCGGTACCAATTTTGATCACCGGGCCCCCCATGAACCCCCCACCCGCAATTGCATATTTTCATGCCATCGTTTCAGCACATTTGCAATTGTAAAAAAAAAAAAGAAGAAAAAAAAATTTTTTCTCGGAAAACTTTTTTTTTAGTTACGAAAGTGTGCATCTGATTTTATTTTCACGTTATTTGTATCTGAAGATGATTTTAAAAAACGGTACATTTTCCTTTGCGCAGGCGTTACAACAAGTAACATGGTCACAAGTAACATGGGGAAAATTTTTTTTCAACTAATCTTTTGCGGCACCCCCCTAAAATGTGCCAATGGGCTAGAAAATGAGATTTGCAAAGTTTTAGCTTAATCGGATAATATTAACACGTGCCGCAAAGAGGGTAAAGTTAAGAAAAACAGCAATTTTTAGCCAAAAATTGTAGTTTTTACTCTGTAAAACCAAAACTACTGATCCTAGAAGCTTTATTTTGGTCTCATTTTGTAGGAAATTTTATTTTCTTTAAGTCTAATCTTATTTAAAGTTTCGAAAAAAATGATTAAATATTTTTCAGAATTTTCACAAGTCAGGCTGCAACGCAAATCCTCGAAATTGCAAGTAACATGGGGAAATTTTTTTTTCAACTAATCTTTTGAGGCACCCCCCTAAAATGAGCCAATGGACTAGAAAATGAGGTTTGAAAAGTTTTAGCTTAATCGGATAATATTAACACGTGCTTCAAAGTGGGTAAAGTTACGAAAAACAGCGATTTTTAGCCAAAAATCGTAGTTTTTCCTCTGCAAAACCAAAACTGTTCATCCTAGAAGCTTTATTTTGATCTCATTTTGTAGGAAATTTCATTTTCTTTAAGTCAATTTCCTTTAAAGTCTCGAAAAAAAGACTGAATATTTTTCAGAAAATTTCAAGTCAGGCTGCAGCGTAAATCCTCGAAATTGCTTAGAAAAAAATAAATCATTAAAATGTAAATTAATAAGTTTTTAGTAAATTTGATGAACTCTACGGATAACGTTGACTTTTTAGAGAAAAAACAGCAATATTATTACGAAAAAAAATTTATGTCCTTGAAACTCATAGATAAAATAAATAACTGCGAGTATAACTTATGAAATGTGCAGTACAAGCCATAAATGAAGGGCTTGGAGGATGAAGGGGCTAAGTTACATTTTAAAAAATGAACACTCTCTACAATGGTAAGCAATAGATACAGGTGAGCAAATAAAACTTGGTAAATCAAACAATAGATATCAATTGACCAATTTCATACGCACACTAATAACAAAACCAGAAAACAAAAAAGCTGCAATAACTACAACAATAAAACTTTGAACTTTAATTATTCGCAATTTCTGTTTTGTCGCTTAACCTAATTCTGTTTTGTCGCTAGTTTGTATGTAAAGAGTAGTAAAATAATGTTATATAATTTAACAGTGTAAGTGAAGGTGCATTAAAGCTTTTATTGTCATTTTAACTCTTTGCTTTCCGTCTTAACCCCTCTTAATTCCTATATTTTAACACAGGAATTTGTTTCATTTATTTCTAAAGTAGTGCGAAAATACCTCTTTTTTAATGGACAAAGTAAATCCAACAATAAGCAAATAAATGTAATTGAATATTGTAATGATTTTAGGTTTTTAAATGAAAATTTCTTATTTTTGATACACTAGGTGGCCAAAAGTATCCGGACACTTTCAAAAATTTACATTTTTAGATATAACTGAAGAAATAAGTGATCAATTGTTCTTTAACTTTAGTCATACAAAATATATTCTTCACCGAACATTTCCAAATTGAAATTAAATTACCCTTGCATTTGGGGGACGATAAGAAGGGGGGTCGAAAGAAAAACCGCTTTTTGACCATAACTCTTTGAAAATAGCTCGGAATAAGCTATGCATTTCAGTAATTAATTAGCATACTATGTATAATTACTATACAAATTCAAATGAACGTACCACTCTTACTTCCGAAGATATGAAACATTTTTTAAAAAACGGCAATTTTATTTGAAGGGTTTTTGCTCATAACACGCAGAGTTTTTGATCAAACCTTATCAAAACTTCAGGAAAGATGACAAAATACAAGAGAAAGAGCATACTAAAACGGTTTTTAAAAATATTAAAAATCCGATGAGATATGAACGTTAAAAGGAAATAATTTTTCATGGCGCATGCGCGAAAGACAGAAATTTATAACTACAAAAATATTGTAGCCTGGTGTATACTGCATCTTATAAAAAAAGTTCCAGTTGAATATCGTAAAAATTGAAAAAGATATCAGCGATCTAGTGAGCTGTAATTCATTCATTTGCAGACAATTCATAAATGGAGAGGGGTTGTTCACAAATAGTGTGGGGACAATCGAGCATATTTTTCAATGTTAAATTGTATACTGTTTAAAAATCTATATTTGGCATAGAAGTCACATTTCGCCCATTCGGCCAAAAAGACCTTATAAGTCGGTGGCCAAAAGTATCCGGACACCCCCTGAAACGTTGGTTTTGAACGATGATGAAATAACCTTTATTTTAAAAATAGCTCTTTGTAGACAGACCCTCACTATGTATGTATTGTCTGCGAATGAATGAAATACAGCTCACTAGATCGCTGATATTTTTTTCAATTTTCATGATATTCAACTGGAACTTTTTTTATAAGATGCAGTATATACCAGGCTACAAGATTTTTGTAGTGATAAATTTCTGTCGCTCGCGCATGCGCCGTGAAATTTTTTTTCCTTTTAACGTTCATATCTTATCGGATTTTTAATATTTTTAAAAACCGTTTTAGTATGTTCTTTCTCTTGTATTTTGTCATCTTTCCTGAAGTTTTGATAAGGTTTGATTAAAAACTCTGCGTGTTATGAGCAAAAACCCTTCAAATAAAATTGCCATTTTTTAAAAAATGTTTCATATCTTCGGAAGTAAGAGTGGTACGTTCATTTGAATTTGTATAGTAATTATACATAGTATGCTAATTAATTACTGAAATGCATAGCTTATTCCGAGCTATTTTCAAAGAGTTATGGTCAAAAAGCGGTTATTCTTTCGACCCCCCTTCTTATCGTCCCCCAAATGCAAGGGTAATTTAATTTCAACTTGGAAATGTTCGGTGAAGCCTATATTTTGTATGACTGAAGTTAAAGAACAATTGATCACTTATTTATCAAGCTATATGTAAAAATGTGAATTTTTGAAAGTGTCCGGATACTTTTGGCCACGTAGTGTATACTCTACGATTTAACCTGAAAAATGCCAAATATATACTTTGGACATGATAGCAAAAATGAATGGGATAGCACGTAACGAGAATTAAATTTCCTACAAAATGAGACAAAAATAAAGTTTCTAAGATGAATAGTTTTGGTTTTATAGAGGAAAATCTACGATTTTTGGCTAAAAAACGCTGTTTTTCGTAACTTTACCCACTCTGAGGCACGTGTTAATATTATCCGATTAAGCTAAAACTTTTCAAATCTCATTTTCTAATCCATTGGCACACTTTAGGGGGGTGCCTCAAAAGATTAGTTGAAAAAAAAATTTCCCCATGTTACTTGCAATTTCGAGGATATGCGTTGCAGCTTGACTTGTGAAAATTCTGAAAAATATTTAATCATTTTTTTCGAAACCTTAAATAAGATTAGACTTAAAGAAAATAAAATTTCCTACAAAATGAGACCAAAATAAAGCTTCTAGGATCAGTAGTTTTGGTTTTACAGAGTAAAAACTACAATTTTTGACTAAAAATTGCTGTTTTTCTTAACTTTACCCTCTTTGCGGCACGTGTTAATATTATCCGATTAAGCTAAAACTTTGCAAATCTCATTTTCTAGCCCATTGGCACATTTTAGGGGGTGCCGCAAAAGAAATTCGAAAATTGATTTTTTGTGACCACCCTAGTGTTTCATTCATTAGTGTTTGTACTAGCAATTGTTTCATATTGAGAATCGGCAATGGAAAGCGAGATTTTTTTTTAATGAAATTATTGACACTATTACTGGAAAAACATGTTCATAACCTTACGGCCCCCCAAAGCTCCGGGCCCCGGTACTAGAGGTCCAGTATTCCCCCCCCCAAACGGCGGCCCTGGGGTCTTATCCTTTTGTGGTTCTGTTGAATTTGATGTGATGTGCCATGCGAGTGTTAAAATTTAACGATTTTAATTTTGTATCTTGAGCGCATCTAAGCATTTTTTTTAAAGCTTCCTTTTGGTTGTGAGGGGGGAGGGGGGTCATGTGACTATAACTTGAACTTCTATAAAAATATCTGACGCAATAAGAGTATAATCATGCGCAACGGCAAAATCAAACGTAAAAGGTGCACCCCCAACTGAAAAAAAAAAAAAAAAAAAAAAAAAAAAAAACTGAAAGTAGCAAACAATTTTTTTACCAAAAAAAAAAAAAAAAAAAAAACACTAAAAGTAGCAAACAATTTTTTTACCAAAAAAAAAAAAAATTATTATTATTTTTTTTTGCAATTTACCGAATTTTTTTTTATATTTATTTCTCCCCCCCCCCCCCAAAAAAGCCAGCGATGCAAGTGCACCCCCTTGCCTACACCCATGAATATAATTAATCGTTTTCATTTCAAAATATTTCACATGACACAATATCACTCAAAAACAAAATATTTAAAAAAATTTCTAAGCATCAAGTTTTTCGGATTTCATTCAATAAACACAAATACTTATGACATTACTCATTCATTCAAGATTCGAAATGAGATAAGCGCGAACTATTTCTTCCGCGTGGAAAAGAGACGCGCACAGTCACAAAATAAACCCCCTTTCGTTCGTAACGAAACAGAGAGCGCGTTGCTAACCGCCATCTACCTTATATATGAAAACCTAACATATTCTGTTAGTGAAGTGAACTTTCTCTTATAGTCACAACGCCTCTGCTATCTTATCACCTGACCTTGTTCGCGACTGCTCCGGCGTCGAACTAACGTTCTTTTCTTTGAATAAAAGGCTCGATTTGATTGGACAATGAGTACACTTTTAGAACTGTCGCCGCAGTGTCTAGTGACCAATAAAAAGTTCCCTTAGAAAGTCGGCGCTTGCTTTTCTCCGACGTAGCAGCCAGGCTCCACCCTCGCTGATATTCCTCGCTTGTGTTGGTTGCTTTGGTGCGTGAGAAAAATCCCATCGATCTGTAGATTTTCTGTTTCTTGGTTTACGTCTAACCTCATTGCCGTTTCCTCCCCTTATTTTCCCCCCTCCATGGCAATTAGGCGGACTTCGGTCCTTGGTTGTTATTTTGGAAATAAAAATTAAAGAGTGAATTCCAACGGCGATCATCAACCTATGCAAGTGTGCGTTTGTTTCGAGTGTTTCCTGTGCATGTGGGCTCGGGCGTCCATGTTGTGGAATGGCGGAGAGAACTGTGTATTCCAGCTGGCCTATAACTGTTTTAAATGAGCCGGACTAAGCACGGTGAGTTGTGTGGACGGTGCCGACTGTGTCTCAAGAATATGTAAAATGTATTGCTTTCTTGTTCGCCTTGCTTCACGTGACCTGTGGGGTCGAAGAGTGTCATGTTATTGTGATCTTTGTAAACAGTGAACAGACATTCGTGGATGGTGATCCATATCGAAAGCCTCCACTCCAACCCATAAGGAAATTAAATATCCCATGATTTCTCTTTTAAATGGTGCTGGTCAGTGCTGAGGTTTCGGAGCGGAGGCCCCCAATGGAAGCTCCTGACAACCCTATCCTTTTACCTAAGCAGGCCGCTTGGACCAAAGGGGAAGATCACATGGTGTTCCTCGACAACACGAGAATCAAAAGTAAGTGCTTTGTCATCCAAAACGTCTATTTTGATGCCCCGATCACTTTAAAACGCTTTGTTTTGCTCGAGGAGGAGCGTGTTGTTGACGTGTTATATGGGCGAAAATGAGATCACATGGTTTACCTTGGCAACAGCTGGATCAGGGAGCTGTTGCGTAACCCTAGAAGTTGTTGTGACTGAAAACCGGTGATTGTTTTTATATACCGCCACAGTACCGGTTTACTATTCCAAAATAAACAATTCAGTACACTATTACTGTTTTCTTTTGTCCATCCTCACGAATGAACTTGCACATTTGTGCGTGTATTAACCGTATTAAACGTCACGGTTCGCGATGTTGTCTCCTAAGATGTTGAGATCGTTTGGTTGTTTATATTAAGTTTTAATTTATTTTATAAGGCAATACACAGGCAGCCCAACACCAGATCAGTGAACTAAGATTTTTATTCCATAATCACTTTCAAAACGAAAACGAAACTAGGAAACATAAATCATTGTTAATGTTGCTTAGTTTGATAAAATTTTAACATCTTGAAAACGCATTCCTCATTAATTACTGCTTTAGAAGTTACCCTTAAATGTATTAACTATTTATTTATTTTTTCTTTTTTTTTTGCAACTAGATAGATTTGTTGTTGCAAATGATTGATGTATCTAAATCAGGTTCTTCTAAGTTTATGCTGCTAATCTGTCACATGTATTTGCTTTATAGTTATTTTTAAAGTTTCCTGTAAAAAAAAAAAAAGCTAAGAAAGTTTCAACTTTGTGTCAGGTTTTATGTTTGAATGTTTAAGGTCTGAAAATTTACTGTGCATGATGCTTCCTACTATTTCACTTAATGTCTTCAGTGTAATTACCTTGTTTTATTGTATTATCAAAGCTAGCAGTTTGTTTAAAAGATGCTAACTTTCGTAGAAATTTTAGTCTTATTTTTCGTAGAATTAAAAAAAAAACAATTAAAGTTAACGATTCTGTCAATGTTTGAAAGATTCATTTTATAACTATGTTTTTTATATATATATTTATGTTCTTTTATGTTTTATTATGTTCTTTAAAAATAGTTCATATTTTGTAAAGCTAGAAGGATGTATCGATGCTGTTGCTAAATTGTAGAAAAAATCGGTCGGCGACCTGGGAACACGTCTGAATGCCGATGCATGGCGATGGTTTTTGAAAAAAAATCCATAAGTTTTCTTAAAGGAGAATATTCTTTCTTCTCTTTTTTTTAATTTTATATTTAAAAGTACTTACAGCATGTGGCCCGAAATCGGACAGCAACAGGACCAACATAATTCTGAGTTTTAGAATTTTCCGAATTTAGGGCAGACACCGAAATTTTCGCGAAACTGTTGACTTTTTGAACAATGGCTTTGTTGACAGTTTTAGGAATTTCAGTAAAACCTCCAAATAACGACAGTCACGGAACTGGAAGTTTTGTTCGCTATTAGGAAGGATTACTTTTGGAGGATTTTGCTATTTAAAATTTTATGTATGAATTAAATGCAAAACTATATCATTAAACATGTACCATTGCCATCATGCTTAAGTGCGCATTATTTATTATATCTTAATTTAACTCGTCTCATTTTGTCCTTGCTCTTTTAAATGCTATTGTGGCTTTTTATTACAATCCTTTAAATACCTCCCCCCCCCTTTACTTTATATGTCTATTAGAAGCGTATTTTGGTTGCCTACATATTTTTTTCCACTTTTTTATTTAAATTATAGTTTGCATTGTTTTCTACAATATACTGAACACTTTTTTGTCCTAAACAATGTTTAAAATGCACGTTTCAGAAGCCATTTATTAAGTTTTTCCATCTACCATTCAATTGGCATCGACGGCCAATGCTAACTTGTATTCAGTCGATGCTAACTTGTAAACATCGAGTGTCTTATAACTACTGGCATTGGCCCATCGGCCAAAATTTGTCATCGATTGAGCCCTAATATTTTTATTTAATATGGGTAAAAGTGATTCTCACATGTGTTTAGTGTTCTTATTTGTAAGTTACGATAAGTTTTGTAGACAAAGTATGGTATGAAATGTTTTTATTTTCTTGATTAACAATTGATTTTACATTCATAAAAAGCAAGCGATTGTGGTGGGCAAGGGTGATGACTCCTTGAATTATCTAAGGTTGCCTATCACAAAGCTTTCACTGACGACTGAAATACTGACTTTAAAGCCACCTAGTATTTTGAAGCAGAGGTGACTGACGACTGTTATAGCCAAAGCAGGGCTAAAAAGGACTGTTTTGTGATCAATTAAAAAACAGCTACTGTTTTAGCTTAAAAACATCTAGTATATGTTGAAAAAATTCTATTATTTTTCCTAGGAGGTATTTGTTAATAAGTTTACTTTTTGTTATCAAGAGAAAAAAAAATTAAGAGGAAAGTTTTGCCACATTTATTTTTTGAAAATAAGAATTTTAAAAAGTAGTAAATTAAAATTCAATAAACATATTCATTATCTAAAGTGTATAATGTTTATATTTTCATACACTAATAGTTACATTTTTGCAACCGCATCTTCTAAATTGTCGTTATACTTTTTGCAATTTAAATTTTTGTAAAATTTTCAATTGACTGTTTTGCACCCTGAATGAATGTTAAAATTTTGTTTTTGAATTTTTTTTAAGCTTAATTTGCTAATTTTCTTTGAAACAAGCGCAATCAGAAATATTACAAATACGGCATTTTCCTTTTGTGTTTTCAGTCTTTTTAACGTTCTTTTTAATTAACAGTCAGGCAATTAAGAATAATATCCGAAAGTACCGGTACTTGTTTCTTTAGTTTTCTTTGAAAAGGATAGACTAAAGTCTCGAAAATATCTTTGAAAGTTTTTCCCTTCAGGATTTTGGTTAGAGAAAAATATCAGAAAGTTCAACCTGATTTTAGGTTTAGCACCCAGCTATGATTGGTCCCACTTACATACCAGGATCAGACCAATTTGTCTGATTTTCATTTCAATTTCTTAAAAATGTCAATTTATTGCCGATTTTACAAGCAGTACGAATGTAACCAAAAATTACAAACAATATGTATATTTCCAGCATAAATGACGCATTTACCATATATACTCGCTTATAAGTTGAGAAAATTGGCCCAAAAAATGAAGCTGACAGTTAGAGGGCCCACATATACGAGGTGACAGAATTTTTGACAAATTTTCTTAAGAAATTCTTGGAAAAAATCTCAAAAACATACATTTTTCTGATGTAGGACAATTCTTTTAAACAAATGTTACAGAAGTTTAAACTCACACATTCTGCTGTAATTTTACATGGTCTGACTGAAATAAAAATTAAACAATTGCAGTAAAAGACTGATGACGCAAAAAGAGCGGGAATTGCTGTATTCCCGAATTTTCTGATAGTGGTTGTGAATTAATGCTAATTTCATTTCAAAAAGAAGAATGGTTACAGCACAAAATTTAATGAGGAATCTGCATGGGTCGGGTAATCGCGAACTGTTGATTAATTTCAATAGTCTATTACTTCAAACCCCTAAATATCAACTCGGTTTTTAAAAATCTGCTCAGGATTTTGCGAAATTACAGCTTAAAATCAGCTAAAAACGAAACTAAGTTCACTCACGTGACACAAAAAGGGGAGGAGCTTGCTTCGACGTCAAGGTTCACTTTGAGTTGGGCTATGGCGAAACTGGTTGAAACTGGTTGCGGTAGAAGCGAGGGGGATAGGGGAAAACGACAGGGGAGACCTTGTTGCTTACCGCTGTTTATTAAAAACGAAGGGTTTCTTATTATAATCTTTAGGAGAATATTCAGGGGGAAAGAGAGATGTATATCCTCTTGAATGTACCATCTCCGATGCCAGAAATTCCGATGTCAAGATCGGACATTCAATTGTACATCACTTTATTCACAAGTAAATGACTTCGAAGTAAAATTGTTTACTTAATTAAATGAATACCGAGAGCTTCTCGAGCACCTAAAGATATGGGCGTGGGGGATATTGGATAACTACACGAAATTACAGAAAGAGTATTGAATTCAGATTGCAATAAATGCTTTTAATGCAAAAGTTGAAGCAGAACAAAATGGAATAAATCAATACATGAAAATAAAACATTAACAAACAAGCAATGATAACAATAACCTGTACACGATTATCCTTCGGAAAAATAAAATCAGTTCAGTTCGGAGTTTTTTTTTTTATTTAATTACTATTTTTTTTTAATTTTAAAGGAGTGATCTAGAGTACCTTCCATATTCATAATTTTTAGCTCAATGTAATGAAAGATTCATCTAAAGAAAACACTTTTTAATGAAAAAAGGTGTAAATATGCATACCGATAAGTGGATAAAATGAAAACCGGTCTTGTATAATTAATATACTGTTAAATAAATTACTGTAAAATATTTTTCACAATAGAACAGTGAAGAACACAAACTGTTTTCAGTTTAATTTTATTTTTATTTATTTTTTTTATCGCTCTTGCACTATTATTGTCTTCTCCTTTTGTGCGTTAAAAAAATTGAATTTGGTGTGTTAAATGTTGAAGATTTGCAACAAGATTCAACAAAATAATGGCAGTTCGTACTTGGAGCCATCTTGAGAATGCTACCGATGTTATTTTACAAGGGTCTCTAAACTATGGCCCGCGAGTATCTAAAATCTGGCCCGCAGCTTTGGGCTAGATTTCAGATGCATACATGAGCTAAGTCTATTGTAGGTATAATTTAATCTACTGTGAGAATTTATTGTGTATTTATATTTTGTGAGTTGCTAATATCACATATTACGATAAAGGCAATATCAATCGTTAAATCATGAATTGACACCAAGTAGTTTAGCTTCTGTATTCTGTCTTAATCTAGCCTTTAAAAATTTCATTATAATTTTTTGTGATTTGTTTCTTTAGAAATTAATCATCGTTCGAAAAACACATTAGGGAACATTTCTAAGTCCATAAAAGATTTAATAAGGTTATACAAAATGTTACTAACAGGTAATAAATGTAATTTTTTTCACAAATAATAATTAATGATGATTAAGTAGGAAATTTTTAATGTTATGGAGTAGGTAACTTCGGAAATAAACCAATTTGGAATCATTTTTTAAGTAACTTTGATTATTTTAGTTTTTCACCCCAGTGTTTAATGAATGTTAGTTATGATGGTCTAAGAAAAATTCTACATTCTATGAATGGAAACTGAAGAATAATATAAAACTTGAAGCTTGTTTTTAAATTATAGGAATCCCTCAACGCTTATCTGAAAGTGCAGTTCATAGGCGGCTGGTGCACCCCTGAAGTCTTTTTTTAAAGAATTTTGTTACATAGATTTTAACACTAATGATTAAAAGACCAATTTAAAAAGTGAGAAGTGGCCTTAAAAATTAAGACGGATGGCCACCTTTGACATACGCCTTCCGATTCTAAGTTCTACCCTTATGAAATGGCCTGGAAAGAAGTCCGTTTTTTAGAATTTGCAGTTTTTACTTCCGTAAAATAAATCAATCCACTGAGTAAAAAAAGGATTTCAATCGATCATTACTTTTTTATTCTGAAAAAGTGATGGGGAAGGGCCCTTTTCCTTTTGTAAATGAGGGGACATCCCCTCCCCTTGTCCCCCTGTACGAGGCGCACTATGGTGCATCAGTTATTACATATAATTCAACTGTTTCTAATACAAAAAATGTATCTGATTCTAAATTACGATGTGTATGATGAGCTATATATCTATTTAGGAGGGGCACTGGGGAAGGGGGAGGGATGGACTGGCCTCGAGCCTTGTAATTTTCAAAAGTGGCCCGTGGGCAAAACGTTTGGAGACCCGGTTCTATTGGGAACTTACGAGCGAGCGATCAGGGTGAGAAGGAGTAGAGTGAATTGCGACGTCATCAGCCGGGCATCAGCGGAGATGGGGAAAATAGGGGGCGGGGCTTATCGGGCGACTTTAAGAATTAATTGCAAAATAACTAATCGTCCGATTGAACTGAAATTGGTGTCTATCGTCATGAAATGACCTGAACTTTCATTTAAAAAAATAAAAAAAATGCATGCAGATTCCTCATTGATAATAATTCAAAATTAAAACATTGTTCATTTTGATGCCTAAAAATTTATTCTAGGCGTCATTATGATGTCTTGATTTAAATTCTTATTTCTAACATTGAGTGATAGGAAATAAAGTCGATTGTAAGCGGCAGAAAGTTTGCTCATTCAAAAATTTAACTTTTAAACCCATAAAACGTTCCTGCATTGCTTCCGGAAATTACTGTACTTGCATTTTCTGCTGTCAGAGGAACAATTTTGGAAATAAAAGAATCCTCCCGTCCCAATCCTTGTATCAAATAATGTATGATTTTTAGACGAAAATCAGGAATGTTTAGCTTTTTTTTTTGCAGGTAAACACTCTACAAAGAAAGAGAATAAGATGTTGTTTATATAATGTAAATTTATAATCCAAAATTTATATTAAAAATTAGGAATGTTTAGCTTTTTTTTTTGCAGATAAACACTCTACAAAGAAAGAGAATAAGATGTTGTTTAGATAATGTTTATATATAATCCAAAATTTAAATCCTGATATTTGTATAAAAAGATTCTTTTTTCTTGACCAATCATGTTTTAGTCATTTTCGTAAACATGATTTTTGTTCATTGTTGCTTTTATTTTGAACTAACATCCTTTAAATTTAGGTTCTTAAATGTTTGCTATCTAATTAGATTCATATCCTAAACTTACGTGTTATCCACTTTATACGGAAAATTTGAATAATGAATTTATGGCGTATTTGTCATACAATGAAGTTTTAAATAACATTAAAAGTTTCTGAGCTGTTTTGCCAAGGTTCAAGTGTAGTCACTCCAAACGTTTTAACTGCATTTGCAATGGTCATTTTCCAATACTGTGTGAACGAAGTTTCGAGGGTATGGGATTGGCCAATGAACGTTATCGTTAGTTCTCTTTCCTGGTTGGCTGAAGCTAAAGCTTTCTTTGTTCTGCTTGCAGATTGGCAGAAGAACGTCAATCCTATTTTCTGTTTGGCTGAAAGTTTCTTTCAACAATCTTTTTTAGTGCAAAATGCCAGAACTTGTTGATTTTTTTTTCTTTTTCCTTTTTGTTGAAATTGTTGGGATGTTGGAAAATCTCGATGGCTTCTCTTTAATCCGGTGTAGTAGATGGGAAGTCCTTGAAAGTATTTTAGTTTCTTTGTATTTAATGCAGGCTTGGAGTCAATTACGAGAAAATGTAATCGATTACGATTACGATTACAAACACGAAAAATTGGAGATTACAATTACGATTACGATTACAGTCGTCTGTGAAATCGCTATTACAATTACAGCAACGATTAGATTACGTTAAAAAATGTAATCGATTACGATTATCATGTGCCGATTACGATTCCGATTACGCGATTACAGATTGGTGAGAAATATATATATAGATTATTACCCAATATTCATTCACGACAACAGCGTTATAGATGAAAAATTATGATTTTTGATTATCTAATATAGAGATGAATGAAATGATGATTGCAACTAATATGTTCTCTTAACTTAAGGATTTATTGATATTTTATTTAATTTAATTATTTATTTATTTTATTTTTTTAATTCTGACGTTGCTGCAGTAAAGGAGCAATAAATGAAATAAAAGCACATCCAAATTAATTTGAACCATTTGAAGTGCACTTAAATATAGCACAACTATTTTATCCATATGTCGTATATAGGTGATTAGATACAGGTACATGCACTAGTGGATTTAATTCTGGACACTTTTCAATTTTTTAAAGATTTCACCATTAAATATTGCATAATGAATTATAAGATTTAGTTATTTTACTTAAATCATTTATTTATTACTTCTCTAATAAAGAAAATCAAACTACATTACATAAGCAACACTTGCCTTAAGCTTTTCAGCTGTAAAAAGGAGTTTCTTTTAGGATTTGAAAAACAAATGATACATATTTTTACATAAAAACATTGATACTGATAAGTATGTGGTTTAATACTATTAACTTCACTTTTACACTAAAAAAGCAATGCAATACCCATATTTTATAGTACTACTTTAATGAGAATCGATTTTTTACTAAATGAAAATTTCATTACTGTTAAAAACTAATGACATAAACGCAAGAAGACGGTTCATTTCTAAATATAGTCTGTAACAGAAAAAGAAAAATGTTTAGAACGAAGTGTTAATGCAACTGCAAAAATGAGTTTCGGCATGAAGAAAAACTTTTACCAACATCAAAAAACATACATATGGACGATTCTCTGTGAATTCGTAATTGGTTGTTTGGACATTGGTTGTTTTGGGAAAAAATAAGTGTAATAAAGTAATTATCGCTCTTAATACAAGTAAAGCATTAATACTTTGTGGCACAATTGTATTTGGAGCGATAACAATTTTTTTTCTAGAAATTATTTAAGCACCAAAAACACAGTCCCTTGGCTGTCCCAATCCTATAGTTGAACACTTAAAGGTAGTATTTCAAAAAACCTATTACGGCTACATAAATTTGGCAATTAATATCTAAAATTAGAATAATGCAATTACATCTTTTTTATGCAATAAGGTCTAATTACGTATTTAATTACGTTAATATATTGGGTTGGCAACTAAGTAATTGCGGATTTCACTCATAGCTGGCTCCAGTTGAATTTTTAAATTTGCATACGTAGTACAAATGTGAAACACGTTTTGTTATTTGATAGTTGGCAACTCAGATGTCAATCAGTAAAACAAGTTTTTTGATTGGTTGCGTAGTTTTCGTTTGGCGTTCGTTGAAAAATGGAAAGTCAAAAGGAACATTTTCGTCACATTTTGCTTTTTTTTTTTCCGCAAAGGGAAAAACGCATCGCAAGCTCATAAAAAGTTATGTACTGTTTATGGTGACGAAGCCTTAAAAGAAAGGCAGTGTCAAAATTGGTTTGCCAAATTTCGTTCTGGTGAATTTTCGCTCAAAGATGAAAAACGCTCTGGTCGTCCAGTTGAAGTTGATGACGACCAAATCAAAGCAATAATCGATTCGGATCGTCACAGTACAACACGTGAGATTGCAGAGAAGCTTCATGTATCACATACATGCGTTGAAAATCACTTGAAACAACTTGGCTATGTTCAAAAACTCGATACATGGGTTCCTCACCAACTGAAAGAAACGCATTTAACGCAACGCATTAGCTGCTGCGATTTGCTACAGAAACGTAATAAAAATGATCCGTTTTTAAAACGACTGATAACTGGCGATGAAAAATGGGTTGTTTATAACAATATCAAGCAGAAAAGATCGTGGAACAGGCCAAGTGAACCAACTCAAACAACATCAAAAGCTGATGCTGATATTCATCAAAAGAAGGTTTTGTTATCAGTTTGGTGGGATTACAAAGGGATTGTCTACTTTGAACTCTTACCACCGAACCGAACGAACAATTCTGATGTCTACATTGAGCAACTGACGAAATTAAACAATGCAGTTGAAGAAAAGCGGCCCGAATTGACAAATCGAAACGGTGTTGTATTCCATCGTGACAATGCAAGACCACATATATCTTTGCTCACTCGTCAAAAATGAATGGAGCTTGGTTGGGATGTTTTGCCACATCCACCATATAATCCTGACCTTGCACCATCTGATTACTATTTGTTTCGATCTTTACAAAACTCCTTGAATGGTAAAAATTTCAATAATGATGATGATGTCAAATCGTACCTAATTCAGTTTTTTGCTAATAAAAACCGGAAATTTTATGAACGTGGGATTATGATGCTGCTTGAAAGATGGCAAAATGTCATTGATCAAAATGGGCAATACATTACAGAATAAAAATATTTCGTTCCATGAAAAAAGTCTTTCATTTTCTTTAAAAAATCCGCAATTACTTAGTTGCCAACCCAATAGTATACCAAAACCTGTCCGGAGCTTTTTCAAACAGTCCCCTGCCACAAATTCAAAGCTGCAATAGAAAAAAACCGTTAATCTTGAAAATGTTTTTTGGCATGCAGTTTAAAGTAATCAGTGTGAATTTGCGGAAATAGCTGAGAACAGTGTTGAAACGCCAGGTTGTTTAGTTTCAGAGCCACATTTGTGATGAAAGCATGCATCTGGGTCGTTGCGAAAACAGTCTGTGTTTTTCTGATAAATCAAGATAGGGGGTAAGTCCCCTGCCTAGTATAATTAGGCAGGGAACTGTTTATTTGCAACGACCATTTCAAAAACACATGCCCGGACAGATGCTGTATGGAAAATGACGAGTTTACAGAGAATCGCCTATATATTATATTTCTATGTATTATGCTCCAACTCCATTAATAGTTAAAATGTATGCAATCAAACAATTCTTGAAACAGTATGATTAGAAAATGAGTAGAAAGTTTTGATTTGATTTCTTGACATTAAGTTTTTTTTTTTTTTTTTGCGTGTATGATCATTTTATAACAATATTTTATGTCAGATTTTTTGAGGTTTACTGCTGTTATTGCTACTAAGCATAAAAAGATAATTAATATTTAAAAATAAATTATTGATTTCAATCATACACATAAACAAATGTTTTAAAAATCTAGATACACACTTTTTTTTCTTCTTTATATACTTCTTAGTTAAAAATAGTATCGGTATAAAAATACAAAGCATAAATTTAAGGTACCTGAATTGGAAAAAAAAGCACCGAAAGGTATATAACAGTGAACAGAATCGCAACCATTATAACGATGGTTACGACAGAATTCACAGACGACAGAATCGCAACAGAATCCAGTCGAACTGAAAGCATGTATTAGCATTTTGACACCACTGTTCTATCTATTCCGAGGTGGCCAGGGCGGCCATAGTTCTCTAGCCCTGGAGGCAACGAAGACTTCGGTTGTTGCTGTCACTGACAGCTGATGAAAGGGAAAATTGATGACCCATCCTAAAAATCAAGGGGAGACGTTTTTGTGATAGGCGCCTGAAGGTTGAAAAGCACTTAGGGCTCAATTTTATTACCCTCATTTACAAACAGCCGGTAACAATCACTGAACAGCTCTCAAGTCTTTCCGAAGCTTGTATTGAACTCTTATCTCTACACAGCATTGTAGAAACGTAACTTAGAAGCTTTAACTTTCAGCAAGTCGGGATTACACGATTACAAGGCTAAATTACGATTATTCAAACTTAGATTACAATTACGATTACGCAAGAAATACTTGATTAAAATTACGATTACACGATTACAAGTGTTCCATTTTCAGATTATGATTATGATTATGATTACCAAAAAATGTAATCGATTACGCAGATTACGATTACGTAATCGACGATTACTCCAAGCCTGATTTAATGTCATAGATCCCATCATCACTGTGTGTGGTGGGAATGATCGGCACAAAGTATGGCCGAGGCGGCAGTTTCTCTGTTCTTTGATCCTTTTGCTGACACTTCTTTTGTGGTTGCAATGCAGGCTGATCCGTAGGATCCGGAATAAAAGATCACCTACATTCATCGGCCAATCTTGGACCAGAACTAAGAAGGCACTAGCTCTTCCCTCACAAATACTGGAAATATTGCTGGTCGCGTCCCTAGAAGTTTTGTCCTCACTACCACTGAAGATGACCACCACAGATTCGGTTGAAATGTTTGAAGTTACAACATTTGAACCATTGCACAATAGCCCAGAATCTTTCAATATTAAAGCTATAAATAGTCACACTAGTAGCTACATGACTACCAAAAATTTTTACTGTCAGCTAAAAATTCTGGTACCGATTGCCACAAGGGTGACTTTTAGTTCCTTCTCCCGAAAATGTTACAATATCCGCTTTTTTTTTTTGCGTTTTGTTTTGTATATCCGCTGCTTTTAAACTATTCAAATTTCTACATATATTCCTACAATTTACACCAATGAAAAAGCTGCATAATTTTTGGTTTTCCAATCTCTATTTTCTTGAAACTATCGATTGTTACAGGGGTGTGAATTCTGTGCCAGAGAGTGCCAAAAATGGTAGTCTCCCCCAGCTTGCTACAAAACCACTTTTTTAAGCGATTCTGCGCCAATATTCGTAAAAACACACTGTTCGCCAAAAAAAAAAAACCCTACTCGATCACCAAATTGCGTCCATGATTTTCAACAATAAAAAGTTATTTTGATATATGCTGCCTCAGATTAGCTTATTTTATGTTTATTTTATTAAATTGTTTTTGGGAAACATGCCAACACAGATTGAGCACGTGTATCGCGGAAAATTGCTTTTTGTGTTTGAGATTTCAATCCTTTTGCATCTTGTAAATGTTTTAACATTTTTGACAATTGGAAAATATTTCGACATATGCTACCTTAGACTAGTTCATTTTGTGTTTTATTTTAAGTAATTTTTTTTGGGGGGTGGGGGCAGGCCAACATTGGGGACATGCTTTGAAAAATTTTGTGTTGAGATTTCAATTGCTTGGCATCTTGATTGTAAATAAATATATATATTTTTTATAGGAAGTTATTTTGACACAGGAGCACCACAAAGGGAGGTCACCCGGACCTCCCAAAAGATTTCCTCATTCGGCATATTCAGACTGACGATTTGGTAATTTTAAGGATGCAGTTTTTTAAGGGATGGCTAAAAATGTGATGAGGCACAATTTTTATAATTAACAACAGTAATATAAACTGTAATGAGCTTTATAGCAACCTAAGACACATCAAAACTTATAAAGAATTATTACATCAGTAAAATCAATTAGCAAAATATGATTTAGGAAAAAAAACTTTTTCCGACATATTGGAATAATTATGTTATAATATTGTTTTTTCCCTAAAAAGACATTGAATGTTGAATTTTTATTTGTTTTAGGTTAACTTCTTATAATTAGTTCAAGTAGTAAAGTTTAATTCTATGTCTGCTAACTTGTGATCAAAATGTTTGTTAATGAGTCAATAAAATTATTTCGCTTATAAAATTGCCTCATTGGTGCGCCTAGCATTTTGAAAAGTACGTTAGTCATCAGTAGAAATAACTATTATATTTTTCACCCGAATACAGGAATCTGAGTTGGGAAATTAGGGTAGGTGGTCAATCCCCCCCCCCCCCCCCCCGGTTTAGATAAATTAGGGTATTTAATATATTTGGGCCAGGCTTTTGTTGTTTTTTTGGTATAATTTAGATAGAATATACCATTTATCCCCTGACAAAATTCAAAATTACAGGCCTAGCAGAGAAATAGGATTTTTCGCAATATTTAGTGTTAAAATTTCCCACCCTAATATTCATGAAAAAAAATAAGTATGCAATGGTAAAAATGTAGTTTTTATTCATATGCTGGTTGTGTATTTTTTCCTTTTTGTATATTTATGAGAAGCGTCAGGGGTGCCCACAGGGGGGATTATGGCGCAAGTTGCGCCATCAAAATTTTTGGGGGGATTTTTTAAAATTAATTTATTTATTAATTTATTTAAATTATTTATTTATTTTTTTGATTTAAATTATTTACTGATTTTTTTTAATATTATCCATTAATTTATTTTTCAATTCAAATTATTTCTTTTATTACTTTATTATTATTTATTTATTTTTTCTGTGTGTGTGTGCTTGGAATGTGTGGAAGAGCAGAAAAGTGGTTTGATTCTGCGAATAATTAGTACTTCTAAAATGAAATAATAACTAAAAAAGTAATAGAAATAATTAAAAAAAATAAATCATTTAAAAAAAAATAAATACCTAAATCATTTTTTTTAATAAATAAAAAATATTTAAAAAATATAAATAATATTTAAAAAAGAAAAAATAAAAAGAAACGGTAGGTTGTGAAAAATTTGGGGGGGGGGGGGGGATTGGCACCCCTGAGAAGCGTTAGATATTAAAGTCAAAATTGAAAATTCAACCTTTAGACTTCATCTCTTGCCCTCCTCCCTCCCATAAGCCTGTCCTGTATTGACAGTTCTTAAATCCGGCAACCTTGATAGAGACATACATGAACTACTTATATACTGAAAATTTGTTCTTAATGAATTAAGCTGCATTGCTAGAAATTGTTTCCTATGCAAATATTTTTTACTCTACACTATTTTGATTTGCGTTCAAAATGACAACCACACTATTTTTTTAATGTTATCTAGTACCATTTTTTTTGGGAGTATATGAAGCGTCTGCCATAGAGGGTACACAAAAAGTTCAATTTAAAAGCAAAGCTAAATTAGTAAGGAAAACAAGAAAAGTAGATTAAATATTTTAAAACTTTTAAAAAATATATATCACTTAACATTTTAGGACCCAAAATCCGGTGATCACGGACCTTGGCAAATTTCTTTTCACTACCAAAAATTTCAATATGGCCGAGGTAAAACGTTCGTTTAAATGGATCTTTTAAAAAGTCATGAATTTGTATGAAAATAATTAATTGATATAATCTAAATTTAAGAAATTTTGTTGAGTAGAGACTAGGGATGCACCGATAAGCAAATTGGCCGATTACTGATTGATCAACTAATGATAATCGGCCGATTAATGGGTAGAGCCAACTAATGATTAGGATTATTATGTTTAAAATTACAAATTTCACCCTCACTGTTTTCCCCTCTTTCTTTTGCAATTCCTATTTCAGAAATGGCTACTTATTTATTCCTGAGAGAAGATTTGTTTTTCTCTATTTTTCCAATTTTCTCAAAATGCATAATTAAAAATTTTTTATCAAATTTCTTTGAACCAATTATCATATTTTTGTAAATAAAATTGCATTAAGGGCCTAATTATTTCAAAAAATTAGTTTATTTCCTCAAAAACTTAAAAAAACAATATCAAACAAAAAATAATGTATTTACGCTGCATCTGCCCATGAAAATTTAAACTTAAAAGTGTGATGGCGCTTATGGAAACATGCCAAAAACAAATTCGTTTATTGAGCTGAAAATTTAATGGTGTATTTGAAATTTCAATCCATTTGCATCCTGTAAATATTTCAATTATTTTTAGAGTTTGAATCCTATTTTGTTTGTAATTACTTCTTGTGATAATTTTTGTCTCTGTCATTTCGGTTGAGTTTGGAAATTAAACAGTTTTTATGAAATTGCTTCAGTGTTTGATGTTTCAACTATTGTAAATTGTAAATATTTCAATCATTTTGAAAATTTAAAGTTTTCAGTAATATTTTAGATTTAAATTTATATTTTAGTTTTTAATTTGTAAATTATAGTCTAAAGTATCTTTTCCAAAAAAAAAATTCATTCTGATAAGGATAAAATATAATTTACTCACTTTTGAATTCCATACGATTAAAAAAAATTACATTTCTGTGATTTATGTGTACTCCGGCTGAGAAAAATCCCAGTTATTTTAATTTCCAAAAGTGATTGTGTAATATAGTAGAGGGTCAAAACTCTGCACAACTTGGGAAAAGTGGTTGTGTGGATTTCAGGCTATAAAGAAGCTGAGAGCTATAGATCAAAATAGAAAAAATGATGCAACAATAAAAACTTTAAAATACTCATAAATTACTTCATAAGACAAAAAAATATTTAAAAATTTGTTTAAAAAATGATTTGTTCTTTCAACTGTAACTTAATAAAAATAAAATTTTATAAAAAAAGTAAACCGACTTAAAAACGCAGCTGAAAATTGCTCTGAAAATTAAAAAATAAATTTATTCTTTGAACACCATCGATACTACTTTTAAATGTGAGTTTTGAAGTCGGTGCCGAAACAGTTAATAAAATCATTCGTACCCATTGATTGTACCATTTGATTGATTTTTCCTCTCAAACAACACTTGAAATTGATTATGAAACGTTTATGGTTGTTTTTATTATGAAACATGTAACCGAAGAATGGGCACAAATGATTTTATTAACTGTTTCGGCACCGACTTCAAAACTCACGTTTAAAAGTAATATCGATGGTGTTCAAAAAATAAATTTATTTTTTACTTTTTATAGCAATTTTCGCGTTTTTGAAGTCGGTTTTACTTTTTTTTATAAAATTTTATTTTTATTAGGTTTCAGAAAATTAATAAAAACTAGAAAATATTCCTGCAAACCAGAATCAATAAGGTATTTTCGGTCTTAAAAATTAGCCTTCAGGCAACGAACTGCACAGAAAATATTAATCGGATCACTATTACACTTACACCACTTCCATTTTTTCCGAAGAGTTTCTGATGATTAATCGTGGGCTAAAATCACTGCTGATGAAACTGGTGACAGATGGGTAAGTTCTTATTTAACACAAAACAGCTAAAAAAAATCGTCTTCGTGAAGAACTGAGATGGTTTAATAAGATCTACCCTTTTAATCAAAAGATTCAGTGCCAAAATTTTGCAGCAAGTACAGCTTCAACTTAAACACACAAAAATATTGAGACAGTAAATATGTTACTGTAATAAAAAAAGAAGCAAGATTAATATGTTCTTTTAGTACCTTTTCTAAGCTTACTTCATTACAATAAACTGTAGTGTAAACTAAAAAAGTAGTTATCTTTTAACACACAGAGCTCAGAAAAATTTACTACATATTCCTTTAAGGTTCTAGTATGTACCTTAAATGCAATAATTTACCGATTTTTGAGTCTTTTGTTCTACCGCAAATTGAATGATTTTAACCGGTTAACATTCATCATACTTGAAGCTTCAACAGCCGTTGTTCTGCTCGAAATTCTGGAGCGATCACAGTTCAATGCAGTATTTTTCAATATTATGCGCATCTGCCAAGGTGACTTAGTTCAAGCGTGCTATTCAGAATCTTTATGCCTAGTTTTTTATCAGTTTCATTTTCAAATTCCTTGGACGAACTAATTTCCATGTGGGAAATGCATTGAAAAGCTTGATACATTGAACAGTATGCCATTCACCGGGCAACGAGGCCGACTAGAATTGCTGCGAGCATGAAACGCAATAATTTACTGATTTTTGAGTCTTTTGCGCCACCGCAAATTGAACGATTTTGACCAGTTGACATTCTTTATGTGTTTTTCAACCATTTTAGTAAAGGATTTTCACTGTAGCGGAATAAAATATTATTGACTTAGTATTGCAAAAAAATTTGGAAAATAACTTAATTTTTGAAAAAAATCAAAATTTCAAGTACAATGGCCTAGCTGGGGACTCAATATTTTTCCTCTGTTTAATCTGCATTTTACTTACCTACCCTAGAGGCAAGTTTTCCACGGTATAGCGTTTCGAAAAAAAATAATTATTTTTTTTTCGACCCACCCTACTATATATATACCGGTCCACTAGAGAACCTCCTCCGTGTTTTCATCGGTTAAAAAAACATTTTAAATCCAAAAGTAACTAGTGTTCTTCTAGTCATCACCATCATGGAAAAGAAAATAAACAGTCATTTTTCCAAAAACCTTGCCATTTATTTTCAGTAGTAAGGCATTTGTTTTCAATTTAACTGTCCAAAATCATTCATATTTCGCTTTTACTTTCTGAATTCTCTGTATTTTTTGCTTATTTTTGAATTTCTATTGTGCTAGGTATCCTGCGTATATAATATTAGGGTTTCACCGTTACTCTTTATCAATCTTTTAGCATCTGCTTTCGGTTTACAATATTTCTAATTATTTCTTCAGTAGTACACACTATAAAGCATATTGAACAAAGAGAAAAATATATTTTTAAAATTAATTATGTTTTTGTTTGACTGCATTGCTTGGCATGTAATTCATAACAAGACGGAAAAATGTATTATTCACTGCTTATGTTCCAAGAAAGGGAAGGAAAATTAGCAAAAATCGTCGCGGATTGATTTCCGATGCTGGTTTAACACTCCCTAATTGACATTTTCCACACATTGACTCTTACTAGAGTCTCTATGTAGTAGCGTAGCTTCAGAGTCGCACAAAACAGGGAGTGACTTTACCAAATAAGATAGCTGGCGGTAAAGCGTTAGTGAGTCACCGATTAATCTTTCCTAAGAATTTTTTATATCTGAGATATTTAAATGAATTCATCTGGAATGTTTTTATTGAAACTTTCTCTTGTTTAATATCAAGTTTTTTTCTTCATTCATCCCGGTTTCTAGATGACTTTGCAAAACAAAGAGCAAAACAGCAGAGCGGTCTGGTCATATAAGCGTCTCCTTGGATGATGAAGGGGCTTGTCCCCTCCCCCACTTTTTAAAGTGTACAAATTAACGATGTATCAAAAAATGATAATGCTGAATTCTTCACATATATAGATAGGGATGACTTAAGTAGTGTGTGTTTTTCATTTTCTCTCGTTATTATTTCATGCAAGTTAAAATCAAACTTTGAATTGGAAGAAGAAAGTCCACTGTGGCCATCTGCATCTATTGTTTTTAGGGGAAGGTCAGAAATATCGTAAAAATTCAATTGGCTATTTCTTCTTTTTTAAAGTCATTTGTAGGGGGTCTCCCACCTAGTGTGCCCACCTTTTTACTCTGCCCTAGTCTCCTACGCATGCGATGTGTAAAGACCCCCTCAACTTTTTCTTTATTCTCTCTATATTCTGTACAAAATATAAGTAAAAGATTTCAGTTAGAATAATTTTAATTTTTCCTGCCTAAAATGACACAAAATGAAAATGATTTTGTTTATGGTATTATTCTTTGAAATTAAAACAGCGTATTTTTTTCAGTGTTCATATAGTTTAGATGATCCCGTCATGTATTTTGGCGTAACTTTTAAAATATTACCATTTTTTGTGTAGGGTGTTTAGTGAGTTAATAATTAGAAAAGTGCCAATTTGAGTTCCAAGTGAATTTTCACTAGTATTTCAATAACTACTTAAAAAAATAATTTTCCCCAAAAAGAAGACAAGGTTTTGCTTTCATTTCATGTAATAATATCAGAAATTTATTTTTTTTTCTTCAGAAAATATTTGTTTTATACATCAAAAATCAGATCGGTAACGTGTCCCCAGTAGCAAAGCTTAGCATGCAAACAGCTTAAGCGCACTTTCTAACTTCTTTCTAAAAAAACGCACTTGCACAAAAAACGATTCTATTTCTACCCCTTTGTTAATATTTTACTTCATTTTTGTTTTAATCGATTTCTGATTTTCTAGGGAATGCGAAATAGATGTGTCCCTCAGTTCCGCGTCAGAGCGGTAACAATAACTTCCAATCTATATTTAGGCTCCTAAAATCATTTCCGGCACCAATACCACATGATACTGAGTACCTGGTGTGATGTTTTATCTCATTGTAACTAAAAATTTGCATTTCTGCATCTAAAATTGCAGGTACGATTTTTTTAACGCTCGCATAATTTTGAAGAAAATGGTCATAAAAGTGCCTATTTTTTTATTCAAGAAAATTATATAAAACTGAGTGTATATACAATATTTGCATTCATTTTTAATTTTTCAGTTAATTTTTAGCTTGAAATTAAAAAATAAATAAAAAACGAGAAAGCCAACATTCAGGGTTATTATGACTGAATGTTTGTTTTCCAACGAAGAGAGAAAATAAAAAATATGTGATTGAAACATTCAAAAAGAATTTTATTGCATTTACGCATAATTTAAATAAATACAAGTAATTTTTTCTTGTGTGATAAATTTCAAAGCATGCGATGCAAAGGCCAACATCACAATCAGGACAATAGTACCCAGTTTCCTTTCTGCATCTCTTATTATTATTTACTATCTCTAAAAACGGTGCAAATAGACTAGTGCAGCCATCTGGTGTACATATTGAGAAATAAAACATGATTCCGGGCATAAGAAATAGATTGTTTTATTATTTTTCGCGCATTATTTTTGAACACTTCAGCCCGGAAATATCACGGGCGCGAGAAATAGAGGACGAAACTTCACCCTTCATTTTCACGGGAGCGAGAAGGAAGGGGTTAAGTGATTTATAAAATGTGTGTCATTTAAGTCATGGGATCGGTAACACGAGCTAAAATGTGCAGTTTTTATTATTTTAAAAGTTATTTTATGTATAAGTATAGTCCTATATTACAAGTGAAAAAAACCACGTGTTTGATTTTGGTTTAGCGCTATCGACTCGGAAATTTAAAAAAAACTTTGTCGGTTTGTCAGATCGGTAACAGTCAGAGCGTTAACATTGAAAAACAGCGAATATGTTACCGAACTAACTCTCATGTTTCAGAATTATTAAAAAGCAAAAGTCATAGGTTTTAGCCATATATTGAGTATTTTTGTTCTTAAAAAATGAAAAGCAATGAGTTTTAGTACAATTGCTTCATATGTGGTTTGTATGACCTGACAATAGAAGTTAGTAAAATAAGAAAAATTGACACTGCAGAAATGAAGTTAGTTAATTAATTAATATTTTATTTATTTATTTTTTTATGCTTCAATTTCTCATAACTTCGCTAAATAACTAGATAATAACTAGCATGCTAAATTTGAATTTCTAATCAAGAAATTAAATTTCCTGCAACTAATTAAATCAAAGCAAGCAGCAGAGTTGTGTGTTGAAAAAGTTGAAGTTTTGTGTGTTGTTTCAAAACAAAACAAATGGTTTATCAGCTTGGATTTGGTAATCTCATAATTTATCTAAAAACCTCATCGCTCATTTTTATTTCCAAAAAATTCATCTTTATAATAAAATTATATTTTTTAGCTAATATATATATATATTAATATAATTATCTTAATTCTATGTTAAAAATGCAAGGAAATGATATCATTTTTAGATATGTTAATGAAGACTGAAAGCATAAACTCAGATATGTATCTCATATTAACATCAGATCTGTAACACTCATCAGATCTGTAACGGCTTAAAAGTGAGTAATCTAAGGAGGGGGTAAATAACTTCTTTGACCTCCCCCCTTTTATTTTCTTGCTTTTAGACCCAATTTAGACTTAGAATCCAATATTAATTTTTTTCTACAAAAAATTTTTTTAATCAGAAAACTCCAACTTCAAATTGGTATTTTTCAAAATATTGGCTCTAGTGTAAATATAAAAATATAGTATTGAGAATCAAATTAATCAGCTATAGAGCATAAAATTTTGAAATAAAGAAAAAATAGCATTTAGGGGAAAGAAAAAGTTTCAATATCGCAATCCTTCAGACTTTAATCTGTCGTAAATAAATTAATTTCCCCTTTCCCCGGAGAAAATGTGCTTTAATCTGATTTATAATTTGTATGTTTTTTGTAAATAATGAAGTTTTACTTTAGAAAAAACTAAGGGGTATTTAGAAAGTTTTAGACTTTAATTAAAAAAAAATAGTTCTTATCCAAAAACAGTCAGAATATAAATTTAAATCCTCACAATCAAACTTGCCAAGCTAAAGATGCGTAGAAAGGAGCATAAAAGCAAAATTAAAAATGGTAGGCTGCTCTTACCCGTTGTATAATCAAGTGATTGTTACAAAATTAATAATTAAATGTCCTGCAGCACCAAAGTAAACTGGTTATATTAAGATATTACGCAAATAATAAGTGTAAACCACATGGATGCTTCCCTACCAGAACAGAAAAAGAAGATTTAAAAATAAAAAAGGTTATTTTTTCAGAAATAATTACACATACGTATGGACTAATTTTTCGTAAAATGATATAAGTGAGCAAAAGAGTAGTGCATAGCTGTATTTTATCGGATTCTCCGTATTTTTGATAGCTTTACGGACGCTTTATGTTAAGTCTATGGGATTAAAATCTTTTTCGCCTGAGGTGGTAAACTGAACACTTCGACCAATGAGCAGAGGGTCACGTATTGTGCGACTCTGAAGCTATGCTTCTATACAGAGACTCTAACTCTTACTTTTATTTTATCAAGTCAGCATGACTCCTAGATTTACACCCCTAGATTATCCTACAGTAACTCTGTTTTTTCTCTATATTTATCCTCTTGTATTCTTTCAGTTTTAGGAGACCAGTCGAAGCAACCAACCTCTATGTATGGCCAGCTGGTGACGCAAGATCAGTTAGCTGTGATTACCACAAGCACTCAGGGTTCTCAAAATGATATCGCTCTTCATTCACCTGCTCCATATAAGTGCCGTGATCCATGTCAGGCTCCCTTGCGAAAACTCAGCATAGATCTTATAAAGACATATAAACACATAAATGAGGTATGTATTTTGATCTGTGTTCTAGAAAAATATGAAATTTAACCTGTCTATAAAATTGCATTATCTATATAATTAACTTTTATGCAACTCCCAAATGGTGCAATTTTCAGCGGTAAAACTAATAGCAAGAAGGTTTTTTATTTGGTTCAGGATTAAATAATCAGATTTTCTTGAATTTTAGCACATGTAGAGGAAGTGGTCAAATACTGGCTACCTCTTTCATTTTGATACCTGCCGCTTTACATATTGTGGCGTGTTGAACTCTTTCAGCTGATGATTTGATAAACAAACTAACTTGTTGCAAATCAAATTGATTTTATTAATTCTATCTTGGTTAAATAACTTATATACAAGCATGTGTACATACGCAGCAGAAACAATCATTCAATAACGAAAAGTTCAGCTGCCTCAAACAGAGGACTTCATTAAGTCAATGAAATATTCGGCGCAGCCCTGGGCGCCTCTGGAACAAAGTTCCTAAATTTCGTACATGCTCGGTACGCCTGTACCGAGCCCAGCAAAAATACCACCAATATCGACCGAGTCTCGCACTCTTCCCTCAGTTGAGCGGGGCGCTCTCTTCGAAATTTTTGCAAGGGGTGTGCGTGCTCGTGCAAACTTTATTCATTTTTTGTTTTGATTGGATCGTCCAGTGTCACGAAGGTCGACCCAAAAATTAGACACCTGTAGATTGGCTGGACACAAGTCTCCATCCAGTCTGTTCGTCACTCTAGAGATCGGCACTTGAAACGAAACATAAAGCTTTTGTGTGCAGCTCACCGTAGAACGACAAAGAACCTAGGAATGTCCCTGGACGGTTAGGGCACAGATACATCGGCGTTGGATGTCAATCACGGGTACCGGCGAAGGTCATCCGTGCTGACCTGGGGACAATTTTAGCATTCTAAAACTGTATGAATCCAAAAAGAGGTAGTATGGTAATTTTGCTAGAATTGATCCAAATACAGGGGGCTACTTTAATAAAAATTATTTATTTTGTAAGAAGTAAATAAATTGCATGAAATTTTTGCTAAAGAACTTTATCGGACATTTTATCCTCCTTTTATGAGCGTTGTGACCATAATTTACTCTTGCAAAAATCACATTAAAAAAAATGGAAATTTGAAAGAGCACACATGCAATCTATAACTGTGGTGGTGTGCAGATATAAAAGCAGCCACTTGCTCTCATCAACATTAGAGAAAGAATCGGTCTTCCTTATACTTTTATATGCCTTATTAAAACCTATTGAGGTATTACCTTAATTCATAATTCACAAGAATCAATAATTGCATGGTCTGAAAATGAGCTACCACTGTTTTTTTTAAAATTTTATTTCTAATGCAGCAGGTGAATAGGAACACAATTCTTTCACCGTGAAAAAAAACAAAAGAAAAGATACAGAGAGAACATATATACAGAGTTCATGGCGCAAGTCTAGACAACAGCTCTCTAGCTTCCCAATAGATGGAAAGTTCTTTTAGCGCGGGACATCGAGGGAGGTGGTCCGCAGTCATCACCTGCTGGCTGCTGAATAGGGGGCAAGCAGGGCTACTAACAATCTTGAGCCTGTGTAAATGCACATTGAGGCAGTCGTGTAGTGTCGTCATGCGAAAGGCAGCAACAGCCTTGTACTTGGGGTATTCTGGAAGATTGTGAATGGTGGTTTTCCAAGATTTATCTTTTATTATTTCTTCAAGGTGGGAAGTATGTGATTTTTTTAAAACTTGGTTAATTTTAGAGGCAGCTATTTTATACCAAATTTTTTCAGAGGATGTCTTCAGAATGGTGCATCCCTTTTTGGCAAGGCCGTCTGCTGCCTCGTTGCCGGGGATGCCGCAGTGAGAGGGAATCCATTGAATCACAACCGTTTTGCCCTTTTTCTGAAAAATAAGGGGCTACCACTGTTGGTACGAGAAAAATGCACTGGCCCAGTTTTGGACCATCTGTGGTAGCATGTTTTTAGATCACTCAGTACTTCAGGTTCATGGTGTCGGAACCAAAACTAAACAAACAGTTCCAAACAAGTGCCCTATAAGAAGCACTTATCATTTTTTGGTATAGCGTACCTATGGGTTCCTTGCCCCTGGTGAACTTAAGAAATTACGCTTTTCTTCAGAGCCTTCTATAGGAGACATGAGAGGTCACTGTGATCTACAAAAATTTCCTTATTCTAAAAATTTTGATTGATTGATTCATTGAATTTAGTGACCCCATTGTAATTTTGATATAATTTTTCTGTTATTTGGTAAAACAGGAATTTCATTTGGCAAATGGAGAATTTCCCCATCCCGACAATTTTAGTTTGGTACTTCTCTTCATTCCAAAAAAATTTAATAAAACCAATAATACTTGCAATTCATTACTAAACATTATAGGTCAATCTCGCGTGTAAGTCAACCTCTTTACTTTTGGAGAGAAAATCGGGGGGGGGGGGGGGATAAAAAACCTGCGTATTAGTCGAGCCCCCACTTTCTGAAACGATCGGGAACGTTTTGCCGCAATTTTTGAATATCAACATTTTAAAAAGAAGGAAACAAAAATGCAGTGACCATACTTGTGTTAAAATTAGCACAATTGTAATACTTTTTTGCAAAAGGTTTAATTTTTGTGATTGCGATTTTTGTAAAGGGTTTGATTTTGCGATTAAAATTTTCCCCATCAGTTGCTTTTATTTTGCATTATTATTAATAAAATTGTGTGATGTAGCCGTAATATATGCTGTTTAAAAAAGTAAACACCATCAATTGGAAAATTCGCGAGTACGACAATGCCTGCACTTTTCGCGCCTTCGGTCGTTTATCGCAATTATTTATTCTTTATTTCACATCCAAGTAATGCAAAATTGCAGCAGAATGCATGAGTATTTACTTAGCGTCTGTTTAAAATAGTTCAACTGAATCAGAAAAATTCTCTCTTTTTTGAGTGTTTTTTTTTCCAAGAATTGTTAGGGAAATTTTTTCGGAAATTTTGGCCCGTGTATAAGTTGACCTCCTAAATTTCAACTTTATTTTTTGGACTACATTTCTCGACTTATACGCGAGTATATATGGTAACATAATAAAAAAGAAAAAGAAAAAAAAAACAATTTGTTTAACCGTTTCAAAATTTAAATCGACCAAAATGCCGCTTTCTGGCTAATGCACCCTTGGAAAGAGCCACTCCTGCTAACCCCTAGGTATGCCACTATTGTTATAGGTTGGAAGCCACTTAATTTTCTATGTAACTTTGAAAGGGATAATTTCAGTTCCTGTAAATTAGGCTTTTTTAATAAAACAGTTCTCAACAAAGCACATGTGTCAACAACAGCCAAAATCATTTGCTCTCCACTATTTTTTAAATTCTTGTCCTTCCATTCGTTGCTATTTTTACGGCTTGTACCCCCCCCCCCCCCCTATTTTCAGCAGGTAGCCTTTATTTAGACCGTAGTCCGTTCACTTCCGAGCACTTCCTCTACTATTGGTATAGTTTGTGTGTATTTTTGAACTATGTAGAGTTCATAATATAGCCTGATGACCAAAAAAAAAAAAGGTTTCGATATCAGATTTGGATTTACTATTTTTGTTTCATTCAGTGTAGAAGAAACAAGTGCATGAAATTATTCTGTTTTCTGTATTTTCTTGTATTACTTGGATATCTGACCAAAATAAGTTGTTCTTGTTCATGAAATCATTGTTGAGCATGTTTTTTGAATTACCAATCGAAACTTATCAGATGCAGCAATGCTAAGATTGAGTTTTTTATTCAGCTTTCCTTCTTGCCTAAATAAATATTTTTATATATCCTTTCCTTCAGGTATTTTGTATTATGTTAAACTTTTCCTTTAGTAAAAATTTCTACGGAAAAGTTTTTTAAATTTATAATCTGTTTAATCAACGTTGCGAAATAAGTAACCTTTTTTCGGTTTCTGCTTTGTAGGTCTATTATGCTAAGAAAAAACGAAGAGCTCAGCAAACACAAGGGGAAGACACAAGTCACAAGAAGGAAAGAAAGCTGTATAATGATGGTTATGATGATGACAATCATGACTACATTATTCGCACTGGGGAGAAATTTTTAGATAGATATGAAATAGATTCATTAATTGGAAAAGGATCATTTGGCCAAGTAATTTCTATTTTCTTCATTGAATTCAATTTGATAAAAATGTGTTGTGTACTTTGTATAATCTATGATTCTCCAAAATCTTAACAATATCATGTCTCCAAAGGATAACACAAAATTTATTTTACCTAGAGAATTTTTTTTTTATTTTTTTATTTGTCAGAAATACTTTTTCCGATGTTATCCCATTCAAATTAAAACAATCCTTCATTTATTTTTCCCTACAAATTTTTTGAATCACCCAAAAGTCACTCTTTTTGTGTGTCCCAACCAGTTTCTCAAATTTGCTTAAATTAATTGAAAATTTTGTATGAATATTTGTGCACATTTAAGAGTGTAAGATATTATTGTTTTAGTTTATTTTACTGATTAAACAAACAAGGTACATCATTTTAAAGTTTGTTCCAAGGTTTGCATGTCAGTATCGTGGCCTAGAAATAAGTTCAATTATTAAAGCAAAAATAATTACTTTTGAATCTGCAGTACTACAGCCAATGTTTATTATCATTACTTCTTTCATTTCCTTTAGTATTTTGGTGATATGATTTGCTTGCTGTTCTCATTACTATTTTAAAGTTCAAAATTGAGGTGTGTAACATTTTTGATGTCAGTATCCTGGACACAATTTCTGTTTTAAATAAAATAAAAATATTAACTCTGCCTGTACTGTGTAATTGAGTTAAAAGGTTAGAAGAAAAAAATAACATTCTTTGCCTTTAATATATTTCTGGGCTTAGCCTCTGGGCCTTCAACGATGAAAATGTCAGTATCCTGGAGCAAAAAAAGGCCAGTATCCTGACGGGAAAAAAATGCCGCTCTCCTGGCATTGTTTTTAAAGCACTAGTAATAAAGACATCCAGTAGAATAGAAGGATTTAGTTCCAAAACGTTAGTTAGGAAACAGAGATTATGATTTAAACAAAATCTAAAATTGGATAAATAAATAAAAGAAACAGAAGAACAATTCTCTTATTTTTAGTTATTTATTTGTTATTGTTCACACGAAGCTTTTGAAAGTAGATCTGTCGGTTATACAGTTTTTTAATTTTAACGTTACTCGAATAGCTAAGTGAATTTACTGTACATTTCTGATGCAGAAAAAATTAGAGAACAGCTCTCTTGGATTAAATGAATTTGAGCCGAGAAATAAGCATTTTTTTAAGGTTACTGTAAAACTAGTTCACTGATAATGAGTAGGTAACTTTTTTGTATAAATATAATCATAGTTTGTTTGGCCAGCTAAAAGAAAATTATACTATAGAAGCATATATGTATTATTAAATAACTGCCCCTTATTCAGAGTGTAAGTTATATTCTGAGTAAACAATATGGTACAACCTATATAAAGGAACTGGGATTCAAAGTAATGCCTCCGCTTTTAGGGGTGTCTCTTAAGGGAGGTTTTAAATAGATTTTGTTTTGTCAAGCAATGAAAATACTTCGTTTCGAATTTGTAGAGTTGGTTTAAAAACAGCAGGACAGTGTCCTGAAGACCAGAACAAGGTCGTCCGAGAGCAATAACGTAAGATGAAGACCAGTATTTTTTACTTACAGCCAAGAGCCAGAGGACTTGTACAGCGATAGAAATGTCTAAGGACCTCGCTGCTGCAACAGGAACATTAGTTTCACGAAGGACAGTTACTAGGAGGCTCGGTGAAAGAGGCTTGTAGACCAGGAAGTCCGCCATTTACATCCCCCTCACTCCCTCACACAAAAGAGAGCGTGTACAATGGGGCAGACAGCACCAACACTGGACACAGCTCCAATGAGCAATAATTCTTTTCACAGATGAGTCTAGATTCAATCTACAACCTAATTATCGGCGAATATTCCCATAGAGGGCACCTGGGACAAGATACCATCCCAGTAACATCATGGAAAGGGACCTTTATCCGATGGAGGTGTTATGTTTTGGGCAGGGATCATACAAGGAACCCACACATTTGTCACTGGTTCCGTGAATGCCTAGAGGTACATGCTCTATGCTCTATATGCGTCTTTTCAGGGGCGCTGTGGGCCCTGAATTCATTTTTCTGGACGGTAATGCAATACCAAACAGAGCTGTCCTGGTTGACGAGTATCCGGAAAGCGAAGATATTCATCCAATAGATTGGGCAGCAAAATCTCCTCATCTTAACCCCATTGAACATGCTTGGGATGCTCTCGGAAGGGCTATTGCGAAACGCTAACTCCCACCCAGAACCATTCCAGAGTTGAAAACTGCTCTGTTAGAAGAGTGGGAGGGTCTTCCTCAAGCACTCCTTAACTCTCTCATTAACAGTATACATACAACTATGTGCATGCTGTTTATCGGTTAGGGGAGACAACACATCATACTAGAGGTGGCCACACACCATGTAAGCCTCACTTTCATTGCCACCTTCCATCATGAAGTTCAGTCCACATTGGACTATTGGCGATAACTCCTTTCAATGAATGGCACTTTAATTTCCGTTTTGCACACATTTTTGTCATGCTATAAGTTATATCCATACCAAATTTCATTAATTTTTATTCAGTATTTCTCAAGATATTTGGGAAAATACAAATACAAATGTGACGACCAGCAGCAGGCTCTGGGCCCAACTGGGCTGGTCCTAGTCAAATTAAAGACCCCAATGAAGATCAATGGCCCTCTTAAAGCTATCTACTCCATTGCTCCTTACCGCCTCTTCCGGTAAACTGTTCCAAGTTCCCACTACCCTGCTAAAATAGTAATTTTTTCGAATTTCCAGATTAGCCTGAGATTTGAACAGCTTAAAACAATGACCCCTTGTCCTGCTTTCTGTGCAAAAATCTAACCCTGCAACATCATTCATTTTAATAAATTTAAATAACTGAATCATGTCCCCTCTGGTTCTCCTTTGCTCAAGACTATACATATTAAGCATTCTAAGTCTGGAATCATAGTCTAAATTAGAAAATCCATTTACTAACCTTGTAGCCCTTCTTTGTACCGTTTCCAATAAATTAATATCTTTCTTCAGATAAGGAGATCAAAACTGAACAGCATACTCCAAATGAGGTCTTACCAAATTTCTATACAGAGGCAAAAGAACCTTCTTAGACTTGTTTGAAATAGATCTATTAATAAACCCAAGCATCCTATTTACTCTGTTACTAGCTATGCTGCACTGTTGGCTAAACTAGAAGTAGATAAACTAGACTAAACTAGATTTATTAAGACACTTAGATCCATAACATTATCTGCCTTACTAATGACTGAACCCTGTAAATAATAGCTTGTATGCTTATTTGCATGACCTAAATGCAGCACTTGACATTTCCCAACATTAACTGCATTACTACATTATACCCCACTTGTCTGCCCATTTAGTAATATCCAAATCCTGTTGCAGCTGATTTACTTGTTCGTCATTTTCTACAATCCCCATAATTTTTACGTCGTCAGCAAAACAATTCATGTTTCCAGAAACATTTTCATGAATATCATTCATAAAAATAATAAACAAAAGGGGACCTAAAACTGATCCTTGGAGAACGCCACTTAAAACCTCACTCCGTTTTGAATAGTTACCTCTAACAACTACTCTTTGTTTTCTTCCTGTCAGCCAATTTCTAACCCAAACTAGTATTTTACCTGTTATTCCTATATCAGCTAATTTACCGAGTAGTGCTACATGAGGCACCTTCTCGAAAGCTTTTTGAAAATCTATGTAAACATCTACACAGTTTTTGCTATCTAAAGCCATGGTAACCTTGTCGTAGAAATGTAATAAATTAGTAGCACACGATTTACCTTGTCTGAAACCATACTGCAAACTAGTCAACAGCCCATTATGTTCTAAGAAATTCATAAACTTAATTTTGATCAATGTTTCAAAAATTTTATCTAGACCTGCATTACCTCTTTCTTAAAGAATGGTGTAATGTTAGCCAGTTTCCAGTCCTCTGGTACTATCCCTGAGGTATACGAAGCATTGAATATATTAACAATAACGTCCCCCCCCTCCACTAATTCCTCTGCACATTCTACTAGAATTTTTGGATAAATAGTCTGGTCCCGGAGCTTTGGTGGTTTTAATTTTTTTCAAATAAAGTATTACTTCCTCCCTGGAAAATACAAAGTCCTCAAGCTGTGTAGTAGCTTGTGTCTTGCTTGTATCAACTGTTGAGTTACAGTTATCGTTAAAAACACTGGAAAAAATGTCATTTAGAACATTAGCAATTTACTCATCATTCTGAATTAAATTTCCATGCTCGTCTACCAATGGCCCAATTTGACTATTTCGAACTTTCCCGGAATTCGCATATGCAAAAAACAGGTTTGGGTTCCTGTCAATATTATCTGCTAGCCTTTGTTCCAATTCTCTTTTCTGAAACCGTACCAAATACTTGAAACTACGCCTAGCCTCACAATACTGTAGCCTGTCTGCGCTGTGACCAGTTTCTTTTAACCGACGAAAAGCAGCTTGCTTACGGTTTTGAGCGTCCTTAGTTTCCCTAGTAAACCATATGGGCCAAATTTTAGTGTTTACCCCTTTTCTCCTAAAAGGAACATAATCCCCAACTGTTTTTGCTAGTTTTTCCTTAAACTCAGTCCACTGCCGATTTACCTCGCTATTGTCCCAACCCTAAAGAAAAAACCGTTTTCAAACTCTGCCTGAGTGCGACAAAATCAGTATTTCTGAAATTAAGCACGAACCTGAAACTTTTGTCTTTGTGCATATCAAACTTAATCCCAAACCTAATACTGTTGTGGTCACTATTCCCAATATGCTCCCCTACACATAATGCCTGAACAGAACCCTCAACATTGCAGAAAACTAGATCCAAAACAGCATCCTGCCGTGTTCCCTGAGAAACAACTTGATCTAAAAAGCAGTCCCCAATTACTTTTAGAAATTCCTCTTCTCTACTATTATTGGGGTAAAATTTTTTCCAATCAATGCCCGGAAAATTGAAATCCCCCATTATAATTACAGGTCCCTTACTCGATGTATCTCTAATAATACGACACATCTGTTCATCTTGACTCTGGCTTAGACTAGGTGGCTTATAAATGTTACCCAATCGTAATTTTTTGCCCTTGCTGCTAGGGGCGGGTCCAGAACAAGCTCTCGGAGGGGGCCATCCTCTGTGTATGTAAAAAGGGGGAAGAAGGGGGAGGGATTGGTTTATAAAAAAGTGCTTTGGCAAAAACTTCTTCAATACTTAACTATGAAATTTCATACATTTGTTATAAACAAAAGAATGCGGTTAAATTCTAGATTTCCTAACATACAAACATGTAAATTTACTTTCATTTGCAATTTTGAAGCAAAATAAAACTACAAGACAATTACAGTAAATATTAGCCAACAGTAATCCATGGCTAAAATTTAGTGAGCATTGTTTATAAGTATCAGTTGATGTATGACTGAAAAAATACCAAACAAGTTATGGTAAATACTTTAACAAAAAATAAAATAAAATAAAATTCGTGTTTAATTAAGAGTTTGAAAAGCCAGATTATATAACTTTCATCAAAATATGAAATTTACTTATATGAAAAAAAATTTAAATAAGGAAAAAACAAATGCTTAAAAAGAAAAAAATTCCACCAAATTAGAAAATCGTTCTTTTTCCTGTTTCAGCTAGAGATGTTACTGTCTGAAGAATTGTTTGAAAAGGCTGAAAATATTTAAAAAAAAAACTAGATTTGCTTCTATGTAAAAAATAGTGGTACAGTTAATAGAATTTTAAATATGCAAGACCTAGTTTTCATTTTTGAAAATTTCTCTCCGCTCTCAGGGGGGGGGGCATGGCCCCCACAGCCCCTCCTCTGGACCCGCCACTGCTTGCTGCTCATCAATTCTAGCCAAAACATGTCAATATGATTCGGTTTGTCATTTATTGCCAATTCATTGCAAGTTAAAGTATCTCTAACATAAAATAAAACCCCACCACTTCTTTTACCTACTCTATCTTGTTTAAACAAATTATACCCAGCAATACACAATAAATCATCACAATAAATGATTTCCATCTCTTAATTTTGTCTACCTGTGCATATTCTTGTATTAAGAAAGGGGGCAAATCAAGAAACGATCTTTAATGTCTTTTTCATTTAGTGTTAATTGCTATTAAGTAAGTATTTTTTGTTGTAGGTTGTTAAAGCATATGACCATGAAGACAAATGCTACGTTGCAATTAAAATAATTAAAAATAAAAAGCCCTTTCTTAATCAAGCTCAAATTGAAGTGAGATTACTAGAAATGATGAATACAAGAGAAAGTGAAAACAGCTTTGAGCTTTTAGGTCAAGATAAAATTGGTAAGTATTCCTTATTTATATTTATATATTATACTGCCACTTGTGGCAAAAAAATTTTGTTTATTGAAAAATTGGCAATCGTTAGGATTTCGAAATTGAAAGCTGTTTTTTAGGGCGCTAAAAAAAAAACACTCCCAGAAGTTTCATTTTAGCACATAATCGGAATTCGTCAAAAGTTTGCGATTGGGCGTCACTTTTTCTTTTTCCTTTATTTTTAAAACAATTTAGTACCGTAAAATGGGGTGTATAGGAACAGCGGGGTCAATCGGAACAAAACTTCCTGACCGTAAAAAGAAGTTCTTCATAAATATACAATTGGGTATTTTTCGCCATTAATTTTTTCTTTAGAAAGGTAAGGTCATAGAAAGTAGGAAAAAATACTTTTGTCAATCTTGCAACGCTACTGGCTTATAAGGATGGCTGCACGTGGAATGCTAGAAAACATCACGTTTTAATAGACTGCAAAACTTCATATGTAAGAGCAAACCTTTTTGTATTTTAAACCTAAGAGTGGTATGTTTCCACTATGCATGTATCTGAACAACAGAATACCACATTAGAATTTACATTTTTTAAAAACTGTGTCATAAAAATGAAGAATTCTGAAAAATGCCACAGGAAAAAAAAATGCGGGGTGTATCGGAAAACTTGGTTCTGTAGTTCCAATTCAAGCTTATGTAAAGGAAACTGTTTGAAAAATCAAGATTCTAACCCCAATTCTTTTAATCAAGACAAGAACAAAGATTTACTACTGTTTATCTCTTCTCGTGAGCAACTAGATCTTAGAATGACAGACAGTTGCAGATTTAAAAAGATTTTTGCTCCAGGAGACTTTTTTTTACCTAAAATACATGGGGGAATGTCATACAGACTTATTGTAGCAAAAGTCCATCACACAGACTGTGATGAATAAGTGGGAAAATCTTACAGAACAATCTCAGAAACCTAGAGATTTCAAGAATCTAAAGAAAAGGCAGCGTTTATCCCAAAAGATGTTATGAAAAAAACTTAAGCCGAGCCACAACTGCTAGTTTTAAGGACAAGTACATATTTGTGGACCATACGAGTGACTTCAATTTATGTTACAGCTTTGTATTTCAATTCAAAAACATTTCTTAAAATTAATTTTAATTTTTCATAAGTTCAAAATCATTTTAATTTGACAAATCATAAACGTTTACTGGTACAGAGATTTTTTTTTTATTTGACAATAACTATCTGTTCTCATTCTTCCCCATCAATACTACTCGTGTTTGTGAGACCTATTACAGGTTTAATTGAAAAAAATAATAATTTTAACATGTGTTCCGATTGACCCCTATCAGCGGGGTGATTCGGAACACCCCTAAATTCCTTTATATATATAAATAATAACTGTTCGAAATGTTTTGTCTTTGCTAGGAATATCAAAAGCAAAGCAAGACCGAAGTTTTTACCCAAAAAATAAAATTAAAAAAAAATGTTTTAACAACTTTTTTTACAATTAAAGCTGAGAAGTGTTCCGATTCACCCCATTTTACGGTAATAGAATAATCAGCATTGGATATTAATACAATAGAATATCTTTCATAAATTAAACATGAGCTTCTCTGAAAATTACTTTTTTACTGGGATTTTAATGATTTCCTTTCAACAAAATTTAGATTTGTCTGGTAGATAAAAATTATTTTTCGAACTTTTTTCTTCCATGATCATTTTTTTAGAAATACCAGAGAGAGAAATACATGTGTAATGGATTTTGTATAACTTAAATTGTTTTTGGTTGACATTCGGACATTGAGCACGTGCTTCGCCGTAAATGGCGTGCTAGTGTCAAAACTTCGATCCTTTTGCATCCTGTAAATACTTCAAATATTTCGATATTCTGAAGCTGTTTTTATATTGTGCTACCTTAAATATACTCATTGTTACTTTTATTTTAATAATATATTTATTTTTGAACTCATTTTTAGCTATACCAATTTATTGGTTTCTAATTGTTTTTAAGAAAACACCGAACTTTTAAAGAAAAAGTGCTTCCCTGACTTTTCATTTGTTTATATAATTACAAAATACACGCACTTTTTCTTTGAGGTCGAAAAAAAGGGGTACAAACTAATTACAAAAGAAAATTATCATTTTTTCTTCTTGGAGGGGGAGAGAAAAGAATGAGGGGTGGCATAGTATACATTTTGCATTCACAGAATAACACTGGCAAATTGGGGGGATTGCATTATATCCTTGTCTTTTTCTGAAATTATAAATTTTCTTCATGGAAAAAAAAATGTTGGAAAATTTGTCGTCTGATTGTTTTTATTCTTGAATAAATGGAAGATATTGGTGTATGCCATTTTTACCATTCCTTTGAATTTATGCTTGAATAAACCAAAGTATTATTTCCTTCCAATGTTCCTTTCCCTATAATTTTCTATTTCATACTGACGAAAAACATTTTATGATATTTAGGTTTTTCATATTAAATCTAAAGAATAGGTACTGTTTTTCAACATTGACATCACTCTTGAAATTTATCTTGATTTTTGTGCAGATCCTTTCTTAGAATTTAAGTCCTGGAAAATTTTTAAACCTCCTTAAAAAGTCCTTGAAAAGTACTTCAGTTTTATTTTAAAGATTGTCAGGGAACCCTGAAGTTTGAAACATTTGAATTGCTTTGTAAAAGGCAAAAGGTGTTTTAATTTTCAATGAAAACTCACGCAATAGCAAAAACATCTAAAAAGTAAAAAGATTAAGTAAAATTAAAAATTGTAAAAAAAAAACCTTAAAACCTCAAAATATAATTTAACCCGTTCGGGACGGCAGCCCGCAGAAGAAAATACTCTCTCAGGCCGGCAGCTGTTAACGCGAACTGCACTCATGGGACGGAGCATTTTCTCCCACTAAGCCTAATTCGCGATTTCGGAAACTACACATTACATAATAATCAATAAAATGTAGTTTTCATAGAAATGATACTATTTTTAAAGATGAGATTAAATATAACATATTTTCAATCATAACCAAAAAAATCATTAAAATAACTGATATTTAACATTAAAAATATAAATTTATTGTATTTTTCTACAACTAAAACTACCTAAATTAAACACTAAAAATTTATACTAAATAGAAAAGAAACGTTAAAAATCTTCACACTTAACATCATGACACACATTAATGATGAGGATTATTGCAATAGTTAATATTGTAAAGCGGTATAAAAAATTTCAAAACACTGATCGATGCAGAGACAGACATTGCACATTTTGCATTCGTAACCAGTTTCACCTCTTTTATTGTGCTTTGAACAAACTGCACATCTCCTTCGAAGCTTTTTTCCATCTTTTCCAAATGAATACTAAAGTGAAACCTAAGTTAGAATGTCTCCCATAAAAAGCCCCATCCTTAAAACAGGAAACTATTAACGTTTTTAAAATGAATTAAACCCGGTGTTGTAGCCTGATAAATCTCAGACACTTGATATTCCCCTCTCTAATGTCAGAGAGATACATATAAAGGAACCAGAGCAATCTTTTGAAAAATCTCTCAGATACTTCACATACTCTCTGTTCTGACGTCAGAGAGATATATATAAAGGAACCAGAAAAATCTAATGAAAAAAAGTGGGGTCATTCCATGTCAAGTGTACGAGTCGTCCCCACTCAACCCCCTCCGATTTTGATGAAAACTTTTTTGGATGTACATATAAGACTTGCATGAAACCATACCAAATTATAGCTCCATAAGCCTTATAGTTCAGCCAGTAAAAATTATTTTTTAAAGGCCTCTTTTTCGTGTTTTGAAAAAAAATGACCAAATCGTCAAGTTTGTGCTTTTATTGCTCTCGACCTAAGACAATTATCAGGCTCAAATTTAGTGATTCTGATCACTGTTTAGGGTAGAATAGCCTACTTGTGTAACAAAAGCTCCATGCACTGTAGTTTTTTTGCAATTTGCTGCAAAAGTTGGTAAAAAATCGTATTTTGGCAAATTTTGACCATACGTTATCAGCTTATATCTGCTGAGAGAATGACTTTCTGAATCTAATTCTTTCCTCGTTTGTAGCCTGATAGTTCGTCCAAAAGGTGTGCAAGTGGCATCTTGATAGCTCAAATAATTGCCGAATTACGCGAGTTGAAATTCCATTCAAATTTCTTTTTTCACAATTTTGTCTCAATTTCAAAGCGTAATATCTCAAAAGGGTCATCTTGCATTTCAATTTTCTTTACATCATTGGAAAGAACACACTTTTCTTAACTAAAAAACGTTATTTTCATTTTTGAGACAAACCAGTTTCAGAGGATATTGCAGATCAAAAATGTGTTAGTCATTCAACGTGAAATCAAAGAAAAAAAGACATTAGACCTCAAAAGTTGATGTCAATTTGTTCTATTAAGATTTACAGGAGCTATTGTACTTATGTTCTGATGAAAAAACCCTTTTTTAGATATTTTTGAATTTTAGTTTTTGTGTGCGCATCCGTAAAAACTCAAGAAATGGCAAAATATAAAGTTTCGTTTTTAACAAAAATAATTATCTTCTTATCGCTGCTATAAGAGCTTGAGTCTTTTCCTATGTGTTATTTTTAAGCTCTTGAAACAGAATTTCGGATGGGATGTCACTTGGCAAGGTTGTAGGTCATTAATGTTTCAAGGTCATAAAAAGCATTTTCTCATTTTTCATCATTTTTGTTTCTGGGCAAATTGCAATCATAGGCTGAATATCTGTACGCATCCTCGGCAGTATAAAGAATGGATTTTCAGTTACTACTTATCATATTTTCAATTACTATTGTTATCATTTACATGGTGGAACAAATTGCAATATTCAACTCTATCGAAAACTTTCGTTATCGCTTTTTAGAATAATGTCTTTGCAGTCCCATTATACATATTTTTTATCGCGTACACACCATATTAACTGTTTTATTTATTATTTAGCTCATTTATTAATTATTTTTATTTTATTTTTTTTAAAAAGGAAACAATGCTTTTTATGAATAAAATATTATTGACACCTTGCCAAATGACATATCATCTGAAATTCTGTTTCAAGAGCTTAAAAATAACACATAGGAAAAGACTCAAGCTCTTATAGCAGCGATAAGAAGATAATTATTTTTGTTAAAAACGAAACTTTATTTTTTGCCATTTCTTGAGTTTTGACGGATGCGCACACAAAAACTAAAGTTCAAAAATATCTAAAAAGGTGTTTTTTCATCAGAACATAAGTACAATAGCTCTTGTATATTTTAAAAGAACAAATTGACATCAACTTTTGAGGTCTATGTCTTTTTTCTTTGATTTCACGTTGAATGACTTACACATTTTTGATCTGCAATATACTCAGAAACTGTTTCGTCTCAAAAATAAAAATAACGTTTTTTCTTTAAGAAAAGTGTGTTCTTTCCAATGATGTAAAGAAAATTGAAATGCAAGATGACCCTTTTGAGATATTACGCTTTGAAATTGAGACAAAATTGAGAAAAAAGAAATTTGAATGGAATTTCAACTCGCGTAATTCGGCAATTATTTGAGCTATCAAGATGCCACTTGCACACCTTTGGGACGAACTATCAGGCTACAAACGAGGAAAGAATTAGTTTCAGATAGTCATTCTCTCAGCCGATACAAGCTGATAACGGATGGTCAAAATTTGCCAAAATACGATTTTTTACCAACTTTGACAGCAAATTGCAAAAAATCTACAGTGCATGGAGCTTTTGTTACACAAGTAGGCTATTCTACCCTAAACAGTGATCAGAATCACCAAATTTGAGCCTGATAATCGTCTTCGGTCGCGAGCAATAAAAGCACAAACTTGACGATTTGGTCATTTTTTTCAAGACACGAAAAAGAGGCCTTTATAAAATAATTTTTATTGGCTGAACCATAAGGCCTATGGAGCTATAATTTGGTATGGTTTCATGCAAGTCTTATATGTACATGCAAAAAATTTTTCATCAAAATCGGAGGTGGTCGAGTCGGGATTTTCTCGAAATTTGGGACACCTGACATCTGATCAAAGGTCCACCGTCTTGATTAATGGTGGTTGGGAGGCGTTAAAAATGTCGTGGCTACAAAGTCCTCCAAGTGAAACGATACCTCTGGGGTGCTGGGCCTAGGGTTTGCTCGACCCTAGGTTCTGGTTCAAAATTAAGAACAGAGCGCTCTTCAGGGCCCTATCCCGGTTAAACCACGAAGCTGTGGTAGGTATGGGGGACCCTGGAGGTGTGAAATGAAATGAAATGAATGACCCAGTGGATAAGTAACGCCATCTGATAGAAGCTATTTCATTCCAAAAGTGCGTAGTAAATAAATGACAGTAGGCCCCAAAAAACATTTTGCGCTGTCGTATATTTACGTCGGTCGGCCACGTAGGGCAGCTCGCGCTGTCGTATATTTACGGCGCTCGTCCCGAACGGGTTAAAACAGAAAATGAGGAATTGAAAAGTAAATGTGATCAAATCAGAATTTCACATTATGTAGAGTTACTTTCTCTAACGTCCTGCAAAATGGCTTGTGCTACCTTCAAAATACTTTAGAGAAGAATTCAACTACTAACTTTATGTCATATCAAAAAGTGGCAAGTGAGTCAGTCATCTCTCCAACTCTGCTCTAACTCATAATACTTAAATGCTTTCGATAAGAATTCAACTACTAACTTTATATATGTCATATCAAAAAATGGCAAGTGAGTCAGTCATCTCCCCTACTCTGTTCTAACTCGTAATAATTAAATGCTTTTCTAATAGTTTTTATTATTAATGTAGTAGTATTAATTATTTGTATTTTTTAAATATCTGTTAGTTTGCAATAATTCTTCCATTTTTTTCTTCCAGTGAAACTAAAAGGTCATTTTATGTGGAGGAATCATTTGTGCTTGGTTTTTGAACTATTGTCATACAACTTATATGATCTTCTTAGGAACACTAGCTTTCGCGGAGTGTCTTTGAACTTAACTCGAAAATTTGCCCAGCAAATGTGTACAGCATTAATGTTTTTAAATAGTCCTGATCTCAACATCATACATTGTGACTTAAAGCCTGAAAATATACTTCTTTGCAATCCCAAAAGAAGTGCAATTAAAATAGTTGATTTTGGTAGTTCTTGCCAACTTGGGCAAAGAGTGAGTATGCTTTACTTTTTTGAAATGCCATTTTTATGTTGAAAGTTTCTTCATCTTGAGCTTTGCTTATCAGATTAAATTTGTTCAAAAATGTTGTATGCATGCATAAGTCGTCAATTTAGCTAAAATTTAAGAACTGTTCAATAGGGTAGATTGAAAAAAAAAGAAATTTGAAATCTTATTTTGGATTACCCACCAAAAGCTGTGCATGTGTAAGTACAATACACATGTGTAATATTATCAAATTTGCGCAACTCCTTTAGGGGGACCTATCATGGCTTGAATTTCTCCAAAAATAGGAAAAAATGGTCAATTTTCCAAAATGTTTATGAAAATACTAATGTTTAAAATTTTTATTCTAATGCCATTTAAATACTTCCTTTTAACACTCTTTTCATTTATCTTTTAAATTATTTACATTCTTTGCAGTTTTGAGTCTGCACATAAGCCGTAAAGTTTCGCGAATTAAACCAAAAATAGATTTTTTTTAGTTTTTTCTGCAGATTCTTCTGCAGTCCAGTTATTATTTTTTGCAGTGAATGGGCAAAATAAAGCTTTTAGTTATAATTGCAATTATATTATGTTGCATTAACAGCCCAGAACACACCACAAAAAGGTTGCTATATTTCGGGCTCTATTCTGCTCTTACCCTCAATCCAGCCACATTGTTTACATATCTGCAATAAGTTTTTGATTTTAAACATGTTTCTCATTTTTTGAATCAAGTTTGAAGTTGTACGTATGACTCAGTTTTGGCATTGATGATTATGGGCATAAAGTTATCCATTTAAATTCATATCATGTCTCTTCCTTCAGTAGCAATCTAATCGTCTCACTAACCAGTTTTATAAATCTTTCGCCAGTCGGAGTATAAAATAGGTAGGGTGAAGTGGGGTAATTGTGTACCTGTTTTGACGAAATTCAACTTCTTAAGTCTCTGGTGGGGAGGGGGGTATTCAGAATTTTATTTTTTTTTATATCATCTTTTAGCAGCGTTTCTCTAGATTACAAATCACCCAAAGAATTTAAAAAAAACTATTTTTTCATGGTTGTATTGCTATGTTTTTAAAACCATCTCTGAAGTACACATTTGCCCCACAAGTTGGGGCAAATGTGTACGCCGCATGAAAATCCTATACAATTCAGTTGTTTTGCTGTTGGGCCAAATAAGTACAAAAGAGCAGTTAAGGACAAAAAATTCTGTGTATGATTTTTTTATTTCCGAATTCTCCAGTGGAAGCTATGCACTTTTTTTGTTGCCCACTTTCTGTCTTCTCTTAATTGGTACAGTTTACAAAGGTGAAAACAAAGTACAAAGCATAGGATTAAAGGGGAAAAAACGTCTTTAATAGCAAAATTGAAAAGAACATGTCAAAATTTGTATCTTGGAATGTAAAAAAAAGGAATTATAGTGGCAAGTCCTGGCCAAAATGAGAATAGAAAATTTGAGTGAGACCTTCAGCAACTCTGCTAACCCAAGTTGTAGGAGGAAAATTTAACTGGGAATATCAAAACACCTCTTTTTCCCTCAGATGGCTATGGAAGCTTGGTGACAATAGCATTGCCATCGATTTCGCTAATATCTTCAGAGTGAGGGCAAACCAAAGTGTTTTCTCCATTTTTTTCAATTAATTATTGTGAGGAGGTCAATCAAACATTTGGGAACAAAAATATACGCTTTAATAAGATTGTAAAAGTCTAATAAGGAGTGGGTGAATGTGTATTCTATGCAAATTTTGCTTGGGGTAAATTTGTACTGTAGTACACATTTGCCCCAAGAGAAAATACACATTTACCCCGTGACTGAAAACAAACCGGGGTAAATGTATACCCCAACATTATCTACAGGTAACCATTAATTTAACTAATCTGCAGCCATTAATGAAGAAAACAACTTACCTTCAAGTGATTTATCCAAGAACTAATCAAATCTAGCTGAAAATGGTGATCCTGCAGCACTGTAAACAAAAGTCCACGAAATGTGATTCATAACGAAAAAAACACCTGACGAAATGGAGGCAGATTGATAAAGCCTTATTAGCTGGACATAGGTGCAGCCATCTGAGAAGTGATCACTGAACTACAGCAGGGTTCCCACGGTCCTTAAAAGTCCTTAGAAACTCCTTATTTTTCATTTTAAAAAATAAGGGCCCTTAAAAGTACTTATTTTTGATTCAAGGTCCTTAAAATTATTTTGAAGTCCTTATTTTTCACTACTTCTAGTAATTTAATGATTTGAAATTGCTAGCAAGAATGAAAAAAAAAAAAAAAAAAAATCTTTCAGCTTTTCCTTTTTACTGCATTGGGATCCTGTGCTGAAATTTAATCATTCTCAGTGAGAACAAAGAAAACAAGTGTAGGTGGGGGGTAGTTGTCTAGAAAATACCACTCACCATTTTTAGTTTGAAAAAATATATGTATATTTATGAACTGATAGATTCTTTAATAAGAAAAAAAAAACTTTTAGCTCCACAAATTTTGTATCCTCTTGTATTTTTCAGTCTGTAATCCATATTACAATGATTTATTTAAAAACAGTGGTGCTCAACCTAAGTTTAAAGAAGTATAGTCATTTGAAGGTTTGACAAATCCTTTTGAACTAGTTCCTTTAGAACAAAATGTTTTCAGAAGTAAATATTGAATTTTTCGATGAATTATTTGTCTGGCGATAAAAACAAAAAAATGCAGGAGCTTAAAGCGTTACTATTTTTGATCTCTAATCATATTAAAAGTTTTTCTAGATAGCATCGTAAAACATGGAAAAATAAAGAAAATTACTAACTAAAGAACTGTTATTTTCACTACTTGATTCTTATTTTATTAATACAATTTTTGCGACTATTTCTTATAAACCAGTTTCTCAATATTAGGATAATGACGTATCAGCTACATAAGTCAGCTTTGCAAGCTGTAGACACCACTTTAAAACTATTTTTCAACCCATGCTCCATGCATACATTTTGCCTCATTTGAACGCATTATTCATCATGTCAATCAATGCAATCAAATGAAAACACTTTGTAATTGAAGACTTGCACATTTGCGACTTAATTGCTCCAACCAAATTATAATCCATTTGCATCTGCATTGATCTAAGTAAAATTTATCGTTGACTATTGGTTATCTTAAATGTATTGAGATTTTTGGAAATAGTATAACAGTAGCTCAGTTTGTTATATTTTGTCATGTTTTGAATTTTCAGCTCATATTTGCAAAGCATTTCTCAGATAGTTGAAATTTTCTTTTCACAAAGCACTATTTTAGACAACTCTTGATTCCCGCCCTTTCCCCTGCAAACATTGCATCCAGTGAGTCATGGAAAATCATGGATTTCAAACTCCAATTCTATCAGATACCTTTCATTTTGTAAATTGGAAACTTTGGCATATCTGTCATGAATTTTAGCCCCTGTATATGTAGTTTAGGAAAGTGATTAATTCACTTTTACAAAATTAAGTTTTTATCTTAATTTTATCAAAATCTGAGCTATACTTAAGTAAATAGTAGTAGCATCATATTAGAACTCCTTGCCTTGTATTGAAATCCATTTTAGGAATTTGGTTTCCTTGAGAAAGATAGTAAATTGACCCTTTTTCCCCTCATGTTAACTTAATGTATTTGTAAAATACATATTTTATACTTTTTTTGAAAAACGCAGCCTTAAAGATTCTAGTGCATCTTTGTCTCAAAGCTAGTACTTTAATGTCCAGTGTTTGATGTAAAATTGCCGCTAGTCTTGGAATTGTCATGAAGAAGAAAAAAGTTGAGATCGCAACTTTTTTATTTTGAAAATTTTTCTTAGTCTTGGGTTTGAAATGTAATGATAAATGCTTCAAAAATATTTTTTTGGGAAAAAGCCCATTTTTTTTGTGTAACCCATAAAATTCATGCATATTTGGTGACTAAGAAATACTTTAAAAGGTCCTTAATTTTTTGGAAAAAGGTGCTTAGGAAGTCCTTATTTTTCGTTTCGAAAAAGAAGTGGGAACCCTGTACAGGCTTCCAAATGGCGCCACTAAATAGCAGCTAGCTTCAGTTTTTCCTCCTTTTTTCAAATGAGTACACATTTGCCCCAAGTACGCAATTACCCCACTTCACCCTATCTTAATCGAATTACTGGTAAAGTTTAACTTGTGTTTGAAAAGTCAACTTATCAACGTTGCAAGAACTTGATCAGAAGATATCAAAGCTTAAAAAACTGACTTAAAAACAAGTAAAAATATTCGATGGATATTGACCATTTTGTAAAATTATTTCATTTTTATAAATAACTCTTCTACATTTTTTTGATGCCTTCATTTTGAAAACTACAATCTCATTACATCCGATTTTAGAATTTTTTTTTTTTATTTTAGATGTTACTCTTCTTTGTAAGCAGACAAATAAATGAAATTCTTTTTTATTTTCATTAAAATCATAAATTAAAAATTTTCAAGTGAAATTCTTTGTTCTTTATAAAACCAAAAAGTTAAAATTTTTAGTCTCTGGTCCAGTTTTATTTTTGCTTGAAATACGTCAATAATTATTGATATGTTTACTGCAGAGGTTTAAAATGTAATTCTAAAATAATTTTATTTAAGTTAATTCTTTGTTTTTTTATTTATTTAATTTTTTTAATGAAATTAAATATTTTGTCTTTCATTTTTAAAGTTGTGATCTCTTTAAACAGGCAAACAAATAAAACTTCTGTTATTGTTTGTGTAATTGTTTAATTAAAAAATAATTGTCATACAGATTGCAAAAAAGAAAAAAAAAAGAATCATGATTAAACAAGCTAAATATCTATTGTTATAGTGTTTACCTTAGTTTTTGAGTGAAGACCTAAAATGCAAATAACTAAGAAGAATGTTGAATGGTGTATAGATATTGATACGTCATGGGTGGCCATCATCCGAGAGCAGTGGTAATCTGCCTCCCCCCCCCCCCTGATGAAAACTGCCGGGAGGTTGCAATACACGAACTCCCCCTAGAAAAAGCGATGTACTCTAAAGAGCCTCCCCAAAATTCAATGGTGCCATATCCCTCCTTCAAATACATTACCGCATATGTTCATTTTGAAATTTCAAATTATAGTAACTTCACACTATATCACCCTTGTCGGGGGACAGCAAAAAATAGTGATACATTCTAATCTTTTATCGTACGACCTTCTTTGCATGCCAATATCAAACATACTTCACGAAAATTTGCTCCCCATGCTTGAGTCTTCAATCATTTTGCATCTTGTAAATATTTTGACATGATTGGCAATTAGAAACTATTTTGACATGTGCTGCACCAGATATGCTGGCTTTATCTTTAATTTAAATAAATAAACCATTTTTTTAAAAATTCATGAGTAATTTTCAAAGAAATTGACTGTTTCATGTCCAGATGTTTTCCGTTAATTTTCATGTTAAAGAAATTATTTTGGTAGGCATATTTGCCTACTAAGCCTAGGTACACTAAGTGTCATTAGCTTACAACAATGTAGTTAGTGAAAGTGTTTAAATTGTGTTACTTACGTTAAAGTGGAAACACTCAAGTTTTGCCTAACGGCCGGGTCACCAGGAAACAGTTTGAAAGAGTAAACAATGTTCTTGCTCACTGATGAGCAATGAATGCTCAAATGACGTCATGCATAGAACATCATAAAAGCTTTAGTGCGGTTCCTGATTGGCTGTTGCTTGCTACCACTAGGGGCGGAGTTATGTAAATGTGACTGGGAATATAAGCAGCAATAAGAACTTGGATCGTTACTTGCTTAGTTAAGAACTCACTTTGTTCCAGTAAAACAAAGGCCTCTTAGCTCGCGTTTTGCCTCAGGGCATACCCTTCAGATTCATTGACTTAGCCCATGAGCCGCGGTTAATAAAGGGGAATGATGCAGGCAGCTGTTTAGTTAAACTTGAATATGGTTTCTTAGGAAAACATTAGGCTTGTTCCTGTTTGAAATAGCTTCTGTCACTTATGTTGTGTGTTATTGGAATTAGGGATGAACCGGATATCCGGTCACTATCCGGTATCCGGTCTATCCGGCTGATATTTTAAGTATCTGGTATCCGATCCGGCTGACCGCTCCGGATACGGATATCCGAAAGATTTTTGCAGAATATCCGGTAAAATATCCGGTAGTGATGTGGAAGATATCCGGAATTGATCTGAGGGTTATCCGGTATGATGTGAGGACCTAATTGAATATTTTCTTTTTTACAAAAATCCCAGTTAAAAATTTCATTGTTTGATAAACCTTTTAGATGATGTAATTACTTTTCATCTTTCCTTTACCAATTTATGCTTCTAAAACAAAAATTATATGTTATTTCTCCAACTTTGTACTGGACATGGAAGCATTCTGCATATTTGATTTTTCACGATTACCAGATAAAGTATGATTATCTTCAGCTTCTCAAAATATATATTTAGAAAGAAAATGCTACAAACCTTCAAGGACTAATGTGCAACAAAAGGATGAAAAAAACTGACGATCATCTCGTTAGTTCATAAAAAATTAATCGCAATAGCTTTTAATATAAATTCTCAAACTATTTTATTTATTGAATTCTTTTATTTTTAGTTTTTGTACTTCTAACAAAAAATGCGATCTATTAACACCCAATGATGTTGATATTAGATATTTTTTACTTTGCCACTATTATTGTTTTATTATTATTGAAAATAACGTACAATAAATAACCGATCCAACATTGGCGAAAGTGTTCTTCTAGATGATGTAAACATCCGTCCCCATGAATCATCGCAACTAAGCCATGCTTTTTTTTTTTTTTTTTTGAAAGACAGTTTAAATGTGTGTAAAGAAATTTTGAATCTTGCACTTTGTTTGTTTCTTTCTTTTTGTAATCCCTCCCTTTCAGAAAAGATATTTCTCTGCAATTAGAATCTGTTCACGTCTGTCACGCTGCTCCGAAACTCCTCGTTGTCCCTCCCTCATGTTGAGCGTGACCCTCAATAACATTCAATCGAGTCTCGATAACTTGAAGCTTTAGAAACTCAAATATACCTTTATTTCAAAGTTTTCATTTGGTCCCAAATTCTTGAAAAGACGGTAGGAACTGCTTATAACTTGAACTATCAATAACTCTAAGCTTTAGCCCTTTGGACTTCGAGCTATTGAGACTCGACTGTATTTAAGATGTTAATTTGCATATTTAGAAAGTATTTTGTTTTTTGGAATTTGAGTAAAACTTCAAGTTAATCATTTAGATATAAGTTTATTAATTTATTTTAAAAAGTGAACACGTTTAGCATAATGTTTAATAATAATAATATATCGGTCATTTCAGTGAAAATTGTACAAATCAGTCCCGATACTTGAGAATTTTGTTAATTAATTTTAATATTTACCACCAATTAATTGTATTTTTTTATTTGTTCTCCATCTATTTGTGTGTAACCAAGTATTACTTATTTAGGCATAAGCCATTTATGAAGGACTCAAAAAAATAAAAATAAAAATCTTTGGCAAAAGAAGGAAAAATGGTATGCCCCAGTTTCAAATTGCTAGGATTTAAAATGCAATTTAAGATTAAGCTGAAATGCAACAACAAAATCATTAGCAATGTACAGCACAAAAAATGCTTCTGACGCCCTTCCTGCTGATGTTTATGTATGTAAACAAAAAAATCTTGGAGAAACACTTTTTTATCTTTGTTCCTACATTTTTTATCTTTCGAACTGTCCACTCCGTTACAAGCCTTTCAGAAATAAAATAAAAAATTGCATTCAATGTGATATTTTTTTTAAAGAAGTACAAGTAATATATCTGCTGTGATTACTTTGCTACATTGAATTATATAGTCAGCAACTATGATGAGCCTAAAATTCTTTGCTGATGATAGTTAATTTGAACTGTGGGATGTCCATTCTATTAGTCGCATTAATGGTGCAAAATTATTTTTTCTTGAAATTGCAGACAATTAGTTTTACGATGTTTAGTCCATTTTATACTTGTTCTGTAATTAACTTTTCTTCGCGATTAGAAATATATTTTTCAAACCTCATTTGTCCCCTCTGTTACATAGAGTGGTCAAACTATTCAAAACCCTTCATGAATGACTCATATACTAGCCATTTACACTTTATTATGCACAAATAAACAGAGAATAATTTTTAAAACAATGATTACTTAGTTGGCGAAAATTACTTTATTTGATAAATTTAACTCGACAATTTCACACATGATTTGTACCATTTTGGCTGGAATAACCCATAAATATCAAATTTGCATCTAAGAACGTATCTTTATTTTTTCAAAATGAAGTTGAATTTCTAGGTGATAGTTTAAGAATTAGTTTATTAATTTGTTTTTAAAAAAGTGAATGTGTTTAGCATGACTCTTAATGTCTTTAATATGATAATTTGCATATTTTAAGAGTGTATCTTAATTTTTTGGAACTAAAGTAAAATTTCAAGTTGATTATTTAAGTATAAATTTATTCATTTGTTTTTAAAAATGTGAACAATTTTAGCATAACTCTCAAAAATATATTTAAGCTGCTAATTTACTTTTATTTTTTGGAATTATATAAAATTTTTAGTTGATTATTTGAATATAAGTTTGTTATTATTATTATTTTTTAACACACTGGACCTGTTTTCATATTTTCTTCTTTAACTTGTATGTTAGAAAAATTACTTGCGTATTATTCTAAAAAAAAAAAAAAAAAAAAAAAAAAGAATTTCAAAGCAAAAGTTTGCTTTATATTATTGTAAAATTAGAAATAAGAAAATGTGTTACTGGTTCATTCCATAGAAAGTGGGACATGCAAGTCATTTTTCAACACAATTTTTTTTGGATAATTTTTATTTGATTTTTTCAAAAATATGTTAAATTCTATTTACAAGTGTTTTTTTCACATAGCTTAAATTAATTACTAGGAAAAAAACAATATTGAAAGAATTTTTGTGATGTGTAACCTGAGTTACCAGCAATTTGTAACCTGAGTTACTGAGTGAATAATTAATGAAAAAAACTCTATGAAGTTGTTTACATTCAAATGTAAGTTTTAAAGTAGCGTAGAATCTATAGATTAATGTACAATACTTAGTATCCAATCAAAAATTTTAACAAGATCAGAATTTCAAGTTCTCAGTGAACTAAGTATGTCAGATGTCTGTTTTAGGTAACCTGAGTTACCAAAAGAAATTAATTTACTGGTTAATAATTATTATGTGTATTAACATATTTTGCATTTCCTAAATAAGTTAAAAGTAGTTTCAAATGAAAAAAAAATTCAATAACCTTTCCAAAACATTTTTTTTCTCATTAGAATAAGTTAAACCAGACATAAGTGTATCAAATGTAACCTGAGCTACCATGCAATAATCCTACTTTGTAATGAAGTTTAAATTCATTAAATTCTAATAATATATGTATTTAATGTAAGAATGAAGGCTTTCACGGCCGGAGTAAATATTAGTTAAGGATTCCGGGCTGTTGTGCCGTGGTCTTAATGGCTTTTATCCATACGTTTCGATCGCAACTGCGGCGGTCATCTTCAGTGGGTGTCGTTGATTAATTTGGCGACTGATGCGAATTCGCATATTAATAATCTATAAATAATTTAGAAAGAAATCACAATATGCTAGTGTTTCATTTCATATATAGTGCTACTCCTGTACAATGAAATAGAGGCTTTAAAAATTATATTTGAATGTATTTAACATGTTCTTCAAGAAATGATGCAAGAAACAACTTTGATTTGTCGATTTGAATCTACATTGCATAAAAATAAGCAAACATGAAATGTAGTTGTAATGCCGGATATCCGGTTGTGCAACTCCAGATATCCAGTATCCGGCAAAATCACTATCCGGTCCATCCCTAATTGGAGTGCTGTCAATGGAAAACTTAATAAGTTATCTTGATCTAGTTGTTTTTATTCTTTACAGATGTTAATTTTTGTTTAAAAATGTTATTTTTTGAGAATTGCTGTTTCTGGTCTTTATCAACTAAATTAAGTACTCTGCTCTTAGAGAGTTTATGGGGAAGTGAATATCTCACAAAATCACCCAACACGGCTAATGCACCCAGTAGCCCTTCCTGTGGTTAAATAGAAATTTTTTTGATGAAGCTGATAAAAATTCAAAAAATTTGATATTTTTGAGAATTTTAAAAACTCTTTGGCCTGCGAAGATGCGCCCTAGGAAACTTCGTAAACTATTAAAAGTTTTCAGGTATGGGAGGGGGGTTGCCAGGGTATAGAAGGCAAATGTGAGCAAGAGAAGAAATTTTTAAATTATTTGTTCATGATCTTTGAAAACTAGTTCCAGTACCAACATGTCAAAGTTTGGGATCCAACTTCAGAAGCTCAACAAAAAAGTGAACGACTTTTTAGTCAGAAAGAGAAACGCGTTGTCATTAATGTTTTTTAATATCGAACAGAACTTGAGAAAAATCATTGAAACTGTAGAAGATCCTGGTACATCATGGACTAAGTTAAAGTCCCACTTCTTTCCTGAAAATCTATATGCGGGTGTACATCTGTTCATTTAATTCTACCAGTGCAAGCTAGAGCAAGGTGAAAAATTGAACTTGTTTTCCGCAAGACTTCAAAGTATTTACAGCAAGATGAAAGTTGTATACCCAACTTATACAAAGGACTGTCTGACGTTTCAATTGTTATAGAATCTTCCTGAGTGTTATGAAAATTTGGTTTAACATATTCTGACTAGGCCCAGGGTCTGAAAAAACTCGTTTTTTTTTAAAACCCAGCCCCACTGTGTGTTTGATCTAAAACATGGGTTTTTTCTGTTTTTTGATGAAAAACCTGTGCTTTTTCGGGTTTTTTCAAAAATCATTCGATATCATTCTCTATTCAAACATTGTGCACCTGTTTTTACTTTTACTTTTCATAGAAGCAGGAAAGTCCTGAAAAGAGATCACTGTTAAGTGGTTACAACAGCATTGTAATATTGAATTTTTTATATTGATATTATATTAAAGTTGATATTGGAATTGAATTCATAAATTGAAATAATTATTACTTATTTTGATCTCTAAGAAATGAAAAAAAACAAATCGTGTGAAATTTAAGTGTAGTTTTATTTCTAATACCTAATAAGTTGTCAGGAAAGGAAGTTGCCGATTTCTAGAACAAGTACTGAGCAACAGTAAATATTTCAACAAACTAAATATTATGACTAAATGTATCAAGACCAATTTCTAGGCTTAGTATTGATCAAAATATTTGTTATTTTTAGTTTGTTTCTAAAACAAAAGTTTTCAAAATGCAGTAAATTTAGAAAAAATCCCACTTTGCCGACATTTTCAAGTGGGCCCGCAGGTTTTTCCAAGTGGGTATGCCTGAAAAAACCCGGGTGGACCCGCTTTGGCCAGGGTTGTTTGATTTCGTCCAGGGTGGAAAAAACCTGGAAAAAACCGCCCCGGACAAAATAGCATTTTGTCCATTTCGTCCAATTTGTCCACTTTAAGGAAAATGACAGTTCTTGATCAAAAAAGTTTTAAAGTAATGTTTCAAAATATTGATTTTTTTTCAATGAGGTAATAGTTTTATTATCAAAATTAGCACACATAATTATGTGTACAAACAAATATTTAATAAACAACAAATACTATAAAAATATAGTATCTCAGGGCTCCCGCTAGATACTCACAAAGCTGGGTCCCAAGGACCCACCGCTTTTGAAAAAGGGGGTCCATTTTAAAAATAGTGGGTCCCGCACTCCACAGGAAAAAAAAAAAGGTGAAACAATAATTTTTAATCTATAATAAAAAATAAACAACATTACAGATTCAGGCTGTGTAAAATAAATAACATTACAGACCACGAAGTCGTCATAGGTCGCGTTGGTTGAAAAAAAGCAGATAATCCTCACCACCTAAATTTTACACTTTCGTCCCGCAAGACGAATTTTAGCTCGTCCTGCGGAACGCACTAAGTTTCAAGCATTGAGTCTCTTTCCTGAAATCCGCGTATTTTACTCGCTATAGCGCGTCAACGGGACCCCTGGTACCTGTATAAAATAAATTAATGTTAACGATAAGATTTAATGCTTATGAAAGCACACATTAGCAGTAAGTGATTTAAAAATATTTGAGAAAGAAAATTTTGCCATGAAATGAAATATGTTCCTGTAATAACATTAATATAGCCATAAAACAATGATGTGTACATAAATATTTTACAATAGGGCAACATGCATTAAATCTTAAAAAAATATAACGTAAAATGACCAATTGAATCAAAATTAAACCAATATTTCTTGTAGCATCTAATGTAGTTTCAAATACAAATGATATACATTTATATATATGTATTTAATTCGAACAAAATTTTAATATAGAATTTATGAGAAAATATCACATAAAGTTTACTTTTTAAGGGATTGTATTGTGTTAATAAATATCTAAGGTAATAGAATACTCTTTCATTTCTTTTTAAAAATATGTATTAAAGAAAAACTTTTTTTTTTCTATTTGTCTATTCTACAATAATGTAAATACACTCAATAGTTTTTTCACTATGTTACATTTTATTTCTTTCAAATAAAATTAGTTAAAAATCAATGGGTTAATTGCCATTTTTTTTTCTTTTTTGTATGATACCATTACTCCATTTTGAAAATTTAGTAATGCAAGAGAGATATTAATTTTATATCATAACATTTTTATACATCAAACGTATGAAAAAAACTGTGTTTTCTTTCATTTCTTCCGTTTTGTCCATTTCGTCCAATTTTGTCCATTTCGTCCATTTCTTCCGGCGTCCCGGACTTTTTACAAAAAAGTGGACGAAACGACAACCCTGGCTTTGGCGAACCCTGACTAGGCCAGGCAAAGATTTTAACTTTGAGAAGACTGGTAGACCTCATCGTTGAAGAGAGTTGTCGGACTTTAAAGGAAGAGAAATAACCTAATCAAGTTTCCAGACAACTACTAGGCCTCAGTGTTACAGATGTGATGAGGAAAGTCACATGAAGAGGACGTGCCCAAAGAACAAAGGACCCAGAGATCTAAGAAATGCATCACAAGAAAGCAATAAAATGAGTTGCCAGTCCGGATTCCAGTAAAGAAACCATGGTGCAAGCTGCCATCATCCATTTGTCCTGGGAGAAGACAAATAAACAATGGCAGCCTGGGCGGAGCTCCAGGGAGAGATACCGATCCCCGTCATTGTGTAGACCTGTCAAATGCAAATTCTGGAATAATTTTCATTTATTAAATTATTTTATTGGCCATTCTTCTGCCTTCAGTGTCTTCATATTGAAAAATATGATCTTTTTGTATCTAATATCAGAATCATATATACGTTCTGTTAAAAGGCAAATATTTTTTTTTATATTCTTATTAAAATTAAAAATTTCAAGGGAAATTCCATTCTCTAAATGCATGTCAAATACCATTAAATTAAATGCTGAAGCATTTATGTAGTTCTATTTTTGCTTTAATTTTATGTGCAGTTTTAGTGTCAGTACTAATAGTGATTGTCATAGAACATGAAAGCGCATTTGAAGTAATTTTTTTCAGATAAATTCTCTTTATTAGCCACTTTTACTTTTGGTCTTTCATTTTGTAAATGAGGATATTTTTGCAATCACTATTGAAATTAGACTTATCTCCTTTTTAATGTTTATTACACTTTTTTAAAAGATGAGTAAGCAAAATTACTCTTTATTTTTATAAAAATCGTAAAATTGAAAAGTTTAAAACAAAATTCTGTGTTCTTTAAGTGTTTCAAATGATAAAAGAGTAAAGCCCCTGATTTTCTCTTAAAAACCACTCTTTACCTAGACTTATGTGAGAGAAAAGTAAATGAAATTTATTTTTATTTTTTATTAAATTCAAAAGTTTTTAACAAAATCCCATGTTCTTTAAGGGTGGTTTGTGTTAGAAAGTGAAACACTGAATTAATGTCAGAATTATATTTTTGTTTCAATTACTATAAGGTTTTAAGTACCTTTAGTTTATATTTAGTATAATTTAACATATAAGCTGGAGTTTAAAAAGAGATTGATACATCAGGGAGACAAAAAACACCACCTAAAAATTTCAATCTTGCAATTTGCTCCATTCCCCGCCCCCCTCTAATATATTACTGCATGTATTTTTTTATAATTTTTTTGCAAATTATGATTTTTCACAAAATTATTTAATGTTTTGCAAAATTGATTATTCATAAAATTATTTAATATTTTACAAAATTGATTATTCATAAAATTATTTAATATTTTACAAAATTGATTATTCACAAAATTCAGTTTTTCACAAAGAATGAACCCTGTGAAAAATCCTTCACAAACCCCTGGGGTAATTTTTGTTGAGTGCATCGTATTGTTATACCAGAATATATCTTGTGAGAAGATACTCAGACATGACAGTTTTGAACATAAGTCCTGTGACCGAGATAATCTTGGGCATGATAGTTAAAAGGTTAAACTGCAACAAATTTAGAAAGGGCACATGAAGAGGACGTGCCCAAAGAACAAAGGTCCCAGATATCTAAGAAATGCATCATCAGAGAGGAATAAAAAGAGTTTCCAGTCCAGATTCCAGCAAAGAAACAAAAGTTGCCATCGTCCATTTGTCCTGGGGGAAGACAAATGAACGATGGCAGCCTAGGCGGAGCTCCAAGGAGAGATACCGATCCCCATCGAGTACCCGATGTGAGTATTCATTGTCTTTCTGGTCAGAAGTAAATCTTAGTCAAATTCATGAAAAGGAAATTTTTATCATGTAACTTTTTTTTAATTCAAAGGTTATCTTATGTTTATATGTTGATGACATTGTTCTAATGTGTAAGAAGGATAAAGATATTAACAGTCCTTTGAATTTATTACAGCAACATGTAGAAATTAAAGTCTTGGGAAAAACTAGAAAGCTTCTATGAGTCTAATTTGAAAATGAAGGAAATATTTTTAATTTACACCAAGCGGATTACATCTGCGTAGTTTATGAAAAATTCACTAAATAAAGTTCCTGTGTGTTTCTTAGCTGCCTATTAGCAAAGGTTGTGCATATTCAAAATCAAATTGTCCTACTGAATCTGAAATATAAGAAATGGCATAATATCTATACAAAAGTTTACTGGGATGTTTATCTTTTATTGTAAGCAGGACAGTCATTATAATTCGAATGCTGTTAATATCTTTAAGGAGTATTACTTCCAGCTGGAAATTACTAGGCTATGTTTATCATACTAAAGACTTAAAATTAGGTTTAAAATGTGATCAAATTCAAATTATCTTTTTCTAAGGCTGATTTTGGAACAAAGATGATCAAACTTTGGTTGGCTATCAGCTAATATTACTTGATAAAGCTCCAATCGAGTGGCAAACGTTCAATGAACGAAATGTTAAGTTTGTTCACCATGGAGGCCGAGTTCAAAGCCATGACCGAATGTGCTAAAGAACTTTGGTTTGATCGCATTGTAGATGAATGTCTAGAGAATAAACTAATTAAGAATTCTAAAGTTAAATCTATCATGTATGTCGACAATCAGGCTACGCTAGACTTCGTTAAATCACCTGTAGGAAACTATCGCAGTAAACACATGTGAAATCATTTTTTATTTGTGATTTGATTCATAGAAATATTTTTAATGTGCAATATGTTCAAAGTAAGCAAAATATGACAGATATATTCGCAAAAACTCTCGCCCGTCCAGAAATTCAAATTTTTATTGAAAAATATTTTTGTACGAATATTATATAATTTAGAAACACTTGTAATTTAGAAAAAAAAATGTTTTTGAAACTTAAAATTTTTTTGTATTGTGTTGTGTTTTTTTGAAATTCAATACTTTTTGTAAATTCTTGAAGAAAAATTGTTTGAAATTAGTATATTGAGTCGAAATTGAAAGAAAAATGTTTCGCTAATTATCTTTGAAAGGGCCTATGTTTCCAGTGAATTGTAATTTGTAACTTTGTAATTTGAAAAATCGTGGAGGGCAAATTTTTGATAATTAAAACATTAGAAGCTAGTCATATTTTTTTTAGAAAAATGTTTTTGATTAAAAGTGATGAATTTTATATGATGAATTAAAAGTTAGCATATGTATTTGTATACAACGTTCTATATAAATTTTTAGTTGCCAGATAATAATACTTATACTTTAAGATTGTATGTTATTGCCTCGCTGATTTTGAACAGTTAATCTTGGTTCGTTTATTGTGTTACAGGTTAACCTGTCATATTGTGTGCCCTTTACACTGACTTTTTGGCGGACGGTAATAGTTTTTTCCTCAAGGAACTCTAATCAGATAAGATGGTTAACGGAGAGCTGAATAAGTTGTTTTTATTCTTTACAGATGTAAATTTTTGTTTAATAAATGTTTGTTCAGAATTGTTGTTTCTGTTCTTAATCAACTTACTCTGCTCCTAGAAAGTTAATGAGGGAAGTAAATATCTCAAAATCCCCTAACATATTTTTTGGCACTAAAGAAATTGTTTAGTGGTAAGCGATGTTACATTTAATCCACTGGTTCCAAACCTTTTTCACGTCCCGTTGCCTTTTTAATCAAATAAACAAACCGTGACCCATGTGTCCTACACCCCTATATATAACTTAGGAAAACTGAACCTAGATCATTGACTTTACAAATGTTTCTTTGTGAAACAAAGATAAAAAACGTTAAGATAAAGCATTAACGGTTAAAAGTCGAAAGTGAATTTACAAAAAAAGAATGAAATCCAGGTAGATGACGTGCCGCCCTACTGTAGTCACCCTCCTGGTCGCTCATTTAATATCTGAGCACCCGGAAACGCAAATTATGGGACGTCGAAGCAGGATAACTTTTAGTCTCAGGAACTTCACTGTGACAGGTTTTTGGCTGGACAGCCAGAAAATCTTGAAATTTTTCTTCACTTCATAGCTCCATACTAGCAGAAATCACAAGAGCAGATCGCACCGACAACATGTGACGCAAAACCTCAATGGGTAGGCACACAGGCTGTGGCAGAAGAGCAAGAGAGAGATCAACTCACAGGTGATCCTGTTTGTAGTTGATCAGGCGAAGTTTCCGTCATCAGTCTTCATTTGCATACTTGCTAAAAATTTGTTGAAGAAACTTAGTAAAAAATCTCAAAGTTCTTATTGTTGCAATATCAGGAATTAAGGATGTCACAGAATGTAATTCGCTGTCTGATTCACCTTGATAACCATGTAGTTTGTTTACATCGCTCACATGGCGTTGGAAAACTTTTAATTAGCAAGTATTTGGAATATTGCAATTAAATTTAATGCCGCCACAAGAGCAAAGAGATATAGAAATAAGTGCATTAACAATTTAATTATTCTTAAGCATTGGGAGGGCAAGAAAGAAATAAACATGTGCCTAAATTCTAACAGAAACAATAAGCCGTCTTACCCTAGAAATAATAGTAAGATAGCCAATACTATTCACAATATGAACAGATAGTAAATGTAACATTCACAAAGTTCTAGAAAATTTTTCGAAATTGTAGTCCTAAAATTGCAGTTAGTGGTGGAGGATGATAGGTTTTTATGAACGTTTTGAGTTTGGGGATTTTTCCTTAGAAATTTCTCGAAATTGAAGTTTTAGACGTGGAGAGTGAGGAGACGGCGAAAATAGGGGGAGCTCCTCAAGTTTTCGAGAATGAAGTTTCCTTAAAAAATACAGTTGAGATCATCTTTGTGAATGTTTAGGGAAGGGGTCTGTGTGTGGTTCGCAGGGCACTCAATCAGAAATGTTTTGAAATTCGGGTAATAAAAACATGGTTCTAGTTAATTTTGGATAGCGTTATGGAGAAGGGTTTCAGCTCAGAAGCTCGTCTTAGAAATTTTTAAAATTGAAGTTCAAAAAACAAACAAAACGCGTTTCAAACATTTCAAAACGCGTTTTAATGATGTGGGGAAAGGAGGATTTTGATCGATCTTCGGGAAATTTTTTTCGACGTGTAAGACCACCCTCCCCTCCTATTCAAAAAATTAAATGATTGGTTATCTTTGATGACAAGAGGAAGTGTTCACAGAGTCTCCGCACTTTTTTTAATATTTAAGATCTAAAATTGCAATTTGATTGGCAAAACATAGTTCCGTCCTTCTACTGATCTGCATTAAAAAATTTCCCATCCTAAATTCCCCCCTCCCCCTAAAATTGTCATTCAATTTAAAATTTCCACGATCTCTAGACGAAGATAATGGGAGGTGACGGCGATCTACCCAGCTTTTTTTTTTTTTTTAAAGGGAGCATTCTTCGCTTATTTAGTTTTGGTTAGGAATTTCAATTTGAAAAAATAAAATAAAATAAAACCGCTGAGAAACCAAAATGATAAAAGATCAAAGTAAAACATGATGATAAATTTTTTTACTTGATGCATTTCAATGCACTTTTGCGGTCAAACCAACAAGTCGCAACGTGTCAAATATTTTCAGCCAAATTGTTTTGAAAGTAATCACATGTATGCTATTATCCGAAACTTGAGAACTAAAGTCGCAATCGTTTGCTACTTTTGATGAAGTTAAGGGGAGAAAATTTTTTTGAGACTTCTTGGGGGAATGTTCTCCAGATTAAATTCCTAAAAACGCAAGTCTAGGTCATCTTTAATGACGTCATGGTCAGGGCTGGGGTGCAGAGACTTTCTCCTAGAAATTATTTAGAATTGTTTCAAAAATGAAATTTCAAATGTTGAGAGGTAAAATGGGGACTCGTTCGCGGAAATTTGTAAGGATTGAAATTCTTAAATTTGAATTCAAAATAATTTTAGAGGACTTTGGGGTAAAAAAAAAAGCTCTAGTATGTGAGGGGTAGTCTGATCCCATAGCCCCTTTCCTAGATTCGCCACTGCTTAAGTATTTATGCTACTCAAAAGTAATTCTATTTTTTACAGGGTTCGTACGCTCCTTATAAACTGCTTTCTTAAAGGAGAAAATAAATGTCTAAAACTCCTGAATTTTGCTATTATCTCCTTACAAACTCCTTTATTTTTATTCTGTTAATAAATTCCCTAAAATATTTTCTTCTACCATTAATCCCACGGGTGTTTGTGTTCGGGTATATTACCTGAGTTCCGGGATTTTTTTCGTGTGTTAATACCGGAAAACCAGTATTTTTCGCCATGCTTTTATCGTCCCAATAAACTCCTGCTTTTTTAGAAGGGAAAATATGGACCCTTAAAATTCCTGAATTTTGCTATTATCTCCTTACAAACTCCTTATTTTTTATTCTGTTAATAAATGCCCTAGAATATTTTCTTCTACCATTAATCTCAGGGGTGATTGTGTTCGGGTATTTTACCTGAATTCTGGGATTTTTTTCGTGTGTTAATACCAGTATTTTTCGCCGTGTTATCTTTCCACATCCGAAATTTTTTCCCTTGCTCCAAATTTTCGACGATTATGTCGATAATCATTAATACTATTCATCATTTAGACCAGCTAAAATAACATTCGAAAATTGTTTTGCTTTAATACATTCTTTTATTTGCCGTTTTTATATGTTTGACGCCTTCATTTTGAATGATGCAATCTCTTTGCATCCGGTTTGAGAATCATTTTTTTCTGACTTTTGTTGCTTACTTTGCTTTTTTAAGGAGCAAATAATTAAAATGTCTTTTTATTTCTATTAAAATCGTAAAGTAAAGATTTTCAAACTAAATTCTCTGTTCTATATGATAGTCAAAAAATTAAATCACTGATTTAATTAAAATTTTTCTTTAATTACATTGATTGCTATAAATAATATGTTTATTGTAGCGCTTTAAAATGTAAATTTAAAACAATTTTATTTGGATAAATGATTTTATATGCCGTTTTTTCTCCCTTAAAGCTTTCATTATAAAAATCGCGATCTGTTTTCATCCGCCGTGGAAATATGACTTTTTGCATTTATGATGTTTAATAAACTCTGTCAAGATTCAAACAACTGAAAGTTATATTTATTTTTTGTTTGAAATATTTATTTCAAACAAAAAATAAATATAACTTTCAGTTGTTTGAAATATTTATTTCAAAAGTTTTAAATGAAATTCTGTGCTCTTTAAAAGTCGATCGTCAAAACGTTTAAGAAAGTTTAAGGTTGATTTGGCCTCTTCATTTAGCTTGTAATAGTTTTAATTTTATTGATTATGTTATTTTTTTAAGCGGATTCTAGTTACGAAATTGTTGATAAGTGTCAAGTTTTTGAGCAAATAATTTTTAATTTTTTTAAGAATTCATTTTTAAAATAAAATATTTTTCAATGGTTACACCCCACCCCCTTGTATATTTTATTCTGAGTCTACTAATATTCAAGAAGCAGTAAATATATATTTAACTTTCAATTTAGTATGTTATTCAATTTTTTGTTTGATGGTAAAAATAAATACACAAGAGTTATAAATTTTTTTTTTTTGAAATGTGTCTCTTTACGTCTCTTTACTGGAAAAGTCCTTAAAAATGGAAGTGAACTCCTGCAAAACTCCTTAAAAACTCCTTACTTTTAATATTCAATATTGTTGATTGATTTTAAAAAGAGGAAAATACTCTTTCTGAGGAATGTAATTTTTTTTCTTTCTCCTGAAGCAATATATATTTTTTAAATATAATTTTTCCTCAGACTGAGGAAAAGCGCAATATGTCTGATTGAGCAATGTAAAGAGGTGTAATATAGCAAGGGGTTACTATATTTCATTTTCATTAAATTACTTCATGTTATACTAAAAAGAGACCCCGTGAAAAATCACAGAGACCTCTGACTATGTGTCATGAATGGTATAACTTATGCTCCATTCTGATGATTCCTTCATGATGTTGCAATTCTCATAAAAATAAGTATGTTATTTCAATTCTTGTGTTAGTTTAACTGAGCAGTGAATGGCTTTTATGACAAATCTTAAATTTTGAATATTTTTTTTGTTGCCAAATTTTAATTTTAAGTATGTCTAATGTATGTATATATATTATATACGTTTTTGGTATTTTAATTTTAGATTTATCAATACATCCAAAGTAGATTTTACAGATCTCCAGAAGTTCTTTTGGGCATAGGATATGATATGGCTATTGATATGTGGAGTTTAGGTTGCATATTAATGGAGATGCATGCTGGTGAGCCTTTGTTCAGTGGTGCAAATGAGGTAAGTAGCTGAACATGTATTTTTTTGCTCTCCAAATTGCTTTAGAAAGCAAAGTCAGCAAAATTTTCATTTCTGTACAAAAAAATTGTATTTATTTGTGCAATTTTTATAACTTAGTCTCCTTAAAGTAGCAACTAGATTACATTAAAATTGTTGCAAAACTGATGAATATAGAATTAACTAGCCACCTGTGGAAGGTTGGTATATACCTCCATTCATCCAAAATAGTCTTCAGGGGGTGGTAGTTTTTAAGGGCATATGATTTGGGGCTTCTTCAGAGACTGACAAATATTGTCAGCAACTTTTTCTTCCATTCTTTTACTGCTGTTTTTTTTTTTTTTATTCTCTTTGACTTTTCATTCATTTTACTAATTTAAAAAGTAGATTCAGAAACATATGACATTCCTAGAGCAATGCACTTATAATTTTATTTTTAAAATTGCAGTATATTTTCTCATGAAAATGAATGAAAATGTTTTCTGAATTTCATTGCTAAAGGCTAATAATAAATGTTTTATTGAAATTGTTTAGAAATTTCTTTAGTTAATTTTTGTCAATTTTTACTTGACTTTACTCAAATTACTCTTTTTATTAGCAGTGATTGCAGTAAAATTCCAATACAATGAATTTCAAGGGACTAAAAATTTTGTCTGTTGTAATGGAATTCGTGCTACATAATGTTTTTTTGCTTTTCAATTATTAGTAGCCATTTAATTCAAGACTTGTGTTCTTTGTAAAAATGAGAGGTTATTTAAAAATATCTACCAATGAAAAATTTTGCAACATAATCTATAAGTGTATATTTATTAAAAATAAGAAAATTAATTTATTACAAAAATGTATGTTAACTCTGAGGATTACTTTTCTATATTTCATTCTTTGACTTATTTGTTTCATACTACATGCTATACTTACATTTGCAGAATGTTGATTTTGTTTATTGATTCATAGTTTCTTGTTCAAGGCAAGCTCAAAATAATTTTATTTAAAACATGTTTTATATTTCTTTAATGAATATTTTAATTGCCATTGTAGGTTGATCAAATGAATAAAATAGTTGAAATGCTGGGAATGCCTCCAAAATGCCTTCTTGACCATGCTCAAAAGGCAAGAAAATATTTTGATAGATTGCCTGATGGTACTTATGTTCTGAAAAAAACCAAAGATGGGAAAAAGGTATTTCAATATTGTATTTAGCTTTTATACATATAGTCATAATTTTTTTGAAAGTCATTAAAAGAATGTTAAGATTTGAAAATGTTATACAGTAGAGCAGTGCTTTGCAACCGGTGTGCCGCGGCAAGGTTCATAGTGTGTCGCAGTATTTTCCGATTTACAATAAATTAAGATCATAGATGTATTTTACCTGAACAATGTTTCAGACAGTGTGCAAGATTGTACTACTATAAAGTACTGTAGTACTGTACAGTGTGCAAGACCTACTCTTTTCAAATCTTTCCTGTGTGTGCAATGTGTAATGATTTAAATCAATTGATTTTTTAAAAAAAGTCATTAATTTAAATCTCCTCGGATTTAAGGCAGAATTCGTGCGGCTTCCGTTCTTACTAGCAACATTAAGGTGGTAGTCCGATTTGGCTCAACACACATGCCACAAGACCCATAAATAGGGCCCGGGGTGCGGAGTCAGAGTCGGACGGATTTTGGACCGAAGGAGTCAGAGTCGTAGAAAAACATGTCGACTCCGATTCCGACTCCGGCCTCCTCCAATTTGGATGAAATTTTATGGAGGTGAAAACAGATCTTTGAAAGTAACAAATGCAAATTTTCAGCTTCCAAGGTCCAAATCCTGAGGATTTAGTATCCCTGAAAAAAAAGGCTCCAAAATGGGGGATCCTCTTTGTGAAACAAATTACCATGATTAGGTTTATATTGCAAAAAATAGTTACCACACTGGAAGCCTGAACTTTTGGGAGCTTAAAGCAGTGGCGTTGCTACAGGGAGGGGGAGGTCAACCCCGGGTGTCACCTGTCTAGATAGTGACACCCGCGGCGGACCAAACAAAAGGGAGAAAAAAGGAAGAAGAAAAGAAAGAAGAGGAAGAAAAAAAAGAAAAGGAAGAAGAAAAAACCCAATTTTTTAGTGGGGAGGGGTGGGGTTAAGCCATGTGACACCCCTGTGAAGTGTGACACCAAGATGGTTTAAAGTGTTTTTTAAATACTCTTCAATTCTGAACTTTTTATTCAACTTGCACTGAGGCATTTAATCTTTCAAAACCAATAGCATCAGTACGAGCGTACTCAGGCCGGCAGACACCCTTCTGGAAGTGAGGGAAGACACCCATAACGCATTTAGAGGTTCGGAAATTATAAATATTCAAGTCCTGATATATTTTAGATTATATTCATGCAGTAGCGTAGCTACATGGGGGACAGTCCACCCCCCCCCCCCCGGAGATACCCTTCTAGGGGGGTGGCACCCGAAATGTATTTAAAACGTTTTGCAAAAATATAAATATTGTCTTTCTGAAATTTTGCACAATATGTAAAGTTATATATAACCTATCAAATCTTGTAGCATCGCTTGGGAGAGAGAGGGAGGACGTTGGTGCCGGGGGTGACACCCAAAATGTATCATTGAGCTTCTTAAAAATACCAATATTTAATTTCTAAAATTTTCGCCAATTTTTTCCAGTTTCGTATAATTTATGCAACCAACTCTCTGGGGGGGGGGGGGGGAGTCGTTCGTACCGCTTGATACCTTTTGGAGGGTGACTCCCAAAATATATTTAGCAATATTGAAAAATATACATGTATTGTTTCTGAAATTTCACCTAATATTTTAAGTTATGCATAATTCATCAACCTCTGTAGCATCACTTTGGGGAAGCGGCAAGGTAGTTCAAGTGACACCCCGTGAGTGACACCCTGCTGGGAGTGTCTCCCAAGTGAATTAAACAGTTTGTAAAAAAATTCACTATCTCAGTTATGAATTATAACTAGTGCAATTTTGAATTACTTGCAAAGTTGAGTTAATTTTCTTCTAATTAAGTGTAAACTAGGAATTGACCTAAAAGCTAGGATGTTACACTCTCGTCACCAGATTTCTGAATTTGTATACCATTTCTATGAAAGAATTTAATGCCTTTTTTACAATTAACTATTTTACATTTTAATATGCTTGTTAGTGGATCAGGAGATGATCTAAAGCTATAACGAAAGTAGGTGTCAGCAAGTGATAATGAGTTATTTTTTTTCCTGCTTTACTCTTCCTCTGTCGATTGATATCAGTAATTTATTGACCCAAAAGATTTATCTTTTCTTGAAATATGTATAACTCTTAATCTTTGCCTATTTTTTCTGGATATTTTTTTGTCCCAATTGCCCTTTAAAAGCCCTTAGATTACAGATCTTTATAGAAATATATTTCAAAAATTTTCCCAGGGGAGAGACCTTCAGACCCCCGACTTAAAGGTTTTTTTTTCAAGCACAAATATGCAGCTCATGCCAGTTTTTCCAGAAAGCTTTTATATATTTCTCATTGAAGCACATTTCGCTAGCGTAGTATTTCATTATACGCCACTGATTTTACACCATGAATAAATTTACATTTTCATTATGACATTAAAAAAATAAGTTGCTTATGGATGTTGTATAGATTTCATTTTTTACTAAAACTTTTTTTTTATTTTATTGTATTTTATTTATTTGTTTTTTTTGCTGTTGGTGGTGAATATTTCTGTTTGTGGTGTGTGTGTGTTGGGGGGGGGGGGGAAGGATTGTCAGCAGGAATTACCGCCCCGGGGGACACCCTTGCTAGCTACGCCACTGATTAAAGTGCACTTAGTTGCTAATACGTTATCGCATTTTTGTGAATTTGAGCTCATTAGCTTTTGTGTAGCATGCATGCAAACTGTTGAGAAAGCGCAGTTGAAATTCATCTCCCTAGATTTTAGGATGACAATCTAAGCAAAATAATGCCAAAGCTTGTACTTCGTAATCCTATTGTCAAAGTACTTGTTTTCAACAGAAAACAATAGCAGAGCTAAATATTGATGTTGTAAAAGATATTGCGCTGACGTTTTTAAATGCGCAGTAGCTGAAGTTTGTCATTTTCAATCTCTGTTTCTTAAGGACCATCAGAAAGAACAGCTTTTCTTCTATCAAAATAGGTTTCTTTTCAACCGTGCTATTTTCATGCATACTTTTTGTTGTTTCTTTAATAAAATATGCGTTGAATGCATACACTTTGACCCCCCTCCTGGAAAACTTTAAAATGATGGACTTGTTTTTGAAAATCGCATTTACGTTGCAATTAAAGTGGAATAAGTATGAAACGTGAACAGTGCCGTATATAGGTTAGAATTTTGGAGGGGGCCAATTTGACCAAACTTAGCATTTCCCCTAATTACCCCCCTCATTTTTTTTCTGATTGCAAGCTTAAGTTATTGGAGACAGCAGAACAAAAATTAAATCTTCAAATTTTCAGCAGTGAATCAACTTTTCCGTCGTCATAAAAAAGAAAGAAAGAAAGAATGGAAATGGAAGGTTTAGGCTGCCTCCAAGACTTTTTTCAAAATCGAAGTTGATTTCAGGCTGTCTTTTATGACATTAGGGTCTCGGAGCTCTTCTTGCAAACTTTCTGAAACTGAAATTTTAACTATGTAATTTTTAGCAATCTTTGATGACCTGAAGAGAGTGGAAAATTTTCAAAGAATCTCTCTGGACATTTTTTGGCACTGAAACTTTTCTTTCACTGGAGAGATTGAATGAAGTGATGAGTCTTGTTTAGTAAAGATAGAGAATCAAAAGGGGCTCCCTCCCGAAATCGTTTTTAAAATTGAAGTCAATTTTAGACTATATCAGGAAAGAAAAGGTTCGAAGACCCACCCCTCCTCTGAGGTTCACAATCTTTTAGTTTTGAAAACGCAATCTCAGGCAATCTTCAGAGACGTTAAGGAAGGAAGTAAAATTAGAGAATTCGTTGCAAAGGGTGGAGTTTCGGAAACTCACCGGGAACGTTATGGAATTGAAATAGTAAAACCCCATTGAAGACACCTTTAATCATATCAGGAAAAAAGTCCGTAAAATAATTCGGGAGTCCCCCCCCCCCCCGGAAACTTTGTTATATCGGAGTTTCAAAAATAAAGCCATTTTATGCAATAATTCGTTAAAAGGAGATAAAGACGAGGGGCGCTCTTTCTAAATTGTTTTTTTTTTTTTTTTTGAAATTACTGGCCTAAAGGTGCATTTTTATGCAGTATTTCTCAATGTTAGAGGATTGAAAGGAGGTATAAAGCTCTCACGGAAATTTTTCGGCCTTTGAGGCTCCAAAATGCTAATTTAAATAATCTCGTTGATGTTATGCTGCTCTCCTCAAGAGCTCTCCTTTCTAAAAACACCTTTGAAAATTATCTTTGAAGACGTTAGACATAGACATCTCTGTCTAAAATTGTTTGAATTTTGAATTCTTAAAATGCCATTTTAGGTTGTTTACTAAATTATAACAGAAAATGTGGGTAAGGAGCTCTCTTCCAGAAATTCGCACTTTTTAGTTATATATGATGACATTGAGCAGGAGAGTGGAGATCAGGTGCTCCCATGTGGAAATTTTCCGTAACTGTAGGCCTCAAAGTCAAATTTTAGGATCTGTTTTCTTTTTTTTTTCTTGTCATGGGAATCTCGATCCCCTTTTTATTTCACTTTGAGAGTCACAATGTAGGTTATTGCACACGTATTAGTATACACATTTATTTGTTTCCCTCTAAAATTTCCTACCAGAACAAGGCCCCTAGTTTTCTCTTAAATTCGGTGCTGGAAAGCATCTATTTTTTCATTTGGCTACTACTGAAAGATTAAAAGTTGCTGGTCCCCTCTTAGACCGACTACTTTTCTGTCTTTTAGTTTTTTTTTTTGAGCTGCAATCTCGAAAGTTATTTGTGGCTAAACTCCAATCGAATCATGTTTTAGTATTTTCCCCTCCATTTTGGGAAGGGCCAGGGCCCCCTGGGCCCACCCCTTTTATACGCCCCTGAACGTAAAAAAAACGGGAACTGTAACTTCAAAAACAACTGAATAAAATTAGTTGAATTAAAAGTACAATGTGATCAAATAAATGTGATCAAATTTAACAAGAAAAGGATTAGTTTTATAGGGAGTCAAACTCTGAGAATTCAAGGGAAAATTGGAACTTTTTGAGAGGTCACAATGACCTCCCATGACCTCTTGTTGAGATGAACTTGCTTGCCCTTCTCAGCCCCCCTTAACGTCCTGACTACTCCCATGAATAATAATGAAACCTTCATAAATGGACTTGATATTTCATTCTCTGTTTCCCCTTCACATAATGGTAAAAAAAAAATAATAAAAAAGAACAGGAGGAGTCGGAGTCATAAGTTTTAAAATCCCAGAGTCGGAATCAGAGTTGACCATTTTTCCTCCGACTCTGCAGCCCTGGTTTTAATATGATCAAAAATTACACCGTACATAATCTCAAGGAAAAAAGCTAAGTTTTCAAAGTTAGTCCCAGCTTTCCAGTTTATGTTAATTGCTGATTTTATTTCTTCTTATAAAATATCTTTTTAAATATTATATCGTAGGCAGAAAAAAATTTTAGTAAGAAAAGTATGTACCCTCTGGGGTCTATCGTAATTTTTAAGGGACGATTTTTCTTTCCTTAATAAAAAAAAATTATTTTTTACATGATATTTTTTTATTATTTTTCCTGTCCATTAAACACTGTTTGTAATCAGTATACAGAATATCTTTGGGGAAAAAAATGTCAGGCATTAATGGGTTACCTCAAGAAGTTACACGTAACTGTTAAAGATCTCCAGAAATTTGGTGAAAACCTGGAAAAGTTCAGAAAGTTGAAGGTTGATCTAGAATAGACATCCTGTAATGAATTTTGTTAAGAATTTCTGTGCTGATGCTCTAAATTGTAATACTAAAATATTTAGTTTATTTACTGTGTTTCTGTTTTCTTTCTTTCTTTTATCATTGTAATATACTTTGAAACATAAAAAAACCTATTTGCAATTTAAATTTATAAAAATTTCAAATGCTATCAATTTGAAAATATGATGAAAGTGCTTAGTTATAAGCAAAGCTTAGTTTTAATATGCATTAAAACTTAGGAGTTTTACTCACTGTTCTTCAGCTTAGGTTGGATAGACAGATTCGAGAAGTGTAAGAATTTTCTTCATTGCTTTTTGTTTCGTGTTGACTTTTGATTTTTAAACATATCTAAAAAACTCATACAATTTTCAATTTTCTTTTTAAAAATTTTCATTTGTAAAATTTCTTAGTGTTACAACGTAAAAATACTTATTTAAGAATAAGCTGTATAGAAACAAAATTGTTGCAGTACAAGCCACCTGGATCAAGAAAACTGCATGATGTTCTCGGTGTTGAAACTGGTGGCCCTGGTGGTCGAAGATTAGGTGAACCTGGACATTCAGTGTCTGACTACCTCAAATTTAAAGACCTCATTATTCGAATGCTAGAATATGATCCCAAAACAAGAATTAGTCCGTATCATGCCTTACAGCACAGTTTTTTTAAACGGACAACAGACGAAAGCACTAATACATCTCACAGTGCTAGCACAAGTCCAGCCATGGAACAAGGTTCTATGTCAAATACTGGAGGAGGATCAGGTACAAGCTCAGGCAGCTCTTGTAAGTATGATACTTTGAACTCTTTTCAGTAAAATAAGTCATTACTACAAATGTGTGCTAAAGAGCATGGCATTATTACATAACAATTAATGTAGACTTAACAGTTTGAGTAGAATGCATTATTTGGATCAGGTGATGTGGATCATGATATTTCTAAGCTGTTGTGAATGTAGAAGTTTACTTGTCTATGACCCAGCAATTATATATATGATTGTCCTTATGAAAACTAGCTATTAATATGTGTAATAAACAGTGTGTGTCAGTGATGAAGAACTGACATTTCTTTTAACTTGTTAATGTATGCAGTATTTGTTTAGCTCACCTGAAGACTGACTTTCTTTGTCATTTAGTATGATGTCATATGATTACTGAGCAAGATGTTTGAAAAAGTGATTAGTAATTTTCACATTAAGAATTCAGCCAGGTTTGCCTAGGTAAAAGGAAAAGATTCTAATTATTATATATATATATATATATACATATATATATATATATATATAACACCGTGCGGGGTATACTGTATATTTTAAGATGGACTGTACAGATTTTAGTTATGACACATAAAATAGATCTTGTAAAACTATGCAGAATTTTCATACCTCGTTCACATAATATTATTTTGTCAACAATTGGTGAACTGCTCTTTCATGTTCACTTCATTAAAAGTTTTTTAATCTTCTCCTGTAAGTAAATTAATCTATTATTTGCAGGAAATTCTGAATTGTCTTTCCTTTTTTTTATTGTTATAGTTTGAGAGAAATTTCGCACGAATTTTAGAAATCAATTTTCATTATTACTGTTATTTTCTTTATGGACTTCAGTTAGAGCATAATCTGAAAAATGAATTACAGTTTTACTTGTACTGCAGTGCATTACCTTCATTTTCTTTTTAACATTCTTCTTGTTTCTGGAACATTTATTTTTTCATCTGACGTTTTTTTGCTGATGGTATTAGATTATACTTCTTAATTTTCCTTTTTAAGACCAGAATTTCTTAGTGCTTTCTTCCATTTTGAATTCCTTATTTAAAATCATCTTTTTTCTTTGTTTTTTCTCTGCTGTCATAATTCAATCACTACATGACAACATCATAGCTGCCAACTCTCCCAATTCATTCAAGAGTTTCTCGAATTTTGATCCCTTCTCAAAAATTTCCTGTTGAAGTAAATGTCTCAATTTTCACCAGCGCAACAAAATTCATGTAAAAACGAATTTTTCATTGGAGTTTTCCGAAAAAACTCCTCATTATAAAATGATCTTAATTACAATAACAAAACCTTCTCATTGTAAACTTTCTCTGAGAATTCTATGCACAGTGCTGAGCAAAAATATAGCGCAAGAAAAGAAACAGAAGAAATATTAAAGTAAAATAGTGCAAGTGATTATGTGAAGAAAACATCTAAAAATAAGGATCATATTTAATGTAAATTCAAAAGAAATACATTGAGCAATAAAGTATTACTACTTTAACAATATGTTTTTGCATTGAACTCAAAAGACGATGAAATTGCTTTTCTCTATGACCTAAATCAATCTTGAAATCATAGACTTCAACAACTTCTTTAAAATGTCTTTTAGAGTATTTTCACAAGAAAGTTGTATGACTGTTGTATTCAGTTAATCTTTAATTATTCTTGTAATTTTTCTTATTTTCATAAATATCACACCTTAAATTATCCCATATATTTAGTTAGAATTGGGAGCATTTTCGCAAAACTATTTTTTTAAAAATGCACATCAATAACATGAAACCACTCCTTTATGTAGCTTGGTAGTATGAGCAGAGACATTGCCTGGTTAAAATAAGTCCTCTCTGTTTGTGATAAAGGTTATCTTTGGCAATATTAAGGGCCAGAACATCTTGATAATCCTGGTATGCCTTTTTGTATTTGTAAGCATTAGGGGAGTGACTCCGCCAGCAGTGAAGTTTGGCCACAAAATAAAGCTTACTCCTCCCAACTAAAGCTTTGTAAATAGCCTCTGTTCTTAGCGTATGTCATACCTATGATATTAAAAGCCATCTGACTTGTTAATTTAGAACTTGACATTATGGGCCAGGCAGCTTTTGATACTATTGGTACGATATGTGTCAAGAATAGAGTTTCTTTACAAAGATTCAGTTCAGAGGAGGAAGTGTTAGTCAGTAGGAACCCTTTGCTGCTTGCAGAGTCACTTTCATAGTGTTATAAAATCAAAAACTTTTATCAGGATTATTTTGAGGTTTTGGCCCTTAATTTGTAGCCAGAGACACCCCCCCCCCCTCCATTACAAGCAGAAAGGACTTATTTTAACTAGACAACTGATCTGCTCATACCTCAAACTGCACTAAGGTATTTCAGGTCATTGAATTTTTTATTGCACTGATTAGCTAAAAGCCATACTTCAATGAAAAGGTGAAATTATGGGGCATTTTAGTGAGTGATTAAAAAAAAAAGGGGGAAATATTAAAAGAAAATGATAAATTGCATAAATTCATACAATATTCTTGTGAAAAATTGCAAAAAGATGTCTTAAGCTACTTGTAAGTCCGATTTCAAGATTTATTAAGGTCATAGAGAAGAAGCTATTTCGCTGTCTATTAACTTAATTTTTGTCATTAGTCATTACTCAATGTAACAACTTAATTTTGTCCAGCATCTTTAAGTTCAATATATGTTTCCATAACTTATACTAAATATGATCCTTGTTTTCAAATGTTTTCTTTCCACAACCACCTGCACTGTTTTACTTTAATGTCGGTGTCTTCTGTTTCTTTCCTGATCCTATATTTTTGGATAGCACTGTACTATCATTTTGGGAATATATTTGTTTCATTTTCCTTCTATTTTGCTCCCCCCCCCTCAAAACTACAGTACAGCATTCCTGATTTTTTTTCCAACTTTCCTGCTGCAAGGAATGTTTATGATCACTTACCAGAGTAAACAAACTTATGCTTCTTTTAAATCATTTTTTTAATCTCAAGTTGTAGCTTTTTTTTTTTCACTTTGGAAAGAAATAATAGTGATAGAAAAAGTCGTATAATGTCCAAATTTTGGGCCCTACTGTGTTTCTAACTAGCCAAATTTCAGTCCTATATAGACTTCATTTACGAAATAACTACTTATATTTCTAAAATCCCTTTTGCATTGAAACTTTTTTGATGCATTTATTCATGCAGAATATCCCTTATTTTACTCATAAGCATAGCTAATTTTCCTATTTCAATGTTGGCAGCTATGACTTCATGGTGAATATTTTAGTGAGTACGATGGTTTGAGATATTTCTAAGAATTACTTGCTAGTTTTTGGTTTCTTTGTATCATTGATACTTTTTTCTGACTATGTCAGCATTTTCAGTCTAAAAGATATATTTTTTATTGATATTTATTTATTTGCTTTAGGGGATAGTTGCTTCACATTTTAGTCTCACATTGCTTCATCGTTTCTTTAGCGTAAAATTTTCAAAATTCTGTGCAATCATTGTTTACAAATGTAAGAAAGGCAAAATGAAAGAACAAAACTAGCTTTCAATTATGATTCTCAGTGAAGTGAGGTCTCAAACTTATTTAAATTATAATTGTTAGGGTTAATTGTGTGCACAATTTTTTAAAAATTATTTTTCCTGTTTTAAAATGTCCCTTAAAATTGTGATGCCGGTTCATTATAAAATTCCACTTTTGGCATTTGTGAACAAAATTACAACAATACTAATTTTAAATAATTTTGTAGGGCATTTTGTCCCCACTTGACGCAGCTTCATCCTATAAAAGTTTAACCTGTCAAGTTCTTCAGAAAGCGTAAAAATTGATATTAAATTTATATAAATGCATCTAGTAGGAGCAGAAAATTACAGTCGTAGTTAATAAGAAGCCAAATTATAACATCCTTTGGTTTCCTTTTCTTTAAAATAAATAAATTGATTAATTGAAACTAGATATATAATAAGTGCCTTGAATTTGAAGGGCTTTATGATAATTTTGTTTTCTATGTGTAAATCATATTATGAAATTCCTGTAGGTTAATTTTTTTAAACTAGAATAGAGTGTATTTAACTCTTCTGTTAAACCATTTTCATGTTAGTGTTTCTTAGTTTAATTTTGATGATGAGATGTTGGTTTTATCTCTGTTTATGATGCAGAACCAAACAATTGTCCATTCCGCATGTGTACTTAAAAAATTCCTTTGTCCCATTTTTGTTATCTTATCTATACAAATTGAATGATGTGATGCAGTTTAGATTAGGTGACACTCTCCCTTTTTATTTAGGACTCCCGAACTCCATTAATCCCATCATTTGTGGATTGCAAAGTGTTGAAGAAATCAATGATGATCAGGTATAAAATACGTCAGATTCCAATATGAAAATTGAGAAAAATCTGTAGTACTATCAATTGAATTCATGCTATGTTAGATGTAGTAAACATTTACATAATAATTTGATATGATTGATCGATTAATGTGGTGCTAATTTAAAGATTTTCTTTTTTAGACATTGTTCATTAAAAGAAAAAAAAAAGCTCGACATAAGCAAACTGTTTTATGAAAGTAATAAGAACATTGTTCATAGTAAAAATAAATATGCTGGGCACTGATTTATGCACTTTAATATAATTTAATAAAACTAAAAATATTAGTTTCTTGATCAATTACTAGCATCTTGTCACTGTTCTGATATTAACAATAATTTAATGATTGTTCTTTAAAATTTTGTGGTACAATAATCTTAACTGGCATGTAAATTTATTTATACAAGTAACTTATTTTTTAAAAAATATTTTTCATTTTGTCTTTCTTTCTTCATTATTTTTATTATCCAGTTTGTTTTGTTTTTATTAATCAATGTTCAAGTTTTGCTTACACAAGCATTTCAATTGATCTGCTGGTCAAACACTTGTTTTTTCATGCATTTAATAGTTTCCCTACCAGTCTTTATAATATTTTGTATCTGTATGGTGTTACAGGCGTCCCTGATTAAAAAAAAAAATCATTTGTTTTGAATATTTTTGATGGGTTGATATTTTTCAAAATCTATTCTCTTTATACAGCGATAAAAATAATAGATAAATTATTTTTTAAAATGTTCTATGCTAGGGGTGCATAACCTGTGGCCCACTGCGAAGCGATTTGCGGCCCACGAGTGCATTTAATGTCTTGCGTTGGAAAATGAAAAGAAAAAAAAAACATTCTGGAAAGTTTTTTGACTTTTTATTTTTAACTCAGAGGGGGAAATAAAAAGTAAAAGAAGGTCTCAGAAAATTTGGAATGACACGCTCCAAATAAAAACGCTCCAAAACTTGTTTGAAGAAAGATTTCAAGCCTTTGCAGGGAAAAAGAGCAGACCTGAAAATTTCAATTTTCAATTACAAACCAGTGAACAGCAGACCTTTATAGTATATTAGGCAATGTATTAAAAAATTTTACATACTTTTTAATATTTCATTACTCAAGGCCTATGTTTCCAATTTGAAAGTTAAAAATCCAACTTGCTTGACTTTTATATGTTAAATGAATTGCAATTTTGGCATATTTTTAAGTGTTTTTTTGATGCCATGTGTAAAGCCTTATTTTACGGTCTACCTGTAATTTTTCATCAATCTTTTAGCATCAGCTTTCAGGTTACAATATTTCTTCTTATTTTTGCTGAAGTGCTATATACAAATCATATTGAACAGGAACATAAACGTATTTTTTAAAAGAAATACGAACATTTTCTAACTACCATTTTTTAATTTTTGCACTCACCACAATGGATATTTCCTGATCTAAAAATCATAAAAATTGAATTATTTGGAGTTGTCGTAAAGGCAGCTCTTGAAAGGGATGGAGTTACTTGCATTGCTGACCTCTGATATATGCAAATCAAGTTTCTAATAATTGGGAGGTTTCTAGTTCTAAAAATCTTTTCTTCCATGATTAAGCAATATTAAAGAAAATGTAAGCATGTTCGGGATTTCAACTATTAACAATGAACCCATTTTTAAAATTGGTTTATAAATTTCAATCTCAGCCATCCAATTGCTAATTTTGATTTCATAGCATTTCCCTGAATTTTTTGTTGTGTAATGTTTGTAACTTTTAGTCTCATGACTGCTTTTTTGTTAACTCATCATTTTGTTTGCTATTCATATACTAACTAGCTAATGGTAGAATTTTGTCTTTGCACTGTGGCCTAGTTGCGTTTGCAGTTTTGCCAAGAGTACTTTTTGGATCTTATTTTGCTAGAATTACATATAGATTTTGTATTACTGAATAAAAAGTTTAATTTGTTTAGTTTTAACAAGTGATTAAATTCAACATAGTACAAAATTGCAAAATTATTGCATACATACAAATCAATTTTCAAAACTTGCCAAGTTTTTAGCCTCTAATAGCTAAACAGCTGTCATAAAAAAGGCTGATAAGCATCAGCAGCTCAAGACATTTTCTTCCCTAAAAAAGGTTTACCTTTTTACTCTGAATCATGTATATGCAATATTTTACAGTTTTGTGTTTTAATAAAGTTATTATTTTTTCCCTAGAAGTCATTTAGTGAAAAGATTTAATATTTCAATTGCACATTTCTTTTACATTTATTAACATGAGCAAAGTACTGGTAATGTATGCTGCCAGCCCATATATTTTTTTAATTTTCGAGGGGTCAAAGGATATGTACTCAATGCAATTTATATGAAAAATATTTGAACTCAAAAGCGGGGGGAAGGGGGCTGGGCAATTGGCCTTCACGAACCCTCCAAATGATGGGCTTGCATGCGACTCTCCAGTAGAGCTCTTGTAAAATGTGTGGCCTTTCGCTGAAAAAGGTTGTGCATCCCTATTCTATGCGTTAAACTAAATGCAGGTCCATCCCCAAGATTTTGATTCTATATTAGTGTCTCCAACTCTTATTTAGTGTATATTTTGTTTTATTATCATATTTCTAAAAGCAATCTACCCTATTTAATATTTGTAAACATTGGTCTTTGTGTAAAAGTATAAGAAAGGACAACACTATAAGAAGTGGAAAATTCTAAGTAATGTGTGAAAAGTATATATTCTTGTTTAAACTAGTTGAATTACAGCTAATTAACAGTGACCTTATTCAAATAAAACAACAATTTTGAGTTAATAAATGCATGTAAAAAAGTCAGATTTGGCAAGTCTAACAGTTTTGTGTGTGGTTTAAACTGTTATGTCTGACATCTCATATCAAAAACTAAATTAGTTGTGCAAACATCAATGAAAAAATATATATTTTGTAGCATCAAACGTTTTAGACACATTAAAACTCATTGCAATCTCAAACAGATGCTCTAATAGGAAAACATAGCCTGTATATAAGAAACTATTTATTTACAAGCATTTCATAAATGCAGGCTATTACTAACTGATTTATATAATTTAATATAATTGAGTGAGTAATTAAAATTCTGAATTCTTAAATCAAGTAATAAAGATTGAGTAACTTGTGCATACTTTTAAAATACAGAACAATGAAAATCAATATAATGGAAATAATTTTATTTCACCTTTAATACTCACACTGGAGTAATACAAAAACTAAGAAATGGAGAAATTGGTAATGTTTTTAGACTTGGTAACACATACAAAAAAAAAAAAAAAAAAAAAGCATTAAAAAAATCCTCAAAACTTGTTCTTCAAATATTTATAGCAAGTTGAAATAATTAATGCTTTTAACAGTAGAACATATTTAATATTAAATTATTATTTCCCTATATGAATCAACAACTTATTGTTGAAAGTGAGAAATAGGGTAGAACTGCAAGAAAATTTAATATTTTAGGTAACTGTGCTGGAGAAAAATATTGCTTACCTTTCTCCAATGTAAGTGTAATTCTTCAGTTAACTAATTACAGAAAACTTTGCCCAACATCAAGAATGCTGGGGTTATTGATTCATAATGTAATTTTTATCATTGCATTTATTTGCGTAAACATAATGATTCCTGTTTTCTTTTTGCTATTTTCGGTTCAATTGTAAAGCTGTAAGAAAGGTTTTTTATATCTTATATATTTATTTTTGTTTTATAAAAATATATATTTTATATTTTTACGCATTTATTTTTATTCTTCTTCTTCTTATTATTATTATTTTTGTTTTTGTATTTATAATATCCTGATTATAGGCGGAGGTTTTGATTAAAATTTAACTGACTATGATTTTGATTGTATCAAAATTTAGTGTTTATGAATATTGTGATTAGGTTTATGATTGATACCAAAAGATGTTTGATTATGGTAAATTACGATTACATAAATGATATCTGTTAGCTTGCTGATTAATAAGGTAGCATTTGTCATACTTATTTATATGAATGTAATAATCAGTTTTCCTTTTTTTAAATATATATATTTTACTCAGGGAGAAAATATTTACACGGGAAAACACTGAATGTAAAACAACAATGTTAGAAAATGTTGTTTCATTCCACATCTATGTTTCAAAACATTGCCATGGATGTTGTATCCATACTGAGAAGTATTAACTTCTTTGTTGGGTCTCAAAAATTTTGTGTTCCAAAATTTGGATAGAGTAGTAGAGAGAAAGAGTAAGAATACATCCACTATTTGTTTAATTTAAAACATATTATTTTACTAGCAACAACTTGATTTTCTCCCAATTAATAATATTCCTAGCAAAAGAAGCTCTGAAAAAATCAGAAATGTTTGATCATGGTTTTGGAGAAATAAACTATTTTGGGAAGAAGGAAAATAAATTGTAATGAACATGTTTCAAAAGTGATATACAAATTAATCTCTGCTTTTTCACCATACATTTTTTTTTTTTTTTTTGCATTGACTTTTGGATCTCCAACTGTGAATACTACTCACAAAAATATAATTTCTCTTTAAAATATCAAATTTATTAATAATTTTCTACAAATCCATGTCTTCTCATTATGACTGTCTTGAATGAATTAATTTTTTGAAACTTGTTTAAAAATTTTATTGCTTGTAAAAAAAAAAAACACACACACTCAAACGCACATCAGACATTTTTGGAGGAGGGGGCATTTTTTTTTTTGCTTCTAGCTGCTTATCTTAAAAACACATTCTTGAAGGGGAGTCTACCATACCTAAAATGTTTTAAAATCGAGTTTTTAGAGCCTCAACTTCTTAATAAATCAAGGCAAATGTTTCCAACATCCCCAAACATAGCCAAAGGTTTTCAACATTTTCATTTTTTGGAACTTAGTTTTGAAAATTATCTCAGGAAAGTTCCTGAACCTCATCTCCGTTCCTTTAAATCATCAATAATGAACTTTTGTGTTTAGGACTTCAATTCCGAAGCAATGCCTGTACCAGGTGCCTCAAGGGAGAGGCGATTTGTCCTTGATCATACTTACGCTGTTCTCTAATTTGAATTATTTCTTATTTTATTATTATTTTTAAAAATTAAAGATTTAAGCTCTTAAACAAATTTATCTAAGTTTTTCATCCTATTTCTTTTTTCTACATTAATTTCTGGACCTTCCTTTGTTACTACTGTCTCAACGTCTTAATTTTTACTTTAAAATGGTAAATTTATTAGCATACACCCCCCCCCCCTATTCTGATTGTCTTGGATCTAATTTTTGAGCTTATTTTAAGAATTTTATTCAATTTTTATTTAACCCTTTATGTCCCAAATTAATTTAGCAATGAATTTTAATATACTTGTTTAGTTCTTTTCGTAAAAAATACATTAAACAACATACATACCGAGTATAAAAATTTTGAAAATCAGTAGGGTCTAAGGCCCATACGCCTGAGGATCCCTAAGAAAACCGTTTCCAATTGCAGGTACCATCTGTCAGCCTCTTGGCAAAGTACAAGAAGTAGTACTTAAAAGCTTCAGCATGATTCCACCAATTTAGGATTCAAAATACTAAATTAATATAATCAGAATTCTGAGTCCCGTCGGGGCATAAAGGGTTAAAAAAGCTATCAACCTATTTGTCTGTTCAGAAAAACTTAACGACATTTATTTAATCTTTTTACAAATCATAACTTCTAATTTTATTATTTATGCTTAAAAAAAAGCACACAGACTGCAAGTATAATTTGTTTTCTTTTTTAAAACAAAAGCTAGTGTAAGTGCTTACTTTTTTATTTCTTTCAACTTCCTGCTAACAGTTTTTAAAAATGGATGAGAAAAATAAAGAAACGTCCGTCAAATGAGGCAGTAAAAAATTTTATTTCAAAAGAAATTGAATTTATTTCAGTTGAATTAAGTCATTGTAATTACAGTTAAATTTTGTACCTTTCTCAATTTATGTAAAAAGCATTAAATTTTCGATTACAACCGTAAAGAATAATACAAAATTAAATTTTTGTTTCATTTTATAGAATTATTCAAATGTTGTTTCCTTTTCATTCTATTATAAATAATTTTAGCTTCTGAAACTCTTCAGAAATTGAAATTTTCATCCCCAGATATTATGATAATATAGTTCAATACCTATTAATATAAATTACAATTTTTGTAAATAGTACATGTATTTACCTCATATTTATTGTTTATTCATATATATTATGCAGGTTATCTGTAGGTTTACCTGAGGTAATGTACTATGTACATAAGTATGAAATCTAATATTTGTCAGATCTGTAACAGCCAAATAAAATCCCCCTAAAATGGGGTAAATGTTCACCTTGACTTTGCCCCTAATTTAATGAAAAAAAATATGTTACTAATGTGTAGTTAAATTACCCTATCAATTTTATGTTCTAAGAATTTTTAAAAATTTAAAATTTCCTTCGGTCAAATTTACTTTTCCTGATATTCACTCTTATATTACCAGGATAATTAAAATTCAGATCAATTGGGGGCACGACAGCTGGAGTTGGAAACTTAGTGAGTGTAATAAATTTATTCAGCAAAATTTCTTGTTCTAGGCGAGTTTTAATGTAAAAAAAAAAGGCAGATTATTAAATAATGGTCTACATATTAAAGAATCAGCTAAGTGGCAGATTATTCAGTGCATCCCTAATTTTGACTTTTAAGTCAAAATTACGATCCTGTTTTTAGAAATTAGATCACTTATTCTCCCTAGGGACAAACTAAAAATCTGACACTAGTGGTAGAACTCAAATTGCTAGTCTTGCTGGTCAACAGTCTTTTTGCAATTTTTGTTTATTTTTAATAATTTGAAAATTTTCTACTTTTCATTTTTGTATTGCAAATAATTTTTATTTCTAGGTCCTAAAGTGCATTATTTACATTTTCCCGCTTTTCTTTTCTTCATTTATAAATGTTCTAATGTTATGTTATTTTTTTTAAAAAAAACTCATATGCATTTATTAAAGTGGAACATAAATTATGGATTAAAATCACTCTAAACATTGAGAAATTCTGACAGTTTTATTTTTGAAGGAACATTTTGTAACCATTTTGGTAACAAAATGTAAAAGCAAGTAAGTAAAAAGCAAAACAAAACCACTGTCATCATACATTTTACTGTACTTATTGATGCTGTGTGTTTCTCTCTCAAGCTTGTTACTGTACTGCCATTTGATTATATCATTAATATAAAATAAAGTTACAATTTTTTGATGCATCAAAATGAAGTTGAGACTTACGTTTTGTTATTTATTCATTCTTATTTTAAGAGGAGTGTTTAAAAGCACACTTTTAACAACATTTTTGTAATATCTTGAAAACCTTTAATGACATAATATTCCTGAAGGATAATTCAGAATCAGATTGTAAGTAACACAATACCTATTAAAAAGTGCTTAGACACATAGGGTCATATACTCTAGTGAAAGATCGAAAGAGTTAACTGTGTGTAAAAGATAACATTCTTTATAAGTGCTTTTAGTTTTGTGTTATAAATTAAGACTCCCTTTCTTGAGCAAAACTTCTTCTGAAAATGGCTGTATTGTCACCACTAAACTGCATATTCAAATCTCTTAAGGCACTTGTATTTTGTAATTAATGATGTGCTGCATTAGGGATAAAATATACATGATACCGGTAAGAGTTTTATCTTATACACATTTCTTTTTTTTTTCTCCAGCTTCTTCAGCCCCTACACAGTCCACTGGGCGGGCAAGATCTGATCCTACTCATCAACATCCATATGGACAGTTGCAACACAGTTATACTCAAACTGGAACTTATAGTGTGCAATTTGGTGCTCATCCAGTATCAACTGTAGCCTTGTCAGCTATGGAATGTGAAAGTCCAATTACAAGTATTGCTGGTGCTGGAATATTCCGATCTTCACAGAAGGTACATGCTTGGAGTTCATTAGGAGTTGTATCTGCTCCAACAACTATTTCACCTAACATAATAAATGCTGCCGGAACTGTTACTGTTGGACAGCATAATCATTCTAGTGCTCCAGCCAGTCGTGCTGGGTATTCTCATCTTCATAGCCACAACCATTCCTATCGAAGGCACCTTCATCCAACGCAGTCAACTGCTCCCAGTCATGCAAATGTACCTTCATCTCATGTTATAGGGGCTGTTGGTTTTGACCCCCTCCAGTCTTTCCAGCCATCTTCAACATTTAGTGTTGTACCTAGCAGTCGAAGCCAAGCATGTTCTTCCTCGTCAGTTGCGTCTTCCCAGCTAATGCCAATGGACATAAATTCAAGCAATAACCTTTTCGCATCTATAGATTGTACGCAAACGTCAATTAATATGCAGCTTGGTGGCTATCAGCCTGTACTTTATACTGGAACAGTTTATAGTGGGCAGACTACAGTTCCCTCATATCTTGGCACAAACTTTTCACAACTTGACCTGCATTCGTCAGCAACTCCCACCTCGCAGCCTTCCACTGTTATATTGCCCGATATGGTGTCACAAAAGCAGTCAGCTGATAGAGACGAATCCCCTATGGTGGGTGTATGTGTAGAGTAGAGTCCTGTTGCCAGCCATTGATAAAAAAAAAATCACTTGTAGTGTGTTAGGTTTTGTGACAAATTACTGCTCTGTTGCCATTTATATCTTTCATGCCTTAACATGTATGGTATACAGAAGCACTTCTTCAGACATGTATTTATTTAAAAATCTCAAGTTACAATTTGCTAAGTATATTTTTAAAATTTACTTCGGGAAAAGTCTTGTGACTTGGCAACGGGGCAGTAAGTTTCATTTGCATGAGTGAAGGAACTTTGAGGTTGGGTAGCAACTCACTGGGCCATTTTTGTACATAACATTGCAATATAATTTATTGCCTGGACCGGTGGGAACATTAATACAGTGAAAATTTCATTGTGCTGTATTCTTGTAATTGTCATGAAATAGGCATGACAAGCATTTTTGGTGATAATTTTCTTCCAATTAACTTCTGTTAAAGATTAAGAAGTTAATTTAAACATGCTAATTTGTGATGTATCATGCATATATGTGTGTGCACAGTAAATTGATTATTATTTTAGGAAATATGTATAACAGTTGAACTATCTTCTAAGTTTTATGCCGTGTAATAATGTAAAATTTTCTGATCATTCCCTTAATAGCTAGAACACGCCTTAGTTTTGAAATTTAAGACTTTTTTAAAAAAGCAAATGTCTTACTGAGTTAAGCATCAAAGTACTGCCCTTAACCCCCTTGCAGTTGGGCAGTTCAGAATTGCATGTTAAATGGACGTGATAAGACGACCAGAACCGTCAGGGGATTAAATCAGGGCTAAGGCAGCAATACTTGTAATACGCTGCCAGCTCGGTCATTCCTCTGAAAAACTAGTTTCATTCTTTTTAGAGCTCATCAGTCGGAATAGGAAGTAACCGCGTTGGAGGCAGAAATTATCTTATAGAAGCTAAGAGTGCCAAATAACTGGTAGTTAATGTGAATTAGCACACCAGAGAGAGACTGCGGCAATGGTATGGTACAACTCTTCAATTTGAGATGGAGCTTGGGTATTAAACAGTAAGTTACACCCCTGAAGGAGCAAAATTAGTTTCTGGGTGGAATAACTGAGCTGGCCATGTATTACATGTATTTTCTGAATATACTCATTCTTGAGAGTTGTACATGAAAAGATGAAATTCAATCTATTTTATTATTTTGACTTTCAACTACAATCCATTAGTAATTGATGAAATGGGTTGATAACTCTCATAGTTGCTGGTCTTCCATTTGCATACAGATTTCTATGCATTAGTATTTGTATGTATTAAGTTATTAAGGTGCTTGACTCCTGGGAAAGTGACAGAAAATGGAAGTTGGTTTGGAGATAAGTTCATTAATTTTTAAGCTTTTATTATTATTTTTTTATTACTTTCCTCTACTTAAATAATTTTTACTCAAACTTTTTGTTTTGGCAATAAGAGTCTTTAAACAGTACAATGTAATTAAATTATGAAATAAATTCTGGGACCTAAAAACTCGAGGTAGCATATACAGTCATTGTTTTGAGGGGGAAAAAAATTGTGATTGACACATTATAACTCGCGTACATGTAACGACAATTCAAAACAATATACTTTTGGCCTTCTTGTCATTGAGCTTGTTTAGATGTTTGTGGTGCATAAGCCTATTTGCAAACTTTTATTTTGATCTTTTTCTTTTTCTTTTAAGTTTGGTTGTACCAAAAAAAAAAGTTCGAAAGTAATTAAAGTAAATGTAGTGATAAAGATATCCATTTGGTCTTTTGCTCCCAATCTAATGCAAATAGATTACATGTAGGTAATCTTTTTACTGCAAACTGCAATATGTGTTAGGGTGAAAAAGCATAGTTCTCTTCTCACCTCAGCTTTACAAAGTGAAGAAAAAAATATTAATGATCTCAGAAATAAAAAATTTTTAAGTAAACTCTCGAAAATAAATTCTAAAGTAAGCCTAAAGGTATGAGGGTTGATTCATAAGTATGGTCTTGAAGGTTAATTTATAAATATGATGCCAGTGTTTAAAGACTGCAATGCAGTCTGGGAAAGATCCCCTTACAGACTAGATTTGATATTGCCGGACTTTTGGTTGCTCCCAAAATTGAAGGAGACATTGAAAGATCAACGTTATCAACGAAGGCTGAAGTTTAGGCAGCCGTGGACAAATGGATATAGCCACAACTAGAATCTTTCTTCATCAACAAAATGAAGAAAAGTATAGAACAATTGCACAAATGTGTAGCTTTTAATGGTGACTATCGTGAAAAAATGAGCTTATAATATATAAGAGTAATAAACTTAGTTCATTCTGATATCTTTGTGATTGTTTTACTTTGTCAGAAACTTATTTTATACCATTGGAGACCTTACTTATTAATGAACCTTTGTACGAATAAAAATTTAGCTTCTTAAGCAAAATCAATAGCTACTACAACTAGGTTATCCATCATGAGTGTCAAAAATATTTTATTTGTCATTTATATATAGGGTTGCTGCGTCATACTTGAGTCTCACCTGGCGTCATTAGTCGGCGACCTTGTCTAGTAGTCGTAGATGTAATTGCGACTGGGGGAGGTTCTGGGTTTGAATTCTGGCTCGCCCATAGATATACGTTCTCTTTTCTGTCCTTGACATTTCTTTCTGTGAATGTGTTGTTGTGCTGTGAATGGTTGCCTACCCTATGAACGGGTCCTTATGGCATGTGGGTTAAGTGAAAGTCGGACTTTACACTAAATTAAGGTAGAGTTAGAAAAGTGAAGCAGCTCACATTAAATTGCCAGTTGAAATGGCACAAGACAAAACAATAACCTGGCGCATTATTGATTTGTTCTCTCTCCCCCTCACATTCTAGTAGTCATTCAAGAGATTGTTCGGAAAAAATCATTTACTTTAAAACAAAATGTATTATTATATATATATATATATATATATGAATATATATATATATATGAAGGGCCAGGGGGAAAAAAGATGAAAGTCGCTTTTTCGTCAATTTTGAGATATTAGCGCTATCTAAGGGCTATGAAGGACTAGTATCATCTGGTAGAACAACAAGGGGGAAAAAAGATGAGAAGCGATCGAAAGTGCATGAAAACTCAAAAAACAACATAAAAAGCTACGAGAAATCAAACTTTGTTCATCGTTTTTCTCGAAATCCTTTTTGGTCACTTTCATCTTTTTTCCCCCTGGCTCTTCATATCTATGGGGCATTTCACAGTATTTGTGACATATAGGTGTCCGTAACTAAGCTTTTTAAAAGTTTAAAATTTTTATATATATATTGCAAAGTACATTCTAAAGTAAATTAATATCATATTGTTTTCATAGTTCACTTTATATTATGTTTGTAATTGCACTCAGAACATTGAAAATGCAATTTTCACTGTTAAGGACTCAACATTGAATTTTTCTTTAAAAGCTAAACTTTTATTCCAATTATTGTTACGGACTCTACAGTCATCATTTTCACAATCCATAATTTTTTATAAAACGCACTTTTTCATTAAAATTGTTAGCTATATTAGAGGTGAGCCTTTACTTTATCTGTCTCAAGTACTAGTTTTGGCTTAAAAATCGGTTTAAGCCAAATTTAAAGAAAAATTCAATGTAGAGTCCGTAACAGTGAAAATTGCATTTTCAATGTTCTGAGTGCAATTACAAACATAATATAAAGTGAACTATGAAAACAATATGATATTCATATACTTTAAAATGTACTTTTTCAATATATATAAAAATTTTAAACTTATAAAAAGTTTTGTTACGGACACCTGTATGTCACAAATACTGTGAAATGCCCCCTATACACACATACATATAACTATTTTGCAAACTCCAAGTAATCTTATTGTTTAGGGTCTTTATGCATTGAATTAATTACTAACTCCTGATGGATTACGCATGAGAGTCAAAACCAAGCATGGCTTATGCTAAAAGAACTGGAGTTCCTATCTTCATGTACATAGGGATTCTAGTCAAGGTAACTATAGCAGGTGGCTATAAGTGCTATTTTCTGCAACTTTGTCTTTTTAGTATAATTCCTTAATATTACCGTACATTATCACACTGCAGGGGAAGCAGGCCTACACTTCTCTCTAAGAAAACTAAGGTCACTTTGCCTGGTGAAAGGCAGGGATTCTAACATTCAATCACATGAAACTTAGTCAATACTACATAAAGTGTAGACCTTTGGCCACTCATTATGTCAGTTATTTGTACAAGATATGTGCATGAACGTTTGCTCTTCTTGTACATACAGCTTTCACATGTTTTGCTTTGGGTTCTGAATTTGCTATAAAACTATTTTTATATTTCTTTCTGCAACCTAGAGAAATACACTTAAACCCGGTGCCTGGGTGCAACCAGCTGAAACCTAGAGAGGTGGCAACTCTACTTATGTCTACATTTGTATGGTTGTGAATGAAGATTTAAATAAAGACTTTAACAAGGAGAATGAGCGAATGAATCCAACATTTGTTGTTAAAACTTCAGTAATTAAAAAAAAAAAACCTTATAAATTTAATTTAAATAGCTTGTGACAGCTCTTAAAAAAACAGGTTTTGCGAGCAAGTTCCCTAATTTTTCAGAATCTGTTTATATATTCTGTCATAAGTTGAGAAGTTGAATTAGTTTCAATTTTGCTGGTCTGGAAATTGAGTATTTACCTGTAGGTTCAAGAAATATTGGAATAAAACTAATAGCATAAATTAGAAGAACTAGCAGCATTAAAATAAAGATCATTTCTCCATGCATTTATCATAAAATAAATGAGGAATTCAAACTATAAATATTTTTTAAACAAGGGTGTAGAACAGGTCTGTCATTTTGGGCATCAGAACAGGGAATTGCCCCTGAATAGGTGTAAGCTACTTTATTTTCATACATGGCACTTCAGTCAAATGATTAAATAAATGGAAATCTGATTTGTGTAGTACATTTAATAACTTGAAAAATAATTTTCCCTTTTTTTTCTTTGTAGAGTTGCACCCATTTTCTTTACAAAATTAGCTTCCCTAAAATATGTTTTTAAACCACATGATTTCTTTCTTTCATTTTTTGTAAAATGTAAATTTCAGTGAGCATTTTTGCATACTCCTTTTAATATATTGCAGCTAATGCATAGATTATTTTGCATTCTTATTTGTGTAAGTTTTGAATTTCACATATATATTTTTACATATATACAAAGTTAAAAAAAAAGAAAGAAGGAGAAAAAACCTAGATCAAGGAAAGGTAATTATTCAAAAAACAATTTTTTTTTAAATCTTAAAAATCCAGTTTGACTGGGAGTTCAGAAGGTTCAGATTTTGAATTTTTATTGGTGTTTTCTGAAGAAAAAGATTTTCCTTAATATTGCTTCAAAATTCACAAATAATTATGTAATGAAAACTCAAACTAATTGTAACAATAGTGATTAAATAGACTAAAGTTGATTGATGAAGCACTACAGCAAAAGCTGGACTATGAAATGTGCAAAAATCATTGAGTTAAATATTAAATTTTTTCAAATTGTTGAACATGTAAAAATTTAAGTCAATTAAAAAAATTATAAAAAAAGTTACAGTGAATTAAAAAACAAAATTTTTATTTATTATTTCAGGAGAGAAGCAACAATTTACAAAAATTACTCTTTATGATAATTACAAAAATTAAACCATTCTCACATACCATTAAGAAATTGCTTTTCTGATCTAAAGTTCATTCATTAAATATTATTTTCATGCTTTTCAATTTGTTTACTTGCAAGTTTCATGACTGACATTGAAAAATGTAACTGAAATATGTTTGAGTTCTATAGATTTTCGTAATTTTGAGGTTGTACTTTATATTTTGATTTGCTCAACTCCAAGCATCACTGATGACAAGTCAGCCCAAAAAGCAAGGGTACATTTTCTCATCATTTATTTTCGTTTAAAAAAATATGTTAAATAGCATGGTAATATTAGTTTTTCTTTTTAAAATTTTCTTTTTAGAATATATTTTTCAGCAGAAAAACATGAATGCTGTGTCTTAGTATGTGCTATAAATGTCAAAAATAGCCTTGTGCATGTTTACTGTGTAGTAGTTTTTGGCTTATAAAGAATTGGATTCGCCGTAATTGCTTTTTTGTAATCTAAAACTTAAGAATTTTTATAACAATTTATGTAACTACTACTTTTTTACTAGTGCAGAACTCTTAAGAATAGTGTCTTTCTAGCCAGTTAAAAGATTCCCTGTTATATCCGTCTATTTTTGTCAACTCGCTTACAGTACTAATATTTTGGACTTAGGTATATATATATATATATATATATATATATATATATATATATATATATATATATATATATATATATAATATACATATTTGCGCTTAATCATACTTATGTACAGCTTTTTTCCCCCCTGTGATGTTTTGAAAATGTGGGTGTAATATAAAATTTTTCATACATATGTTTTAAATACTGTAAATATATATATATGCACACACATATATGTATATATGGATGCAAACTGCAATCTTCACTTCTTAATCTTTTCTTACCTCCCTGAAGATTCAAAATGATTTTTATTCGGTCATGAAGAGTTGGAATGTATTCATCAACATTGAATTTAGGAACATTATTTATCTTTGAAGATTTCATCTCATAACTTCATTTGCTGTTGTCCAGTATTTGAAATTTCAGGGAGGTAGATATGTTGGTTTTGTCCATCATGATGTTTTTCTGAGGAATGAATGGTTAGATAACGGTCACAATGATGTTCCTAGAATTTCTTCCTTACCCCTTTACACAGAGAATTATTTTTCAGCACTTATTTTATGTTTATTTATTCATCAAAGTAAATGTTTCTTGAAGTAACTTAAATGTCACCTGCTTTAGGTAACTATTTCTTACCCATTTGCAATGATTTTACTGTTTTAGAAATTTTTTTGTATGTCCGTAAAAAACATCTGATTTGCATTTTAATTCATTTTTTTTCTTTGCTCTGAAGAAAAATACAAATCTAGCTACATTAACATTTTATCTGTATAAATATAATTTATGTGCAAGTGGAATGAATGAGATTTGACCTATAAGTAAGTTGGGATTTTCAAAGCATGTTACTCTTGCTGTTTTAATCGTTCATAATACTGTGAAGGTTGCCCCAGGTACTTATGACATTTTGCTCAAGCTAAACTCTCCTCAACATGTTATATTAACTATTTATTACATTTCATTGCTATACAATTTTTATACTTATTTGAAAAATCTTGTTCTGATGGAAGAATTATGTTTGTATGGAAAATGTTGATAGAAATTTGAGTTCTGTAAATTTCAATTCTGCATTTAATAATGCAATTAAGATTTTTTTATTATACTGTAATGTAAATTATTGTTGAAGATCATTCTTTATACAGACCATCTTTTTTTCAAAAGAGTTTTTTATGCTTTTATCATAATTATTTTTAACTGAAGTCAGATTTCTGAGCCATTTATTCTATAATTTTTATCGGAAACTCAATATTAATGGAATTTTTTGTTTCATTAATGTTAACACTATTTCATATGCTTTTTTAAACCTTCTTTTATGTTAATATTATATGATATTTAAAGAATCATTTTTTAAAAAAGTCTTATACTAATAATGAGACATTTCTATTCTATACTGTCTATTGGTGTTAATTCATAATATTGTCTTGCACTCAAAAGGCATATTTAGTTTTAATGAAAATTTAGTTTTTTGAAATAGTTTTTGAAGTATTAAGCTGTATGCTATGACACCTCTGTGGATGATAACTCACTGTTCGGAGAAATTTTCTTAACATGGGACATGATTTTTTTCACTTGCTTTTGGTGTTTATTAATGAACTAAAGATGAAAAAAAAGAAAAAAAGCATCATTTGGCAGAGGTTTGGTTCAATGTATACCATCCTCTCCTTAATTCCTCAAAATGTTTTTCTTAAGTTACGTTTACACTCACAGACAAAAAAAAAAAAAAGCTTAGTAATCAGCTTTTTATTTATTTACTTATTTTCAAATATTTTGAAAAAAATATTTTGTTTTTTTGCATTGTTTTAGTCTTTCTTGAAACTTTTTTTGCCACATTCTTCCTTTATTATTTTAAAATTATTTTCAAACCTTGCCGGTATATTTGAGTTGTGTATTATTAACTTTTTAAGCATTTGAATGTGTTTAAATAGTTGAAGATTTTTACAGTCCTAGAAGATTTTTCAACATTGCAAATACAAAGTGAAAAAAGTTAAGTGTTTCCTCCTAATAAGATTTTAACCGAGGTGGGATTTTAGAGGCTTCATTATATATTGTTCTGTAATGTAAATACTGAGCTCTCCTTCCTAAAAAAGATCATGTGTACACTTCAATATCAAATTCAAATTTGTGCAAAGCATTTTTTATTATGTTTTTAAATATTTTTTTGATACTTAGAGACATTAACATTGAGCTCAGTTATTGTATTCCATGCAAAATTATATTTTTTAATTAAAAAAAAGTTTAATAATTATAATCTTTTCCTACTTTAATATACTTTCAAGTTGTGATATGTTTTTTAATTGCTTACAGCTTATAGCAGTGCGTCTAATTTGCATGTGCTGGACATGCATTATATGTGTTATCATTTTGCGATGTGACTTCAGTTTTTTCTTACAAGAACTTTCTAGAAGCTTGTGTGCAATGTAAAAAAAAAAGAAGATTGATTGAATTGGTTTGTTGAGTTTGGATTTGCTGGATTCAATACTAGAATGAAGTGAATACTATGATTGCATTATTAATACTCTTTTCATTCATTCAGTTAATTGTTTTCTGCTTTTTTTCAGTTATCGTTAATTATGCATCAAAACTACATATCATATTTGGCATACTTGTAATCTTTAGTTTTTTCTTTGTGTTTTTTAAAAAATTCTTTTCGAGAAAATACGTTGTTTCTTTTAAGGAAATATGTCATAGTGTTAAAATGTGTTTCAAAATGTCTTTTTTCTAACAGTTGTTAACTTTTTCTTACAGTACTACTTTCTACTTTTACAGTTTAGGCATTTTTTGCTTTTATGTAACCCCCGAGCAGAATGTGCTAATATGTGGCACCAGCCAAAGAATATTTTCAGATTAGAAGCAATTCTTCATATTATGAAAGAGCAGGTTGAATCAGTTCTGAAGAATTGTACTGTAAAGTTGTATATAAATTCATTGCAGAATTTTCCACTTGTTAAATGCTTATTACAGAACATTTCAAAACATTCTGCTTTGGGGTGATTAAGTTCTTTCAATTAGAATATTGTAATGGAAAACTAATTTGTGTAATTTGAGTGAATAGCTTAATACCATAATCTTGACAATTTTTTTTTTAAGTCTGAGAACTTGTTTTACAGGAAAGCAAAGCAAAGTTTATATTACCTTTTTTTGAAAATTTGCTGTTAATTTAAAAAAGGAGAAGTTATATATTTAATAGGTTTAGTATTCAAAAGTTAAATCTTTATATAAATTTCTGCTAAGTATGAAATTTTGAGCAAAGACATGGTTTAGGTAATTTTAGTTGTATAAAATATGAAAAATTATACATGACTATTTTAGTGTTTGTTATTCCCAATTTTTTATGCATTAAGAGAATTTAAGTACTGTACATTGAAACTTTAATTGTAAATTAGAGTGAAAGTGGAAAGATAACTGAAATTATACGTACAAGTGTATTATTTTGAACTGTGTGAAATAATGTCAAATTGATGCTTGTAATATGAAGTCAATGACTGTTAGATAGTAATTATTTTGTCTTGCAAAATGTACATTTGCTTATAGTAAGGTGATTTTTTCAAGTTAAAAGTATTAATTTTTTTTAATGATTTCTGGCCACAACAATAATAATTATTTTTTATGCTGATGGTGATAAAATATTTTTAATGTGTACTATTTCATGAAGAGTGAAACATGTAAAAAATATTTTGTGTACAGTAAAAGGTCTAAATAATGGTCAGATTGAAGATTTTATTATGTTATTTATGTGTCCATTATTTGAAACGTTTGAAAACAGCAAGTAATATGTCTAAAAGAAATTTATAGTTTTATATTTTTGTCATTTTACCTATTTTAATCATTTTTTCTTACACAATTATTAGATCATTTCCTTTTCTTGAAATTAACCAGTGCAATTTTTACTTAGAACTCAAAGCAATTTTTAAAATAGGTGAAAATAAGTTTTGAGTTTTATGTTTTACTGCTTTTAATGACTGAAAAGAAAAAAGCCATTCAGTTTTAATTCCTTTTAATAAAAATAAAGGTCACTAAAATGAGGGAGAAAGATGCTGCATTTTAACTATCTTTTTTGTTTTTTTTTTAAATCATTGAATTTCAGTAATATTTTGATTGTTAACCATTTTCACTCTGTATTATTAGAACAATAATGTTATCAGCAAAGTATGAATAGTTTTTTTTAAGTATCAAATGACTGTTTTTTTTTTTTTTTGTAAAAACAGAAGTTTCTGTATACAAATGCATTCATATGTTCATACTGGGAAATAGTATTATAAAAGCAGCACACTCGAAATTGTGTCAGCATCAAGTAATTCTCGTTTAGAGGCTTAAAAGTTGCTTGATCTAAAGAGAGGATAAAGAACAAATTAGTTATTAATTGCACTTAATGTAAAGAATTAAGAATTTTTATAGTTTGTTCTTCGATTTTCTTTCTTCTCTTGAAAAAATTACAAATTTTTATCTTAATATTTGCAAAAAAAAAAAAAAAAAATAAATAAATAAAAATAAAAAATCAAGAACTAACATGATTTGAAAATGTGAAAGGTGTTTTTTTCCTGCATTTTAAAATTTGAAATCATTTGCTTCATTAACTTTATAAATATTGGTTGTTTTACTTGGTAAATTGCATAAAATAATTTAAGAAAAAAAAAGTTTTATTGCATTGATGTTATTAATTTTTGTTTACTATAGGAGTAAGGAATAAAATTTGCTTATACTAGGTGAAAGAGTTATGTTTTTAAAATATTTATTATTCAAATTAGCATGTACAATCTTGCTAATATTGTTGCCAACAATTTGTTCTTGGGAAATCAAGAAAGTGAATTGCGTTGCATTTGCACAAAATACCAAAGTTTTTTGTTCCCAACCAAGGCTGATTTTCATTAATAAATATCAATTTTGAATTTCAGAACTTGATTCGCTTTTTTTTAATTAAAAAAGAAAATATATATATAAATATTTATTTGTTAACTTTTTTTGTGAAATTATAGGTCTTATTTTTAATTTTTTTTTCACTTCTGTGCTGTTATTCTACAAATGTATATTCATACAATATTTTTAAAAATTCAGTATACAATGTTTGTGTAATTTTTGTACAGAAATTGTAGACTAAAATCTCATAATATATACAATTCGTAAATATGACTGCAAATTATTATCTTGTTGAAGCTTTATTTGTTTTCGGAGCTCACTAGTCAGTCAATGAGCTCCTCTAAAGCTATATATTAAGGTCAAGTTTAAGCACAGTATTGATTATACTGGTTTGCATGCTTTCAACATCGTATTTTTTTTAACTTTTAATTTATCTTAATTCTGCAAATGTAATTTATTTCTTTATGACAAAAGGATTTTTGACAATATATTATCAATAAAAAATGCATAACCCTGTAAAGAGTTGTTTCTTTCAGTTTATAAAATAAAAAAGACCATACTGTTTGGAGTTCGCCTTTACTTTCAGAGATTACGGAATGGTGGCAGTTTTTATGAACACGTACCTATTTTATTTAAACTTTATAGAGTTGTTGAAATATGCAACAATGAAGCAAATACAGGGTATCCTGAAGGAGACATGACTGTTTTTAAAAATTCATAACAGGAAAGCTGTTTGTGATAGAAATATTCATCTGACAAGGCAAGATTTTTTCCTCCCATAATTCCTAATTTTAGTTCAGAAGTTTTTCAAAAGACGGCGCTGCGGAGTTATACCGTTAATCAAAGGGGGGAAAAAAAGGTTGAATATCATTTTTGAAAAGTAAAAAAAAAGATTGAAACAAGATTATCAAATGCAATACACCGGCATGTTTCTGTCTTAGCCCTGGCTTTGCGGCGATAACTTATTGCTTTTTTAAGATCATCATATTTTTACGATGTCCTCGCTTGGTTGCTATGCTGTTCAGTTGCGGTTCTGTTGACTAAGCGGTTCAAAAAATAATTGGTGACTAATGTTCTCCACATTGGTAGTTTTACTACTGCTAAATTCTTCCTCTAGTTTCGAAATTCTTGATGTGATATTCAATTTTTTTTTCTACTACAGTTTACTTACTCAACGGGCGAACTCTCCGCAGCGCCATCTATTGGAAAGCTTGAACAGTTTAATTGTTATGATTTTTTTTTTAACGGCTATTTCAAGGCACCCTGCATTCACAAAACACTTTAAACACAACGGCAAACATGCGTTCACTACCAAATGCAATAAATGCCATTTCGCTTAAAACGGTCATTTTGTCCGTGCCGTGACGCTTCAGATATTTCATTAAAAATAGCCAGTTCTCCCGGTTCTTGGGGCTTAAATAGTATAAATTAAAAAATATACATGTATTATTAAATGCTAAAAACAATTTAAAGAACCATTATACATGGACGTTAGGATTTCGAAAGAATCAAGTTTGGAAACGCTAGAGTACGGAATAAATGCCGCTGATAAGATTAATTCGTGTCTTTATATATAATCCTTCAGACATCAGGTGGAGTCGTCAGCAAAGGGGGATTAACCACACCTGTTTTTAAAATAAAAACTACCAAAACTTAATTTTAAATGCTGCAAAAACAAATAATTAAAACCTTCGCAGATCTAAATAAAATGAAAAGAAAAAGCGCAAGTAAATAAAAACGACAGAAGTAATTTTATCTGTTCAATAGAAATAGAAAATACAATCTTAAAATCTCAGTAAATGGTGCATAAAATTTGTTTATTTATTTATTTATTTTTTTTTTTTGTTGATAAAATATTTTAAAAGTACATTGAAAACCGTCAAACTTCAGTTTGAAAGAATAAATAAATAAACATGTCAGCTTCATTAAGACCGCTGGCAGATCTACATTTCTAACTTTTTTTTAAATCAAGCAATCGTCACGAAAAGCACTGAAATGAAAAAAAAATGTATGAGTCGCAAAAATATTTTTCAAATGGGGAAAAAGTTAAAATAGTAAAACGACAGCAATAAAGATTTAAAATTTTGTTCAGTGAAACATCACACCCATAGGTTCGGAGGTAAAAAAAAAAAAAAAACTAAAATGTAGCAAAATTTAATCAAGAGATTCAGGAGGCAAGATAATAAAAGAAGGGGGGGGGGGGTTGGAGCTTTAGTCTGCGTCTGTAAAATATAAAATCTGCCCAAAAGTATTTTTACTCAAGCCACAAAAGTTTCAGGTTAATTAAAAAAAATAGATGGAAAGGAAATTGAAAATTTCATTATGGAAAACCAAAATGTTTAACTATTTTTGACTATAAGAACAAAAAAATAGTTCATCCCCTCAATATTTTTATTTAAACAGAGTAAAAAAAGGTATGGACGTAGCCAAGGAACAAGCAGGAAAGGGGTATCCGAACCCTTTTTTTTTACGTCGTTAAAGTTAGCCCATAGTATTTTTAGGGCTGCAATTTCTAAAAATTTCCGGAGAGGAGAAACGAATTCCGTTCTTTCTCATCATCAAAGTTGGCCTGAATTGTGTCATTTGCTCAATTAAAAAAATATGGAGGAAGTCCCCCCCCCCCCCCCCAAAAAAAAAAAAAATCTTTCAAGATAGTTTAAAAACATTTGTGAAACTTCAGTTACGAAAAATTACTAGGCAGAGTTCGTGAATCTTATAATTTCCCTTAACGTTGCCAAAACTTGAACTATAATCACTTTTTTAAGACTTCAATTTGAAAAACTTTCTTAGGGAAGGCCCCCGAACTTCCGCCTCTTAATATCTCTAAACGTCTATAGAATTGCGTTTCTTGAACTTCAATTAAAAAAATCCCTGGAAGAATTCTGAATTCCATCCTTTCTCATAAATGTCACCAAAGATGGCTTGCAGTAGTATTTTTAAGACTTCTATTTCGAAAATGTCTCGTGGGAAGACCTCTGGACTTTCTTTCCAAGATCTCAAAATTTCGTTTTAGGAACTTTAATGTCAAAAAATTGTCGAGAAAGAGCTATTAAACCCTACAACTGAGTTTTAGGCTTCAATTTCGAATAATTTCTAGGAGAGAGCTTCAGAAAAAAAGTTTCTGAACCCCATGTTTTACCTTAACGATTTATATTTACGATCTTATATTTAAAAGTCTATATTTACGTTTTCAAGACTTCATATTTGAAAAACTTGCGGGGAAAAGACGGACAAAAAAGCACTGTATAACGTGTTCAAATATCATCTAAAGTTGCGTTTTTATTATTATAATTTCAAAAACTTTCTGGAGGTGAACCTCCCAAATCCAGTGGTTACGACTCAGAGGGAGGGGGCGGTCGCCCCGCATTTTCTTCATTATCGCCTGAGCGTTTTTAAGATTTCAATTTCTAAAAAAATAAAGAGAGACCAATAGAACCCCATGTCATCAAAGATTCCACAATTCCGGAGGTTGTGATAGAGCACGAACATCAGAACACACTCTCTTTTCCTCCTAACTTCAAAGATGGCTTAATTTGCGTTATTAAGAGTCCAGTTTCTGATTTTTCGTCCAGGAAGGGACTCATACCTCCGATAGCTCATTTTCTCCAAAGAGAAGTGTTTTTGTAAACTAATCATAAAAAACCATTCAATTCAAGTTGATTTCAAATTGATTTCAAATAATACAGTCGAATTAGTGGAATCAATATCTAAGATCTCGACAACAAGTGAGACTGTTTCTTCGAAATTAAACAAGGCAAGGCTGGTATTCATCCGCTTTTTAAACATATAAAAGCTTCTATTATAAGCACACTATCATCTACAATCTACCCCGATAATCTTAGGTAGTTAAAAAAGCTCTAAATGCTGCTAGCCACAAGAAAAAAAAAAAAAAAAACGCATATGCAGAATTAAACGGGCGAAATATTAACAAGCCCGACAGTTTTAGAAAGATTGCGCACAGAAAAAGTCTAAAGAAACAATAGATCACTTAAAAGTGCCTTTGAAGAGACATACACACTCAAAATTACACAAATAAATATTGAGACCTTTTCTTTGGGAGAAAATTGCAATTGATTCAAAGTGCATTGATAATGGCCTATCTTTAAAAGTTGGGAAGTGGATATAAGTTGAGTTTTTGAGAAAAACGTCTAAGTACTCTATTTTCATGCAATTATTTTTTTCATGCCGTTCGTCCTATACTTTCATTTGCAAAAATGCTGAAAATGAGGTCCAGAGTAAAGATGTTGGAAGTTTGAAGCAAAAAAAAAAAAAAAAAAAAAAAAGAAAGAAAGAAAACAAAATACGAAATCTTTTTATTAGGCTTTAAAATGAGCAACATTAAAATCAAAATAGGTTGCAATTTCTATCTCATATTAACTAAATTTATTTTGAAAATACATTAAGGTAACTTTTAAAGCATTTGCATGAACACACACACCGCCCTTCCCCCAAGTTTTGATTCAGTTGCACCTTTAATCCTTTACTGTCATAAACAATAAATAATTTTTTACTTTTCTTTAATGTTTTAAGTTCAACTACCGTAAAACGGGGTGTATCGGTACACTTCTCAGCTTTGATTATAAAAAAAAAATGGTTAAAAAATTTTAATTTGTATTTGATCTTTTGAGTGAAAACTTCGGTCTTGCTTTACTTTTGATATTCCAAGCAAACACAAAACATGTTGAACAGGTACTATTTACATATATAGTGATTTAGAGGTGTTCCGATTCTCCCCGCTGATAGGGATCAATCAGAACACATGTTAAAATTTTTTCTTTTCAATTTAACCTGTAAAAGGTCTCACAAATATTAGTGATATAGGGCATGCTTGGGACAAACTTTGTCGCTAGGTGGCGCAGTATGTACAATTGGTATTCTTTACTTCCGGTTATTCGATTAACGTGCTAGAGCTTACGCGATGAGGAAGATATTTTTTTTACAAAGCTAAATTCAACTTAAGGGAGTACCTTTCAGATAAAAATTTTACTGTTTCAACATTAAAATATGAACCAAAACTTTTAAAAATTAAAACAGCTGTCTAAAACGGTATTTATTGCTTGGAAGTAATAATAGTTTTTTAAATGATGATTAAAGCTGTCAATTTAAAAAAAAGTTTTGAGACTTCAATCATTCTGCAGCTAACATAAAATATTCTTATTTTCAAGTTAATTATTCTCTCATTATAGCGAACAACTATTTAGCAATTTAGTTATTAACTTTTTAAAAAAATATTTATTTATTGATTGATTTATTTATTTCGAGGTTCAAAATAATACTCAAATATTTTGTACTGAAATGCATGCGTATGTTGCAATCTATTTTCTTGCTAAATGTACGTTTCTCTAGTTGATGGTCAAAATGTAACGTGTAATTATGTGCAAAAGGTTACCATTTTTCTCTTAAAAGAAAGAAATAAATAAAACACGCACACATCGAACGGAACATTCTTTTAATGGTTATTATTTTTTTTCATCTAAATTATTACCCTATTTTCTAGTAAAATGTCTGAAATTTGATAATAGAAACTATATTGCTAATTAACTCGTATTTTTTATATTATTTATTAGACTGATTTATTTAATATTTTTATATTTTATTCTTAATAAAAATAAATTATTTAAAGCAGTAGCTAGCTGAAAAGTAGTAGGCAAACCTGCCTATTTCACCAAAGCACATTCAAATTAAATAATGTTGAAAGCTCACACATATATTTAAAATAAAAAATATTTAACCAGAACACAAATAAAAGGAGCAATTTTTCAACAGTATTTCTACTTCGCTTATCCCTTAGCTAATACGAAAACTAAAATTATGGTATTCCATCATTTATACAAACTAATTAGAGCAATTAGGAAAAATTTGAAACAAGATCGTACAAATAAAAATCAAAACTAGTTAAAAATGGATTAATAACGATAGCTAAATATAATAACAATTCAACCGAATTACAAATAGCTACCAGTTTTTTTGGCTCTTTTTGCTTTATAAGAGAATTTTTGCCTTCAACTCGACTACTTTCGTATTCCATGCTGATGAAAGCACAATAGGCTCGAAACAGCTGTTCATGGATCTAAATAGCCGAGTTGGCGGTGCATTGCATGTTTCTGCCTTAGCCCTTGCTTAGAGGTGGTTACTTACTGCTGTATCCCAAGTTCTATTCAAAGCTCATACAAATTCTTATACGGATGTGAAATGTATCTCAGTAATACGCTAACAGTACATATTTATTAGGGTGGGCCGAAAAAACACTTTTTTTTATTTCGAATTTGTAATAGCGCGGAAAAGTTGCGAATTATGAAGACAAAAAGAAGGAAAAAAAATTATCGAAATCGGTTGATATCTTCCGATCGCGCATAAGGCCTAAAGTTTGACAAAAATTGAAAAAACTTCATTTTCGCGATTTTTTTTTTAATTTTTGAATTGGATGTTTTCGAAATGTAATAGTGCGGATAAGTAGCTAATTGTAAAGACAAAACGAAGGGAAAAAAAATTATCGAAATCCATTGATATCTTCCGATCGCGAATAGGGCCTAAAATTTGACAAAATATGAAAAAAACTTCATTTTTGCGATTTTTTTTTGAAAAAATTTTGAATGAAATGTTTTCATAATTTTTTCGCGCGGAAAAATTTATAATTATGAAGACAAAAAGAGGGATAAAAAGGAGGAAAAAAAAATATCGAAATCTATTAATATCTTCCGGTCGTGCCTAGGGCCTAAACTTTGAAAAATATGAAAAAACATCATTTTTGCGATTTTTTGTTTAATTTTTTGAATTAGATGTTTTCGTAATGCAATAGTTTGTAACGTTTACTAATATAGCCTTAAAACATTGTGCTTTGATTTTGTTTTGGTCAGTTAATATCTTCCGGTCGCGCATTAACCCCAAAATTACCCAAAATTATAATTAAAAAAAAGTTACATTTTTACGCGTTTTTGGTTTTTGATGAATAATTTTTTGTGAAACAACCGTATTATTTTTTAAGACAGACTGACAATAATATAGAAAAACAAACTACCACAGGTTCAGTCGATAGTATTCAGTTGCGAAAAGCCTTAGAAACTCTCATGCGTAGACGTCGGGCAGCAATCCAGGCAACGTCACTCGCCTGGCTACGGCTCCCTTCCACTCCATCGCCGCCTTCCTAGGACCACGTCAGCTGTCTGCCTATATTGTTTTTTCAGTTTGCGTTTCTATGTAGTAATCGCAGTGTACTATTATTTAGTTCAATTCTAGCTGTTTTCATTTTGAAATTCTTGTAGTCTTCTGTAATGATGTAGTTTTCTGCTCTGTGTGAGCTCGGTGATTTAACGAAAAAGTTATACAATTGCCGGCCCAAATAACAAGACAAATATTTGGCTGCCCCACTTTCGGTACTCCAAAAGAACTGCCATCAAACAAGCCGTCCACTGGCAAAGACATCATAAGGTGCCGTACTCAAGGAAGGTTAAATTTGGCACTAGAAATTAATAATGGTGTCTTTGCCAGTAGGCAATTAGGTTGATGGCAGTTCTTTGGAGTGCCAAAAGTGGGGCAGCCAAATATTTGTCTTGTTATTAGAGTTTTGTCTTGTTATTACATAACTTTTTGTTAAATCACAGAGTCCACACACAGCAGGAAACTACATCATTACAGAAGACTACAAGAATTTCAAAATGAAAACAGCTAGATTGAACTAAATAATAGTACACTGCGATTACTACATAGAAGCGCAGAGTGAAAAAACAATATAGGCAGACAGCTGACATGGTCCTAGGAAGGCGGCGATGGAGTGGAAGAGAGCCGTAGCCAGGCGAGCGACGTTGCCTGGATTGCTGCCCGACGTCTGCGCATGAGAGTTTCTAAGGCTTTTCGCAACTGGATAACATCGACTGAACCTGTGGTAGTTTATTTTTCTATATTATTGTCAGTCTGTCTCAAAAAATACTACGGTTGTTTCACAAAAAATTATTCATCAAAAACCAAAAACGCGTAAAAATGTAACTTTTTTAATTATTATTTTGGGTAATTTTGGGGTTAATGCGCAACCGGAAGATATTAATTGACCAAAACAAAATCAAAGCACAATGTTTTAAGGCTATATTAGTAAACGTTACAAACTATTGCATTACGAAAACATCTAATTCAAAAAATTAAACAAAAAATCGCAAAAATGATGTTTTTTCATATTTTGTTAAAGTTTAGGCCCTACGGACGACCGGAAGATATTAATAGATTTCGATAATTTTTTTTCCTCTTTTTTATCCCTCTTTTTGTCTTCATAATTATAAATTTTTCCGCGCGAAAAAATTATGAAAACATTTCTTTCAAAATTTTTTCAAAAAAAATCGCAAAAATGAAGTTTTTTTCATATTTTGTCAAATTTTAGGCCCTATGCGCGATCGGAAGATATCAATGGATTTCGATAATTTTTTTTTCCTTCGTTTTGTCTTTACAATTAGCTATTTTTCCGCACTATTACATTTCGAAAACATCCAATTCAAAAATTAAAAAAAAAATCGCGAAAATGAAGTTTTTTTCAATTTTTGTCAAACTTTAGGCCTTATGCGCGATCGGAAGATATCAACCGATTTCGATAATTTTTGTTTCCTTCTTTTTGTCTTCATAATTCGCAACTTTTCCGCGCTATTACAAATTCGAAATAAAAAAAAGTGTTTTTTCGGCCCACCCTAATATTTATATCATGAGAGCTGACAAAATTTACTTTCAGGAGAGAGGGGATCACAGGCCTTACATGTAAAAAATGCCGCCAAGAATGTTAAACCAAGGGCGTGTTGACCCCCCAAATTCCTGTAACATAATTATTAAACACCCAAAATTTTTCATTTTTTATTTAAAGGATTGTTATCACCCCCCTTCCCAAGAAAAATAATTTGTTCATAAATTTGAAACCAAGGATATTCACAACTAAAGACATACAAAAAGTAATTACAGCAGCTAAAAATACATTAGTTTTAAAAGGAATTAGAGTTTAAGTTGAAAAGAGAACAGACTTAATATGTTTTTAATTCAAATATTAGTATAACTAATAAACACTTAGGTAACATTTTTAATTTGAAATTAAGTAATATAAATATCCATATGTTAATACATCTTATTAATAAAAGCAACTAGGTAAGACACCTTTTATATTTAAAAAAAAGCAGATGAATCAAAATTTAAAAAAATACTATGATTTAAAACATATAAATTAAAAAAAAAAAAAAAAGTAAAGCATATGTTGTGCACACCACTGACAGTAAGGTTAAGTAGAAGTGGTATTTACTATTTATTTCGGCTGCATATTACAGTACACAATAATATTTGTTTCCCTCCCCCTAATAGTTTCCATTTATTTATTTTTTTAGAAAACTGCAAAACGGAATCGATCTTGTAAGCACTGAAATGAAAACATAAAATGCATCGACTTTAATATTTTCTGGAATAAATTTTCAACTCATTTCGCCTTCAACTGAAAAAAAAAAAAAATAAGAAAATGAATAACGTTATTTTATTTTGAACAAGTTTTCTAATGTGTAAAAAAAATGCACATTTCAGGGTAGAAATCCCTATACTATTAATTATTTGGTATTAGTATAAAGTTGTTATTTATGCTCTAAGTTTATTGTACTCGGTCACACATTCAACTATTTCAGTTGTAATCGCAGCAGAAAGGGTGTTAAAATAATACTTTCCACAATACGTCTGTGATGAAAACATTGATATTTTGAAAGAAATCATAACACACAGCTTTTTGTTTTTTTTTTTTTTTTTTTTTTTTTTAAACTTAATTGTCAAAAGAGCATAGAAGACGCATCGGTACTTCTCACTGGAGTTTCTATGATAATACGAATTCGGCAGAATAGCAGGAAGTAACTTACACCAATTCCGCTAATGCGCGCTAGGAACTATGGGAGTTTTAGCATGCCCTATTGATAGGAGAGACTAAGAACAGATAATTACTATCAAATAAAAGTTTATTTTCTATACCAATAAACGAATAATTCGTTAAAATTCGAAAATAATTTTGAATTAAAAAAATTTAAATCAATTTTAAGAAAATGCATTTGAATTGCAAAACAAAGATTTAATATAAATTGAAGTCACTCATGTCGTCCACAAAAATGATCTCGCTCTTAAAACGAGCAGTTGTGGCTTAGCTGCAGTGTTTTCATAACATCTTCTGGCATGAATGCTGCCTTTTTTTTAGTTTCTTAAAATCTCTCTGGGTTTCGGAGATCGTCCAGTAAAATTTTCCTACGTATTCATCATTGCCTGTATAGTGGACTTTTGCGACATAGTCTGTATGACTTTCCAAGTAAAAAGAAGTCCCCTAGAGCAAAATTCTTTTTGCCAAAGACTATTTCTCTACTTACTTCCTCTGTCATAATTTTCCCACTTTGCTTCCGGTTACCGTGTTAAATTCCGGACAGCGAAATGTACGAAACTTCCGCTTTCATCGGCGCAGAGTTGTTGAAGTCTTATGAAGTTCCGAAGATGTGTCTTCACTGTCGTCAAAGCGCTTTCCTTGCTCTGTACGCGGTAAGTTTGCGGTTCAGGGATCGATACTATCGTGTGTAATTAAAATAACTTCCGAATTTTTGTAATGTTGATTGGTGGTGTGAAAGTATGACCCTGGCAAACATTAAATAAACGAATAATGGACTGTAATGTTCCAGCCTGATGAATGAACGCTCTTTTTCTTTCTTCTGCTAAAGAAATCTGTCGTAAATTTACACAAATTAGTAAAACGTTACACTCTTGTTACATTACCATGGTGCAACCTTACACCAGATGTATCGGTTAAGTTACTTCAAAACAGTAAAGGTGGCAATGCTGACACCGTATTCACGGAACAAGGTTTTACAGAATATTTTACAGTAGAGATTTTTTTAAACTAAAGTTTTTTAATAACTTTAACGAATTAGTTTCAAGGCTAAAAATAAGCAAGCATGTATTTGTGGATTTTTTCGAAGTGTTGGAGTTTATTGTTTTGTTGCTTTTAATATGAGAGTTTAATTAAATGTCCTATCAAAACGGTAATGAATACCGATTTCTTTTACAGTAAAAAAGGTATGGGGCCATTCTACGAAAAAGACGCCATCTTGTCCCGCACGTGATGCTCACGTAATTCATTAAAAAGTAGTGATTTTAAAGGGCAACGGACAAAATTTTGTTTTGTAGGAAATCACAACCCGGTGTGGGATTTCTTAGGCAAAAAAACGTTGTCAGTTATTTTTTAAAATTACTACTTTTTAATCAAATGTATGAGCTTCACGTGCGGGACAAAATGGCGGGTTTTTCGTGAAATGGCCCAATGACAGTTAAATCTATCACAGCATAGTCGGCTGGTGTACCGAAAAAAGGGGGGGGGGGGTCAAAAGAAATATGTTTGTGTTTGTGTGTGTGGGGAGGGGGAAGGGTAGAAGGCAGCCTTCCTGAAAGGGTTTTCTTTGTAAAATTTGGCTATATTATTGTATTTTAACATTTCCGATTAAATGAAAAAGTAAGGAATATGATCAGAAAAAATCACCCAGGTCCTACCTCTTATGACACTTCTAAAACCTACTTCTTATGACATTATATTTCTGAAAAAAAAAAATAAATAAATAAAAAAAAATAAATAAATAACTGCCAAAAATACCCGACGGTATATTTGTGAAACATTTTTTTGTATGGTCAGAAAGTTTCGTTCCGAATCACCCCGTTTGTTCCGATACACCCCGTTTTACAGTATGAATTCTCCGAAATGAATAAATTTTTATTTTTAATCTTAGCAACCATTTTACTATTGATATTCTTAATAGAAAATATTTATTCTGCATATTTCTTAAATTTATAACTGTACATTAACAATCTTTCTATTCGGCGTTCAAATGGATAGCATTAAAAAGCAAAATGTGGAAGCAAGCATGACCACAGAAGGCGTAGAGTCACCAGGACAATTCACCGGAACACTTGTCCTGGTGAAGTCTTTCGACTTCACCAGGATAGTCGCAGCCTTTCGGCCTCACCAGGACATACATTCATTCTATAAACACCGGCGGAACATATTCCGGCCTTTTACTATCGAAGCCACCTCTCAACCTCTAATTTAACAACTAATTTAGGAATTCACCAAGGAAGGAGTCTGGGCCTCGAACCCGCACTTCTGTGTTATGGCGTCACACCAAAGTCACACCAGCTTCCTGCCTCCAAGCTGGATTACAGGAACGCGCTACTGTTCCCAGCGATTGACGATACCTTCTATGGCAATATTAAGCGACCAGTGACTTAGTCACGCCATGAGATCTATACCAATAATGACCGTTGAAGGATTAATCACTACATATTTCAAAAAAATCCAGTATAGCAATATGAGTGATTGTTCTAACCAAAAAAAAAAAAAGTATACTGATGGTAGACTTTGTATATTTAAAAAACGTTCCGTACTGAATATTGAAGTTGGCGGGGAGTTAAATAACAAAACGCATGTCCATAAATATTTTTTCACATACCAACGGCATTATCTCTTAGATTACGCACAACAACTAGTTCATGCTGCTTGAATGGATAGAATTATGCTTTTTTGATTGTTGGTTACATATTTTTTGTTCTATTTGAGCTATGTGTGTCCTTTATAGTTTTACACTCTTGTCTGCCACAATTTCTAATTAACAATTTTAAACAACGGCGTTTCATGAGAGAAGACTTTTTCAACATGGGTTACCTAGATCTTCGAATGAGAGCGGTGAAAAAACTTTTAAAATGATCTTATCTATATTATTAATCTAGTAATTTTTTTTTACCAAGCCAAAACTTTCTCCTTTCTTTACCAAATACCATGATTCACCAGTCATTTTAAACCTTATGGTGTCGGCTTCTGACGAAAAATATACCCGATATCCAAAAAATTATATTTTGCATTGAAAAAACGTTTTTTTTTCCTATTTTTTATTGTATATTACTTTAACTGATAGCACGTAAGTGCCAAAGTACAGTGGCGTGTTTGTTAGCGCGTTATGCTACAAACGTGAAGATCACAAGTTCGATCCTGCTGCAGGTTTGGTGGAGTTTTTTTTAATTGGACGGCTTTTATATGGTAAATTGCTTTTTGTATGCTATGGCTATCGCAAGTTTGCACTAACTCGTATTTTAGCCTCAATTCTATAGCGCTTCTTGCAGTTAATTCTGCTTGGTGCTGTCATCTATATATTCCTTTTTGGAAATTAAAAGGTTCATAGATAATATCAAAAGGATTTTATAATTTTTAGATAATATCAAAAAAGGATTTTATAATTTTTAGATACTATCAAAAAAGGATTAAGATAATATCAAAAAAAGATTTTATAATTTTTAAATAATATCAAAAAAGATTGAAATGTACATAATCTTATAATCCGTACTTTTATAGCAAAGGAGTTCAAATTTTACTTCGAGCGGAGCTCGGGCTTAGTCATCTTCACCAAAAACGGCACCCCGAGTGACGCTTAGGTTTAGACCAGAAAGTATTAGAAAATTACCGTTTAAATAGATCAAAATTTGGAATTATTGCTGTGTCTAGCGCGAAATTTTCGCGCGGGTCAGCTATTTTACCTATATTATTACTTTAGCCATTTTGCTTTACCAGGCCAAAACTTTCTCATTTCTTCATCAAACTCCATGACTTACTCCTCATTTTAAACCTTATGTTGCCGGCAATTGGTGAAAAATAGACCCACTGTCTGAAAATAGTTTTTTTTTTTTTTCGTGTCGCAGAAACCGTTTCTATTGCACATTAATTCAAAATGAATATGTGCTCCTAAACTAAAATGCAGTGGCGTGGTCGGTAAAAACGTGAAGATTGCAAGAGATTTTACTGGACCTCTAGTACCGGGGCCCGGAGCTTTGGGGGGGTTATGAACATGTTTTTCCAGAAAAAGTGTCAATAATTTCATCAAAAAAAAAAAAAAAAAAATCTCGCTTTCCATTGCCGATTCTTAATATGAAACAATTGCTAGTACAAGCACTAAATGAATAAAACACGCTTGCGCAAAGGAAAATGTACCGCTTTTTAAAATCATCTGGCGATACAAATAATGTGAAAATAAAATCAGATGCACACTTTCGTAACTAAAAAAAAAAGTTTTTCCGAAAAAAAAAAATTATCTCCTTTTTTTTACAACTGCAAATATGCTGAAATGATGGCATCAAAATATGCAATTGGGGGAGGGGTGCATGGGGGGCCCGGCATTAAAATTGGTACCGGGCCCTATCGCTGGTAGCGGCGGCCCTGTGTGTGTCTTATTGCTTTCGATTAACTTTTTTTTACCGGATAATTTTGAGCAAAATTTCCGAGAAACCTAAACTTATTTTAAGATTTGAAACAGTTTTCCTAATGAATTAGAACCTCAGAAGAAAATGATTATTTTAGCATGAATAATATTTCTTAAAGGCGCTTCTTTTCTATTGTTTCCCTTATACTTCCTAAAATTCCAAAAAAGGGCATGATTTGATTTTCTTTTAAATATGCGAAAAACAAAATTCGCTTTCCTATTTTTCGAAAAATTAATGTTAAAGGAAATCGAATTTTTGAATTAATTTCATGGATTGCACACAAACCTCACCTTCTCTTATCACCACAAATTACGCTTCTATAACCACTTTCAAAACATTTTTGGGGGAGCCTCCTTATATCTTCGAATATTACTAATTCCCTTTCTCTGCATGTACAACCCAATTTCTTAGATTCGTGTGCTTATGGATGAAACCGTAAAATACTTTTTTCTTTTTCCGAACTTCCTGTCCCTCTCTCAGACAGGGCCTCGGGAATTTTTTCCTTGTTGCCCCTCCCTTTCGGCGCCCCTCTGAGTATCCATTGCTCTGGCTCTTACATTCCCTTGATAATTTAGAAATGACGGCCCTGGACTGATGCACATTACCATTTGACAACACTTTCGAAAATTTCAAACATTTCTTAAAATCGTTTTTGGATCTTTATTCGTTTTTGACATTTGGTCACAGGAGCAACTCGATGGGAGGTCACGTGACGTTGCTGTGACCTCCTAAGCATTCCCTTATCCGGCAAATTTTATTCGAGATTTCAGTAAATTTGGAGACCCAATTGCAACATTGCAATCTTTAAATACCCGCATGTCCCTTTTCATTGGATACACTTACCGTATAATAACATTCGGAAACGTTTGGAGTTCCGTTTCAGCAAATTTGTAATTTCTGCCCTCCCTTAAATTCAAGTTTGATGCGCCTTGATTATTTTGAGCCTTTTTTTTTTTTTTTAATTTGACGCGCTTTTCAGGGTAAATTAGAATAAATACATATTAAGTTGTAGCTCTTTCTATAAATTAAATTGTTTTATATTCCAGATTTAGATGGCGCCACTAAATATTCTTTCGTTTTGAAAGTGATAGAGAGAAATGCTTGCACATTCATCTTTGAATTTTTAAAATTTCAGAAATAAAACTTAGCCATGAGAGATGTGTTTACTTTTTAGAGGGGGAGTAGGAAATTTGTTTGTTTCATGGCTTTTTTTAATTGAAAAGAAAAAATATAGCTTTTGATTACTTCTTCTGTTTGCAATGTAATAAAATAAAGTTAGATTCCTGAACATTTTCTGTTTTAAAATTTGACGGCCTTCTAACCATTTTATGTAAAATTATATATATACAGTCGACGCTCGTTATAACGACCACACGTTATAAAGACCATCCTAATATAACGACCGATGAGACAACCCCCAACTGTATCCCAATATACTCTATGTTCTACCTCTTATAGCGACCACTCGTTATAAAGACCTTTTTCTGTAGGACGGAGACGGTCGTTATATCGAGCGTCGACTGTATATTTTTTTTTCAGAAGACAAGTGATCATTTCTTATTTAAACTACACTTTGATTGACTTATTGGCGGTAACTTACTGCTTTATACACTGTTAGAATTTTAAAAGCAGGAAAATTAATTAAAAAAAAAAAAAAAAAAAACTAAAGAAAGTTTTAATGATGTTCATTCATTAATGCAGTGCTCCTGAACCTTTTTTTACTCTACGGCACACTTGCGAGTTTGCTTGATCCTTGCCGTACACTGAATTAAATTTCATAATGTCCATATGGACAAGGTTTTCATCACTTACTGGTAAAATCTCTTTTCTATACAGATAGAAAGATGGAATAAACAATATAAGTAAAGAAGAGCATTTAACATTTTATATTTTGGTTGCTTTATACAATATTTCAAAGACAGAAACTGAACTGAATTTTATTATGAATTTCAGTATTTATTTCGGGGATTGCTTTGAGGGACAGGGGCGTTTTTTAATTAATCTTTATCTGTTGAAAAACTCGATGAAATTTTCAAAAATTAGGCACTAGATATGATTTCTTGTTGTTCTTGAGACGCGTAATTGTTGAGCATACCACGTTACAAAAAAGTGCTAGAAAAAGTAGCCAGCTCATGGATAGCGTGATCATATATTCTTCTATACTATTTTTAACTAACAGCCAATATTCATACAAAGGCAGTTCGCTGTATTTCAAGGAACGATCGCTCCTTGAGTATATAAAATTTTTTGACTCCTTCAATGAAAGCTCCTTGACTAATGATTCAATCGCTAACTCAGTCATACTGTTCTATGCCTGTCGATTTGAGAGAGAGAGAGAGAGAGGGGGAGTGGGAGGGGGACGGAGAGAGAGAGAAAGAGAGAGAGAGGGACGGAGAGAGAGAAGTAGTACTTAATATAGTGCTTACATATAGATGTTTAAATTCATACTTTATTCTATAAAAACGAAATTCCTATGCATTTCCAATAAAACTAATAAAATAACTTCCATTTACCATTAGTGTAAAGCAGGGATTTCCGAACTTTTGGGCCAGGGGCGAGGGGCCATTTTTGAAAATTTCTCCTGACTCACGGGCCAATATCCCCCCCTCCTCACCCAGATAGAAAGTTCTCCCCTTACACATTGTAGTTTGGAATCACGGGCTTTTTTTTTTTGTATTATAAATAGTTGAGGTATGCACCAACTACATTTTGAATTAAGCATTGTGGCAAACATAGAAGTTAAAAAAAGGTTCAAATTTTATATAAAATCTTCAGTTTTCATCCGCTGGATGGAGAATTTTTCTTTAAAAAATGGATTCCATATAGGTTTATATCAGTAGCTACCACTTCTATAACATTCAAAATTTCCTACTTAATCAACATAAGTTATTGTTTTGTGAAAAAACTCCATTCTCTCTTTCTCTCTTTGAAACATTTCGTATCTCTTATTGACTTAGATATCTTATGACTAAGAAATATATCTTTCCCTCCAATTCGAAAAACGAATTTAGCTGTTATTTCCTTTTTTTTTCCTTTCCTTGCTTTTTTTTTTTAAATTAGGGGTCATACTCCGCTTAATTTCTAATGAAAAAAATTATAAAAAATTAACGAAATTTTTAAACGGCCTATTAAGACAGAATGATTGATGACATTAAAGATTTTAGCGATTGAAAGCGAATTTATATTGATATGTGCAATTATGAACTCGCAAAATATAAATATGGAAGAAATTTTTACAGGAGAGTTAAACATACCTATCAATAAAGACGTAGCTGGCATATAGCTCTAAAATCGGGCCAGCAGCCACGTGGGCCAGTTTTGGCTCACGGGCCATAGCTTGGAGACCCCTGGTTTAAAGTCATAAAATTTGCATGCCTTTTCGACCAAATACAACCAATATATAATAATTTTCTTTAGTCTTATAAATTTGACCACCAGTATACCTCAAAAAGTGCTTTGTTTCAAAACATTCATTAACTATCTTCTGTTGTTGAAACTAAAACCACTCGGGTTCCCGAGCCCGAGAAGAAACATCTACCCGATTTAAGGTGGAAGAGGTACGGCTTCCATTTTTATGAGCACCATTAAGGTGGAAGCCGGGAAATGAAGTCACCCCTTCTTCTCTGGCAACTGAGGGCGGGGGAGGGGATGCAAAGAATCAACCGGCCTCCCCTGTTGGCACGCTCCTGGATTTTACTTATTAAAACTACCAACTGACTTTAAATCGTCAGGCACATGATTTGAATCTGATTGACTTTACATGATCTGAAGCCTGACTTTATATGATGAGTGGCACCACTCTACAACACACATTCAAAGGGTATTTTTTTGTCATTTATATTGAAAGAGCCAAGTCTTAGCCTTAAAATGAAACAAAAATCAGTTAATTCGGTTGAGAATAAAATAAATTTGGGAGATTTTTCGAAATTTATATTTCCACTTTACAATTTTGTTTTTCTAATTTTAGCTATGTATAGAAATATGTTCCCGAAGTTATGGAGAAATAATATACTAAATTCGGGAATTTTACTGATAAATAAGAATAAAAAACAAGCATTTTCGTCCAAGATTTATGTTTAAACTTGCATAGTATAGATAGATGGCGCTAGCTGTTGTTCTTTGTAAGGAATCTGCTTTTAAAGTTAATGCAATTTGTAGTGAGGGAAAGAGAAGTTTATGTTATTTTGGCTTGAAGAGTTTCAAATATTTATGTGGGGTTTATAAAAAGAAGAAGCAATACTAAGAAACAAAACTTTTATGAGGGGAGCTGGGGGCGAAGTGTATGTATTCATCATATATATTCCAGTGAAAAAAAAAAAAGACCTACAGTGCACTGCAAAAGTTTAAGCACAATGCAAATGTTTCAACAAAAATAAAATTATTCAATGAAATGCTTTCAAACTTTTGCTCTGTAGTGGATAGTATAACCCTAAATATGTGTCTGAAGTTTTGAAAGATCTAGCCGTAGCGGAAACTAGAAATTACAGAACATATTTATTTTGATGTCGCAAAAGTTACGACATCAAAGCAAATATGTTCATGAAAGTGTATATGCCCTGCAAACGATTCTACTTTGGCTACATTCTTCGGCTCCGGAACTCTTAAACTTTCATCATTTTCCGAAACTTTCATCATTTCAGTTCGCTTGAATAATAGTTCATTATTAGACATTCTCAAAAAGGGCGGAATGTAAAATTTAGCAGTGAGTAACCGCCCCTATTCAAACCAGCTTTTTTACTTGATCATTAAATAAACTAAATAAACTAACTTTGTGCAGCAGGAATAAATTAAATTTGAAAGAAAGTCCACACCTTATGTATTAAGCATTGGCGTCGTCAGTTGAAATTTATTAGGGGGGGGGGGTTCATTTTAACACTGCCATTTCAAATAATTTCAATATATATATATATATATGGGCAATTCCATCGTTACAGACGTAACAATCGCAGACTTTGAACACAAATAATTCTGGTTCGGGCTGATGAAAGTCTTCAATTTTTTTTCCTGTAGTGTAACTTGATGATGTTTATGCTACATTAAATTTGCGTGCAGATTGCTTAATTACAAAAAAATACAGAAATTAAAAACTGCCTGTTACAGACGTAATTCACAAAACAGCAAAAACTCGACTATGTCATACAACTTACAATATTCCTCTGAATTATACGGAAATTTTGAACTTTTTTTTTTTTAATACGTGTTCTAGAGACTTCAAGCTTTCTAAAACCATAAAGATTGTGTGGATTTTGACTGCCGAATTTGTGAAAAAAATTCATAAACTTGTTACGGACGAAACAAAGTGGTGTTACAGACGTAACATCTCTGATTTGAAAGTAGAAAACAGTATTTTAAAGCAGGAATAAAAAGAGATTTTTGGGCTAAAACAATACAGTAGCATTAATTAACACATTATTTGAATATTTTAAGCTATACTGTAACAGTTTTAGAAAATTTGGGTAAGTCTGGGGGAGTTGAGAGCATATGCCGATATGTCAATATGTAAAAATAAATTAATGCATCTTAAGACAATTATTTCCAAGAAAGATTGACACAAGAAAAGTTTAGAAGGGCCTTTACACAAATTTATTTATTTGTATTCTTAAAATTAGTGCATAATGGGGCTGCTACATAAAAAAATCGGGAAAAGTAAATTCCTCCCTGGAATCAGTGATTGGTCTTAGGAGAACTTAAAAATTTGAAAATGTTGGATGATATAGCAGAATACTAGTACCAAACTAAAATTTAACCTTCTTGGTTGACAGTTGTTCAATTTTGATAATTTTTTTTAAATGAAAAAATGTGTCCTTTTTCGTCCGACGTTCTCGAAATTCGAACGGCATTTTCGTATTCTGTTCGAAAACAATGCATTTCGCGGGCTTTTGGCAAATTCGCGATGTTAGCCCACCGTTCTTCCAATTTTGGCGTCAGCTTTAAAACATTTTCCTGGGGCATATAAATAATTTTAACTTTTTCTGCAATGGAGTTTGCACACTGAAAAAAGGAAAGAGCGTCGTTGACAAATGCTGTTCTAGATCTTACTCTCTGCCAAACCTGGTGCTTGACCATACCCCCAACTCCACCCACAGCTCCCTTTCCATGTGACGTAGCAAAAGAAATGCCAGTTGAGGTATAAATTATAATCAGTTATACCATATGTGTTTTTTATTAATCTTAAGATATCAATTTCAATTACATGCCCACATAATTAAAAATTTCAAAATCAGAATACCAGAAACTTTAGTACTCGTATCATATTATGCTATATGCATGTATTGCTCATCCTGTGCTTTTTACCTATTTAATTAGAAATTTACTTTTGCTACGGACGTAACATAGAGCCATTTGTTATGTCCGAAATGTTACGTCTGTAACAGCATTAATTTAAGAACTAAATCAGTTGCAATATTTTTAACTATGGTGGGCAATTACTCTAAGAATTTGCCAAAAGGACCATGAAGGGTTTTTTTTTATTTTGATTTTTTAGGACGTAATGACAACTTTTGCTTCTTTTTTGGTACAGACGTAACATCAAACTTCTTTTTTTCAAACTTCAATTACACCATTTAGATCAATTCAAAAGAAATTAATTAATGCATATTATTATAGTACCGTCTTAGTTGTTAAAATAGTGCTACAAGTAGTTATTTTTGTTTTTATTTTTCGATGAGAAATATGCATTTGAAAATGTGTTCTTTTTTCTGATTTTTTACAAGTTCGTGAATATCGTACTTCCAAGTAAGAAAGCAAGTATTATTCTAACTCTCACTAAAAAATCAATGCAGGATTCTTAAAATATACATCTTAAGCTTTAAAATGATGTATAACATAGCAACATAACTTCAATATGAATTTTTGACCAATTGGTTTCACTTTTCATGGAATGGCCCATATGTATACACACACACAGGGTGAATTTGACCGAATCTGCCATACGAAAAGGGGTAGTAGAACAGCCCATTATCGTGTCCTATTCTTAACCGTAACTGAGTTATGGTAGATAAAAGAAAATTAGTTAAAAAACAAAATTCTGAGAAAAAGAACGATTTCTAAAAATCTAATAATAGGAAAAAACAATCTTGTGTCCCTAACAGCTATACTATTCAGGTTTTAACGATTTTATATGTTTTACTTGTACAAAATTTAAAGAATATTTATTTAACAATTTCCACTGATACTTGAAATCAGCATATGCGTTAGAAAAAGGTTTTTAAATTATTTTAATGAATGCAGCAGTTGTTTCTGATGGGGGTGCGTATTGTATCGTTAGAATGAAGTAATTTCAATACATAAAAAACAGATGTTTCTTATCAAATTTCAAATAATATCTTTAAAATCCTTCAATTTAACATAGCCAGTTTGAGGTTATTTCTCTAGGCACAAAGTACAGCTATGTGTCGCACTATGTGTGTATTTTCAATTCTAGAAAAGGCAAATCTGAATCCCAAAACGCACGCGAGAATTTTCAGCATAATTACCGTAAAATGGGATAAATCGGTACATTTTCAGATTTGATTAAAAAAAGTAGTTAAAAGATTTTTTTTTTGCATTTGATTTTTTGAGTGAAAACTTCGGTCTTGCTTTACTTTTGATATTCCAAGCAAACACAAAATATGTTGAACAGGTATTATTTACAATTTAGAGGTGTTCGATTCACCCCGCTGATAGGGATCAATCAGAACACATGTTAATTTTTTTATTTTTTTCAATTCAACCTGCAATAGGTCTCATAAACATGAGTAATATTGATGAGGGAGAATAAGAACAGATAGTTATTGTCAAATAAAAGTTCATTTTCTATACCAGTAATCGTTTATGATTTGTCAAAATTCAAAATAATTTTGAAGTTATGAAAAATTAAAATCAATTTTAAGAAATGCTTTTGAATTGAAATACAAAGCTTTAACATAAATTGAAGTCACTCGTGTCGTCCACAAATATGTACTTGTCATTAAAACTAGCAGTTGTGTTTCGGCTTAAGTTTTTTCATAACATCTCCTGGGATGAAAACTACCTTTTCTTCAGTTTCTTGAAATCTCTGGCTTTCGGGGATTGTCCTGTAAGATTTTCCAACTTATTCACCACTCTCTGTGTTCTGAAACTTTGCTGGGTCTGTATGAGTCTCCCCCATGTATTTTAAGTAAAAAGAAGCCTCCTGGAGCAAAAATCTTTTTAAATCTGTAGCTTTCGGTCATTCTAAGATCTAGTTGCTTACGAGAAGTTATAAACAGTAATAAATCCTTCTAATTGTCTTGATTAGAAGAATTGGGGTTAGAATCTTGATTTTTCAAACAGTTTCCTTTAAATAAGTTTGAATTGGAACAACAGAACAAAGTGTTCCGATTCACCACGTGAATCCTTATCCTATGACATTATGAAGAGTTTTTCATTTTTATGCCACAATTAAAATATGTTGTCTCTTCTTATGTGGTACTCTGTTGCTCAGATACATGCATAATTAAAAAATACTTTTCTTAGATTTGAAATATAAAGGGGTCTGTACTTACATACAAAGTTTTGCAGGCTATGATAACTTGATGTTTTTTAGCGTACCAATTGCAGCCTTGCACAAAGCCATTAGTGTTGCCAGAATGACAAAAATATTTTTTTCCTACTTACATTACTACCTTTCTAAAAAAAAAATGTAACTGCCAAAAATACCCAACAGTGTATTTATAAAGAATTTCTTTGTATGATCAGGAAGTTTTGTTCCGAATCACCCCGCTGTTCCTATACACCCCATTTTACGGTATTCCAGAAACTTAATCGATAACATCTCCTGCAAGCGTACTGCGAAAGTTGTCATACACATTTATTATGAATTTAGCTTAGATTCATTAATCCTTTCAGCATTTTGAAATGAATTACTTCTTTGACGCTACGTTAAGGCATTTTTAAAGAAAAAAATTAAATAGAAAGTGTTATTGCTCTCGGAGTGCAATGAACGTTATCGCTGCAAATTGAAGCTGAAAGTAATAATATGAATACAAAAATAATTGCGGCAATTTCGAAATTATTTTGAATGTTTACAAAAAATATTTGGGAATAAGTTACTTGATTTTTGCAAATGCTACCGATGGGAATAAGATAAAAGAAAGGCAATGTTGACAAAATGCATACTTTTTACTTGTTTTGGATTTTCTACGATGGATGCGTACATTACAAAAAATAATCTTTTGTTCTTGTAGTACAATACTAGCAGCAGAGTTTTTAGTTTAAAACTGTAAAATGCACAGTAATAAACTGCAAAATTAGCAGTGTAATAGTTTATTACTGTAAAGCAGCAATTTTCCAGTTTATTAGTGTGAAATTAGCAATTTTTAGTTTTTTACATTGAAATAAGCTGTATTGTACTGTAAAAGCAACATTTATTCTTTACAGTGTAGTTGAAATTTAGAAGAGTTAAAAGAATATTCAGATTTTAACTGCAGATGATTAATTTTATGATCTTATTTAAAGATGGAAAAGTGCAACAATTTAAGGTTTTCCTAATCACACGTTATTTTTCTTTCATTTTCACACATGCACAAGGAAAATTTACGCATATGCCCAATTTATCGTTAATCTAACGATTACATACATTCAGTAATCGGACGCATTTTTTCTTTCATTTTCACTCAGAAACAAGGAAAATATACACACATGCAAAATTTCTTGTAAATCTAACGATTACATACATTTAGCGCTACATATTCATAGCGAGATATGGAAAACTGCAACAATTTTAGGTTTTCCCAATTGTACACATTTTTTCTTTTATTTGCACTCAGAAACAAGGAAAATATACACATATACAGATTTTCTCGCAAATCTAACGATTACATACATTCAGCTTAAATAAAAATGATGAAATTGAAATCATCTTCATCTTTAGTGGAACCACATAATTATGCTTCCTTTTTAGTACTACATTCACTTTTGTATCTCATAATCGTGTTTTATAAAATGAAAAAAAAGTTAAAACATTCTTAACCTCTATGACAATTTCAAAATACCATGCACTGTATTCGTTTGCACTGATCTCTTTGATCGTGAAATAATGTTCTGAATCCATGGTGAAGTATAACTCTTGTAGAAACAGAAGAACTAGTATTCAAATTTTGTTTTTGGCCGAAAACTTGGCCTAATAGAGACTGAAAGAGTGGTATAGTGTGTGAAATTTTCGGGATATTGTGGTTGTGCACTGCAAAAAAAAAAATGCTGTTTTTCCAGTACAATACTGGCAGCAGAGGTTCCAGTTTAAAACTGTAAAATGTACAGTAATAAACTGCAAAATTAGCAATTTTACAGTTTATTACTGTAAAGCAGCAATTTTACAGTTTATTACTGTAAAGCAGCAATTTTACAGTTTATTACTGTAAAATTAGCAACTTTTACAGTTTGTTACTATAGAATTAGCTGTATTATTCCGTAAAAACAACATCTATTTTTTACAGTGTGTTGTACAGGTGTGTGCGGGATTTTTTCTCTTGCCCTGCCAGGAAATGATTGAGTTTTTGGGATTGGGTCGGGTGATCGAGTGCTGTTTTCGGGACTCTATTGTACTAAAAATTTCGCCTTTAGTTTAGTTAATTTACGGTGCCTGTAAGAAAACTTATTTAAAAGGAGATTTTGAGCTCTGGCAGATGTTTTATTATGAAAGGGAGACTACCCAAGTAGCACACTTCGTTTTCTAAAGGTTGTAAAATGATTATTAACGTTGTAACAACCGCTTAAAAACGTTTATAAAACGTTTAAAGGTTATTTGTGCTACCTGGGTATATTGTCAGTTGACACTGGAGTTGAAACAATCATAATATAGCGAAGGATATTATCGGTATTGGGGACAAAGTTAAAAAGCAGCTTTTATGTCAGAACATAACTGTTACTGTTCGGTATTAATTTATAAAGTGAACAATGTGTGAGTATTGGAAGATTCATTTTTGTTTTTGCATGCAAAAGTAAGTAGTTTTGTTGATGTTCGTTTGCGTTTTAAATATAAATATGAATCATCAGTAATCATCAGTGATCATCAGTAATCGGTCATAATCGCCACTTTGTCATTTTTCTCAACTGACCCAATTTTGCCGAGGAATGGGCAGGGAGAGTATTTTTTGAATACTTTTTAATACATTTTAAATTTTTAAGTGTTATCTGCACAAGAAACCAAAATTAATAAATGTATTAACATGAAATGTGAATGTACATAAAGGAATTTAATAAAGGTTTAAGTTTCCTCTTAATGTTTTGTTATGCAGATTAGTGTAATGTTTATGATGCAGATAAGCTCATTAATGTGTAGCTAGAAAGTTAAGGATAGTTGAACGTACAAAATCAAATATTACAGTGTCAAAATATTGTCACACAAAGCTATTTTGCAGAAAATGGTTCAACCGTTTGCAGTTTCTCTTGAAACTGGAGAAACAAATGAATCTAATCCACTAGGACTAGACCTAAAATTGCAGCAAATAGGGGATTTTGTGTTTTACATTGGACTGCCTCAATCATGATTATATGATCATCTTTCATTTCACTCTCTAAGACTTTAAAATTTCAAATTTTAAAGCTTTTATTCTTTTAATTTTGTGTTTTCAATTGTATGGCTTATATTACATCTATCTGAGTTTACTCACGTTTTGCCAGAAGATTTTTAATTGACGTTATCTGGTGAGTGACTTATGCACGGATTAATTTCCAATTTGCCATTGAAACAAAATACTATGAATCAAAATAAGCATAGTGTAATTCACTTGAGTCTTAAAAAACGAAGTCCTTTTGATTAAGATTGCAAAGATTTATGTTTTTTGCTTTATAAATTTAAAGAACGTATTTAGCCTTAAATTTAAAGCGTTGTATTTTCTTATACGGCTATTACAAAAACATTCACCAAAATTGCACGTAATAAATATGCTTCGAAAACTGGTTTTGATTGAGGCACATAGCACGAATTAAGCTGCATTATTGTCGTTCAAATAGTAGTTTATTTTATAGAACTATCAACATTTTTTCTAAAAAGCATTTTCAGAATGAGATCCAATTTAAGAAATAAATGATTTTATGTCGTTGATAACATCTGTGGTAGAATTCAAAAGTAAAGATTATAATATATCGGTACTTTTGTAGGACCTCTTTTCAAGAAAACCGTCTATCAAAATGAAACCTATTCAATGGCCCTATCCATTTTTTAAAATATATTTCCCGAACGCTTGGAAACTTTGAAGATATTTTTTGAGTTTCTTCATTCGAGCCATTTGCTTTGCGAACAATCTGTGTCACTTTATAAGGCATGTATTTGTCTTCATATGTATTTCGTTCTAAAAGCAATATTGATTCTAAGAGTTTTCGGACCCTTTTCTTATCAGTAGGTGTCATCATTGAAATATAGCCGCCAAAAAGTACGACGCAAGCACCAGTACTCAATACGAAATAGCCAAGTGTGATCTGAAATCACCAGATAATATGGAGTAGTCTAACACATTTTAAGAACGAAAGTTGTCTATTACTCAAATAAAACTAAGTCAGTGTTTACTTGCTTTGAGTTAAACAATTCCAAATAGTTAAATTTACCGTGAAGTGGGTTGACCTTGCCCTTTTTTTAAAGTTTACGTTCAAATTTCGGTTACTTATAGACGAATTTTTCTGAAAAGAAAAAGTCATTCCGATTGTGTGACTTGGAACTAAAACTACTGAAGTAGCATTTTTGCTTCCGCAATACTATTCCTAGTCATAAAAAATTAAAAGGAGGGTGGGCAAAGTCACCTTTACAAGGAGGATAACTTTGCCCACTCACTGTTTTCCGACAGTTTTAAGTGTGAACTCCTAATATGTGGCAAAGTCACCTCTCTGGAATGTTGTAAGTATCAAGATTTAAGAGAAAAAGGGGAAACAGACTATTATTCAAATAATTTAACAAAATGTACCTTATTTAACTTAACTGCGCTTTTGTAACTCATATACAAAATACATTTAAGGTCAGATTTAAGATGCTATTAACAAGCTATGAGAAGAAAATATCTTAATTCTATTGAACTACTTTTAACGCAAAATGTTATTATTTTTTCTCTTTTGTGAAATAAAAAAAGCAACTTTTAAATTCTTAGGCATTGCGTCAGAGAAGTTCTTACGTAATAAATTAAAACTAAAGGAAAATGTTCAAAAAGATTTTCTTCTTTTAAGAGATCCCAAGATATTACGTTTCGGTATTTCAGGAAATCTTTCATCAATACGGCCGTAGAAAGTTACAGTTGTGTACTGAGTAGTCAAAGCGAACAGATTGGCTTGTTCGTAGAAGAAAATTTAAGACATCTCTAGAGATATTCGTCTGTGCATGAAAAAGCCATACCATACCTCAAGTCTAGTCCGGATCTAAGTAAAACATTCACGGTACAAAAAGCTTTTAAAAGGAAGATATATTTGGGATATGTTTCACTCATAATGGAATTTTGATGGCAAACCATCTCTTTTCCCAGTAGACTTCGCTTTAATGGATACCTGCATTCGTAATAAAGTGACTTGGACTTGAAACATTTTTTAAAATCTAAATTCTAAAAGATTATTTCTAAAAAACGTAAATGTTTTTGCAGTTAAGCGTTACTGACAAAAGGCGGAAGTTATATTTTTAAAGTGTTACACAACACTGTTAGATATTCGTGAGATATGGTACCTGAACCCAAACTTGAAAGTATGAAGAAATAAATAGTGTAATCATTATTTTTATAAGATACTAAGTATTTAAAAAAACAACAGAAACTGTATAGAAACTACTGCATCTTATGAAAAGACATAGTTTGCGAAGTTACATTACCTGTATTTGAAGTTAAAAATCAACGTAAATAAAGCACAAATAAGGTAGAAAGTACAGCAAATAGCTATTCATAGCCTTGAAATAGCTATTTGCTGCACTTTCTACCTTATTTGTGCTTTATTTACGTTGATTTTAACTTCAAATATAGTTCAGCACAAAGCTTATTTGATCATTTTTCATTTACATTACCTGTACTTAAAGTTATATCTTTTTTGCGTACTATGCGCTTTGCCTCCTGACAAACACAGGACAGATTTGCGGCACAGAGAGGATGAAATGGCATCCATGGGCAAGGCGGGATTCGAACCCGCGACCACTTGTTTACGAGGAGAGTACTCTACCTCTAGGCCCACGTGGCCCCTAAAGTCATATCTTAAAACATTTTTTTCTAAATCGGTGTTAAGTGCGTGATTCCATTGGGTCGCAGTTCTTTTCCATCACTTATCCATCACTTATCCATCTCGTACTAATTTACGAAGTCTTTAAGACTAAAAGCTGAAATGAAAAAGGTGTCTCAAGGGAACATAATTCAAAGTAAAGTATATACGGATACGCAACGCCTCCCCACCCGTGGATATTCAGAAAATACTAAACTGTAAAAAATGAATGGTTGTTTTTATAGTATAATACAGCTAATTTTTTAGCAATAAATTGTTAAAATTGCTAATTTTACAGTAATAAACTGAAATTTCTAATTTTACAACACTAGACTGAAAATTGCTAATTTTACAGCAATAAACTAAAATTGTTAATTTTAGTTTATTACCGTGCATTTTACAGTTTTAAACTGGAACCTCTGCTGCCTGTATTATACTGTCGTTTGTACAGTATAATACAGCAAAATTTTTACGGCAATAAAAAGTAAAAGTCCTAACTTTACAGCAAGAAACTGCAAAATCGCTAGTTTATTACTGTGCATTTTACAGTTTTAAATTTGAACCTCGGCTGCCAGTATTATACTCTAAAAACAACAGTTCATTTTTTGGAGTGTACAAGAGGTGTGACAATTAAATAACGGGACGGCGCAAGTCCTAGCAGTTTACTTACGTCCTAGCAGTTACGACTTGATGTAGAGAAGTAAACATGGATTGTAATTTGTCTTTATACTTCTGGTGCCCCTGGTACATTACAACATCCTTCTATCTAGATTAGTTTTGTTTTTATCTTTGTTTGAGTAAGACGTTGTTGTGTTGATGCACCGCGATCATCACAACCGCGATTGTACTTGGCCTTTATACTTCTGGTGCTGCTGGTACATTACAACATCCTTCTTTCTGGATTAGTTTTGTTTTTATCTTTGGTTTGAGTAAGACGTTGTTGTGGTTGATGCTCCGCGATCAAGATCAGCTTAAAAATTGAGCAGCGCATAAATTTGGAATTCCTTGTCAAACTTCTTTGCAAACTCCATCTGAATGTTTGAACTGTCAAAAGAGGTGTTTAGTCAAGTTTTTGAGAGACATTAACGGTTTTTAGAATATACAGAGGTTGCGGAAAGTGATGAACGTTCCGATTGACCTGTGACAGCAGGAACCGATGAAAATATTAAAAAAAAAAAAAATGAAATCGTGCGCAAAGACAGATGTTTGAGTGCTTAACTGTGGTCATGTAATATGACAGAGAGACCATGCGAAAAATTTTGATGCTAGATTTGTATAGGTCTAAAATTTGGGCTCAACTGGTATAAAAAAAATTGACGTCCTGAGAGCTCAATGACTCTGTGACACAGTTCCTAGTGGAAAAACGCATTAGTAGACTCGACCATCTACTGTACTTCCCAGATCTCATATCATGTGGTTTCTAACTGTTTCCAAAAGTGAAAAGTGCCTTCAGGGAGCGCATTTTCATTCTGTACTGGTGAAAGTAAAAGCTGCAGACTTTCTAGAGAAGGTAACACCAAATGACCTGTAGCTCTGCTCTGAAGGTAAGAAATCTCTCATACAGCTCTTTATTAATAGGGAAGGGCAGTAGGTTAAAAGGCACTAGAATATATTTGTATATGTTTTCAATAAAGCTAAGTTTTCACACCAGTCACGTTACATAGTTGTCACACCTTGTATAGTAAAAAAATACACCTACGACCTCCGTGGCTTTGTGGAAGAAGCTACGTCTTTTAAGCTGGATGCCGTGGGTTCAATTCCCACCTTGTCTTATGTGCTTTCCGTCATCTGTATTGTAAAATATTTCTTGTGTTTCTAGGAGGTACGACGCTTGGTTTGCAGTCATCTACGTATTTGAAGCTGATTATATTCTGAATGAAGAAATTAAAATTTCTGTACGGTACTTGAGCGTTGAAATAAAAATTTCTTCCGAACAAGTTTCGTAAATCTTTTCCATGTTTCTAAGTGTATAACTGCACAAAATGTAATTATGAGTAATTAGCTACTTCCCAAGTAGCACACTTCGTATTTTAAAGGTTGTAAAATGGTTATTAACGTTGTAACAACCGCTTAAAAACGTTTATAAAACGTTTAAAGGTTATTTGTGCTACCTGGGTTATGTTCCAACTGTTCTACTAGACAAATTTGTTTGTGGCAGTGATAACGTTTTTGAAACCCATTGCGTGAAGTTTATTTCAGTGAATTAATTGCGTATCATTTTGTTGACCCTTACAGTCTGATTTGGCAACCTCTCTCGGCGCTAAACGTATTTTACATGTTTTTATGCATTTCATTGTTTTGTTTAAGATTTTTTAAGTAACAGGGAAAGGGAGATGGATTATAAATCATCATTAATTACGGTTTAAAAATAAACGCAACATTTTAAGGTTAAAGTCTGGCTCTGAAAAGTTGACTTCCGATCTGTCGAAGTTTAAACGATTCTATTTGCTAAAATAAGGGCGACAAAAGCCGTTTTCGGTTCGTTAATCATTATTATTATCGTGCCAATCTAAGAGCTTCTCCTCTTTCGATAAAATATTTCTATGTTATTTATAAAAGTCTTATTAATTGTTTTTTATTACTTAAATACATCAACATGTGACTAGTTTTCATCATAATATTATTTTGCAATTTTCTTTTTAGCCATGTATAATTTTTTTTATAGATCTTCTTCCTGCTCTGCCCTGGATTTAATGAAAATGAATGAGCATAATTTTTTTACATTTTTAGATAGTTTAGAGATTTAATGTTTACACTTAAAAAGAAAGATTTAACGACGTCGTTATTCTCTTTGAAGTACGGAATTTTATTTAAGACGAGAAAATTTTCTTTTGAAGTTATCGGGAATGTGTATGTACTCTCATTTGAATAATTTTTTCTATTGCATTTCAAGTTAAAATGCAACGACTCAAAAGTTTTCTACTTTTATTATTGCTTACGTAGTACAAAATTCTCATGAATGTACACACTTCCGTCTTTTAAATAAATGTTTTTAGTGTGCTTTTAAGTTACAGCAAACATATATATTTTTAACTCTTATTTGTAAATTGGTGACATTACTGGAAACTAAGTAAAGTCGATTCCGCAAGTTTTGTTCCTGCACAGGTTATTTTGGGTGAACGTATTCTTATAACCCGTGAAATAAAATTAGCTTCATGTTTTGTAAATGTCATTAAAATGGGTTATTTTCAGAAATGTTTTGTCTCTTTATTTATTCCAGTTCATAAAAAATCCCCTAAAATGTGTAAAGAAATATCTATGTGAACACACTATTTTCTTAATCGTAAATTGAATTGATGTAGTTGCAGAAGAAAAAGCTTTTTTCTTACAGAAAATTCTGCAAATCAAAACAACTAGAATCAGTTTATAGTTGATATAAATAAAGTTCTATTTTAAGTACTAATTAAAGCTACTTGGAGAAATATGTATCACTTAATTATTTCATTAATTACAACAACAAAGTCATTGCTACGGTATGTAAAGAAATAACTATAACAGTTGCTTACCCGGAGAAGGGGAAAGGGTATTGTCATGCAAAGGGGGAAGTAAAAAAGGGCACAAGTACCCCAAAGTTTTTTTTTCTCAAAATAATGCATTTCAGGATCTTTCTTATATTAGGACAATTCCACGGTAACAAATGTATCAGTTTTTGACAAAACAGCTTACAAAGACTAGAAATATGCTAAATTCTTGCTTTATTCTACAATATTAATAAAGAACATGGACTTCACTGTTATCAAATGCAGTTAAATTTTGAAGATTTCCAGAAAAAATATTGAAATAACAGCATTTTCTTCGTAACGGATGTATCTCATAAGATACGTCTGTTACTGACCAAAAGTACCGTCTTATAAGTACTGTTTCTGGAAATATTCAAAATTTAACTCTATTTGATAGCAGTGGAGTCCATGTTCTTCAAAAATTCATACAACCAAACAAGGAACAGCATTTTTGGAGTCTCTTAAGGCTATTTTTGGCAGCAATTGATGATGTTTTCAAAATGGATTTGCCCATTATAATGTTATAGATATTCTAAACTTAAAATTAAAAAAAAGAAAAAAAATATGTTGTCATTTTTCCATTACGAAGAGAGAGCATGATTACATCTAAACTAACTCTTGAGGAAGGAAAATAAAAGTCTTTGTTGTCTCTGAAAAGTGCCTCTGGGCAGTCTGTGTCAGTGCTTGTAGACTAAGAGAAGGGGATTCACGTAAAAGACACAGAGCGACATGAATCTATTATGATGATGGTAGAATGGCTATATTCTTTGATCTCTGCTCTTGAATTAATTGTAAGTCAGCATAAAGACATACTTTTGTGGGTTTATATTATCCAAAACAAAAAAAAAAATCATTGCGAAGTCCTAACTTTGCCATTTCTTTATTTTTGATTCGATCCTTTCATTTGTTATTAATTGCTGCGTTGCTCGGCCTTACACGGTCTGTCTCGAAAATAAAAGTTGTGTCCAGTGATCACAATTACTGTTCACAACGACAGTTCAACAATTAGATTTCACAAAATAAAAGCAAATTGTGCAAAACATACCATCTACGGTGTAGAAAAAAGCAATTTTGTGACAGAAAATTTAAGTCGAGACCGCTTTGGAGTATTTTAAAGTTCCAAACATTTGAATTCTAAGCATCAAAGGACCCAAGATAAACCTAGATAACATTTCTGTCTAGGAGTACATTAGTAGCAGACAAATATAAAAAATGTATTCGATATTAAAAATGATTCGATACAGTTCTCTGATTCAAATTACTCCCAGCAGTTGAGTTCCTTAGTTTTTAAAAAACTGGTAATTGTAGGTAAATTTTTTTCCTTTAAGAAAACTCTTTCAAAAAACAAGACATTTCGGAGTTCCGAGGTATAATTATTACTATGTACACTCATGGACAAAAAAAATTAGCGCAAAAAGAAATAAGTGTGGGATCGTAATAAAACATGCAATGAGGATACATGTCGGGGAGATATGTAAATGATTAGAAATGCAGCGTGATTGCGCATTACGTATAGCCGGTAAAGGGTGCCGAACGTCGTATGACGGAAGCTGTGTGGTCAGCTAGGCAAGTAGCTCGTCAATAAGGCCGCTCTGATTGTGTTGTGAGGAGGTGCTGGGATCAGTGGATCCGAGAGATGTGATGTTTTTGAAGATCAGGCCAAGGACGCCTTCGACAGACCAGTCGTTGAGAAGACCGCCACATCGTAAGAAATGCACGCTTACTGCTTCATCAACCGCCATCCTGGCACAGGTAGCACCATCACTAGGGGCTCCTGTGCCTTCTCGAACCATTCGAAGGCACCTGGTTGAAGGACAGTTGGTATCGTGGCGCCCATTACGTATGCTGCCCTTGACCCCCACCCATCGACGCAACCGTTTGAAGTTTTGCCGCGCACGAAAAGACTGGACTGCAGCGGAACGGAACCAGGTCATCTTTAGCGATGAATCAAGATTCAATCTCGCCAGTTATGACAATCGTGTTCGTATGTGGAGACCCCGTGGTAAACGCATCAATCTTGCATTTGCTGTACAGCAACACACCGTTCCCACAGCTGGTGCGATGGTATGGGGTGCCTATTATACCGTGGCACGATGACAGCCCAGCGGTATGTCCATGCAATCCTGAAACCAAATGAGTAGCTACTTATGCAACAGCTCCCAGGAACCAGTTTTCAACACGACAATGCTCGGCTTCACACGGCAATGGTGTCACAAGACTGTCTCCACACTTTTACTACCCTTCCCTATCCTGCCGGATCCCCAGATTTGTCTCCAATCGAGCATGTCTGGGATCATTTGGGACGACGTGTTGAGCATTCCAGGTTACAGCAAATATGGAACGAAATGTCTCAAGACATCATACAGAACTTGTATGACGCAACTTCCGATCTTATCATGTCGTGCATTTTCGCTAGAGGGGAGCCAATGGAGTATTAGCTCATCCGTTCTTTTGCCTTTTTCTCTGAAATAAATTATCCTTTTTCTATGATTTTCTTATCATTTACTTGTATCAAAGTAGTTATTACGTATGTTAGATTTCGCTTTATTTGAACGACTCCTTCTTGGTGTGCTATTTTTTTTGTCTATGAGTGTATATTATTTCTCAAAGGATTTTTTTGTGAGAAAGCCATAACTTAATTAATACCGCATCAAACTTCATACGTAAGTCATAATTTTAAATATTTTTTTCATATCTTGTGCGGCGAAAAACCAACACACAACTCATGTTGATTGTATTTCAAAAAAAAAAAGTTTTTCTTTTGTGGTTTTAATGTTAGTTGCATTAATCTAGTTTGTAATATCGTCTCCACCATGCTAAACTTACGAATGTGAAAATTGGCACTTTTCCGGAGAGCCAAAACACTGCATATAACTTTTTCCCACCTGACTTGTTTGGTTATTTTCCATTTTTAAACTTTTATAGATATCTTTAAGTGTAAAACTATCGTTCGAAGGTATCATTTTAATCTTAATTTTTTGGAATATTCGAACTTGGAAAAATGAACTTGAAAAACGCGATTTTTCACATTCGTTAGTTTAGCATTGGTGCCGACGATATAGCGTGGCAAATTAGAAAATAAAAGATGTTTTTTAGACTGGAAAATCGCATTTAAATTTGATAAAACTATTTCAATAAAATAAAGACATCGATTTCTATTTATTTGGTTAATTTATTACTTGTTACATTAGTTTATAGCAGCATTAGTTGGTTAGAGCGTTGCTTTAATAACGCGAAGGCTGTGGGCCTGAAACCCACATGTGCCAGAAAATCGTTTTTGAATGTCTTTAGATGTAATTCTGATCCTAACATTTTTTTTTTTTTTTTTTGTCGTCTGCCAGCCAGTCAGGGTGCGCTGCTTCACTTTTCCAACTGTACCGTTATTTGGTGTGAAGTCCGACTTCCACAGTACACGCATGCCATAAGGACCCGTTTATAGGGTAGGTAACCTTTCACAACAACACATTCACACACAAAGAAAGGACAAGGACAGGGGAGAGAAAACACAGCCTTGCCCAAGCAGGAACTCGAACCCGGGACCACACCATCCGTGGCAGTTTGCTTAGACCACTAGACAAGGTGGCTGGCTCCTCAAATCTTGAATATATAATATAAAATCATTGCAAGATTCTGAACCACAACTAAGCAGTTGGCAGTTTGCTTGGACCACTAGACAAGGTGGCCGGCTCCTAAATAAATATAATATAATATAATATAATATAATATAATATAATATAATATAATATAATATAATATAATACAATATAATATAATATAAAATCATTGCAAGATTCTGAACCATAACTAAGTTATTATGGCAAAATATAGAAAAAAAAAAAAAAACAACAACATTATTTTACTATAGTAAAGTACAAGTTAAAACTTAAAAACGATTTTTGAAACAGTAGAGGAATGTATTTCTATCTATTTTGGTATTTTTTAGCAAAGCATTAATATATTGCACTGGCTGCGTGGCCCAACGTTGAACAGGCTACCATAGAAACGATAGCGATGTCAAGTGACGCACCCGCTTTCGGTACAGCAACTAACTCGCGGCCACGGCGGCTCGCTTCTGCCAGCACACATACTATGGCCCTCCACACATAGTTGCTGAAACAATACTTTAAATGAAAGCCATCTCTAGAAAAGAGTGGAAACTAATCCCTCTGTGCTTTTCGACCATTATTATTTTTAAACTATAAAAATACTTTTTTACATATAGCGTAATGTTATATAGCTTAAAGCCTTCCTGATTAAATGGACTATTCAACTCAAAAAGATTTTTTCGATTCGACTCAGTAGTTCCTGAGATTAGCGTGTTCAGACAAGCTCTTCAGCTTTATATTATTAGTATACCAGGTGTGTAAGTATGAAACCGGAATTTCCCATAGGTGGCGCTAGGTGTCGATGTAGTTACCGACTCATCACGTCAACGGTGTCTTGTTGTTGTATTGATATCAGACAAAGATTTCCAACTCACAATGACACGAGTTTCATTCAGTAGCATTAGTTTATGAGAGATAAACATGTCGAGTTTTGTGCCAACAAATTACGATTTGCCGACATCACTAGTTTTCTGTTTTCATCTGAAGAAAACCGCAGCCGAATCGCATCGAATGCTTGTGGAGGCGTATGGTGAGCATGCTCTCGGTAAAACACAGTGTTTCGAGTGGTTCAAACGGTTCAGAAGTGGCGATTTTGACGTGCGGAACGAAGAACGTGGAAGACCAAAGAAAAAGTTTGAAGACGCTGACCTGCAAGCATTGTTGAACGAAGACCTGGGGAAACTGTCAATAATGAACGCTACCGACAACAAATGACCAATTTGAATCGAGCTTTGACTGCAAAACGACCAGAATACCAACAAAGACAACACAAGGTGATTTTGCTGCATGACGACGCACCAGCACACAAAGCAAAACGGGTCCAGGAAACGATAGAGTCGTTCCGTTGGAAGACTCTTTTGCATGCGGCTTACTCACCGGACCTTGCCCCATCCGATTATTACTTGTTTGCATCGATGGGGCACGCAATTGCTGAGCAGCGTTTGACTTCTTATGAAGCTGTACGAAAATGGCTCGATGACTGGTTTGCCTCAAAAGATCAACAGTTCTTTCGGCGCGGAATCCACAAATTGCCAGAAAGATAGCAAAAATGTATAGATAGCGACGGACAATACTTTGAATACGGTACCTTTTATCATATCATTACAATAAACGTGTTTTTTCTGTAGAAAAATTCCGGTTTCATACTTACACACCTGGTAGATATAGATTTGTAGACGAATGACGATTATCTCAGTTGTGAACAGCGTTGGGCTGAAGATGTAAAAGTCGTGGGTTCGGCCAGAAGGGCCTGTAGGCCACAAAGTGTATGACTTAATAAAAATGTATGAATAAAAATGCATTGTTAAATTAATTTGGGACATAAAGGGTTAAAAGAGTGTGGGCTTCAAACGGAATAGCCGTCTCTTAAATTTGCTGTGGCATCGCACAACTTTTTTTGTTTAAAGGTTCTGCTTTTTTAGGTTTCATATTTCGAAAAAGAAATCAAAATGTAACTTGCTTGTTTATATCATATTGATGATAAATTCGTCAACATGATGTTTAACTTATGATGTTTGATGAACTATTAAGGAATTTACAGCAAGCCGCCCCTGTCCCCAGGAGAAAACACAATTTTAAGAAATAATATATGATTGCACTGCAATTTATCATATTTAAAAAAAAGTTTATTTTCTAATATCGTTAGAATCAACTTTGGCCGAGAAGTATGGAAAACTATTAAGACTTCATTATTTATAAAATGTTGTTTCTAATAATACTCGGATATATACGAGCCCGAGTAAATGGAATCTACTCAATTTAAGGCGGGATAGGTACTGCTTCCGTTTTTAAGAGCGCGCTAAGGTGGAAAACCGTTTTAGCTCAACACGCGTGCCATAAGAACCCGTTTATACGGTAAACGTTCATTCAGAACACACTTTTACAAACAGAAAATATAATAACAGTAGAGAGAATGTACGTCCATGCCCTAGCCGGGATTCGAACCCGGGGCCACCGCATCACGGTCAGACTTCTCTGACCACTAGACAAGGTGACCGACAGAAGTTATAAATACAAAGCTTAAATAAAAAACCATAACTTAGCAAACAGCGAAATTGTGGATTCTTTTTATTCACGTTGTTAAATTAATTGTTATGCGTAACATAAGATAATAACCACTGATATGGGAAAAAAAGATTTGAATTCTCTGTCAACTTCTCATATCAGTATGCTTAGTTTTTAACAATGCAGTATGTCTACTTTCACTGTACTAAAATGTTTTTTTTTTTTTTGAATCAATTATATTTCTGCATTGGAAAACCTTGAAATATGAGGTAATAAATCTTTTAACAACGATTATTGGTATGGGTCTAACAGCAAGCAAAACAATTGTAACGTCACAAAGAGTGTCATTAGTCGCTTAATATTGCATTAAATAGCATCGGCAATCGCTGGGAGCAGTAGCGCGTTCCTGTAATCCAGCTTGGAGGCAGGAAGCTGGTGTGGCTTTGGTGTGACACCATAACACAGAAGTGCGGGTTCGAAGCCCGACTCCTTCCTTGGAAATCTCCAAAAGTAGTTAAATTAGAGGTTGAGTGCGGCATCGATAGTAAAAGGCCCCCCTAACGCACAAGCCGGTGGTAATAGAATGAATGCATGTCCTGGTGTGGCGCGATTGTCCTGGTGAAGTCAAAAGACTGCAAGTGTTCCGGTGAATTATCCTGGTGACTCTACGCCTTCTGTGGTCATGCTAGCTTCCATATTTTGCTTTTAAATATTATTTATTTTAAAGCTGAGTAAAAAGATTGTGTATTTAGTTATAAATTTAGGTAATAAGCAGATTAATTATTTTCAATAAAGAAAATCAGTCGTAGAAAAAGTTGCTAAGGTTAAAAATGTTTTTTGATTTCGAAGAATTCACAATTTAACTTAAAACATTTAGAAGAACTGTAAAAAACTATTCAAGTTTTCTGACATTTAAAATGCAACTTAATCAAAATATGGGGCTAAATATTGCGCGTGTTCATCCACGTGCCTTAGTTGTTCATCCTGTTATTTTTTTAAAAATATAATTTTGTTAATATGAGAGCGTTATTGTGACATCTTTTGCTTTTAAATGTTATTCATTTTAAAGCCTAATAAAAGGATTTTTTTAGTTATAAATTAGGGAAAGATCCAGATTAAATATCTTTAATTACCAAAATCAGTAGTAAAAAATTTGCTGACGTTAAAAATAAAACTATTAATTTCAAAGAATTTATAATTTTACTTAAAACATTTTAAATAGCAGTAAAAAACTTTAATTTTTTGACATTAAAAAAGAATCTGAATAAAGTGTTAGGGGGGGGGGGAGTGAGTCTGCTAATGTATGCGCGTTTTACGTTACCCTTCGTATTAAAAAAAAAAAAAGCGTTAATGTTATGCGAGTACAACGTTAAATATCTACGTGATAAATATCAGCTCGAAACATTTTTTTTTCGCAGCATTTAATAACCTAAACGAAGTACTAAAGGGTTATATTTCGTGAAGCCACAGCAATGTATAGCATGGCTGAGCGCAGTTCCGATAGTGTAGTAGGGTAAAGCGTCAGGCGCATTAAAGTTTAATATTTCGAAAAAGAAATCAAAATATAACTAGCTTGTTTATATTATATTGATGAAAAATTCGTAAAATAATAATTAATTTAGGATGTTTGATGAACTATTAAGGAAATTACTGCATACCGCCCCCCGTCCCTAGGGAAAAACACACTTGAGAAATAATACATGATGATACTGTAATTTATCATGTTAAAAAATAAGTTTCTTTTCTTATACCGTTAAAAACAACTTTGGCCGAGAAGTATGGAAAACTCTAAAGACTTTATTAGTTATAAATACAAAGCTTAAATAAAAAATCACAACTCCCCAAACATAGCGAAAATGACGATTCTTTTTATTCACGTTGTTAAATTAATTGTTATGCGTAACGTAAGATAATACGACTGGTACGGGAAAAAAACATTTGTATGCCACTTTTTTCTCAATTTGAATTCTCTTTCAACTTCTCATATCAGTATGCTTAGTTTTTAACAATGTAGTATATGTACTTCCACTGCACTATTTTTTTTTTTTTTGTAAAAAATTATATTACTTCATTGGAAATCCTTGAAATATGAGGTGATTAATCTTTTAACAATGATTATTGGTATGGGTCTAATAGTATGCAAAACAATTGTAACATCACTAAGAATCACTAGTCGCTTAATATTGCTTTAAGAAGCATCGTCAATCGCTGGGAACAGTAGCGCGTTCCTGTAATCCAGCTTAGAGGCAGGAAGCTGGTGTGGCTTTGGTGTGACACCATAACACAGAAGAGCGGGTTCGAAGCCTGACTCCTTCCTTGGAAATCTCCTAAATTAGTTAAATTAGAGGTTGAGTGCGGCATCGATAGTAAAAGGCCCCCCTAACGCAAAAGCCGGTGGTAATAGAATGAATGCATGTCCTGGTGTGGCGCGATTGTCCTGGTGAAGTCAAAAGACTGCAAGTGTTCCGGTGAATGATCCTGGTGACTCTACGCCTTCTGTGGTCATGCTAGCTTCCCTATTTTGCTTTTAAATATTATTTATTTTAACGCTGAATAAAAAGATTGTGCATTTAGTTATAAATTTAGGTAAGATGCAGATTAATTATTTTCAATAAAAAACATCAGTCGCAGAAAAGTTGCTAAGGTTAAAAGCATTTTTTGATTTCGAAGAATTCATAATTTAACTTAAAACATTTAGAAGAACTTTAAAAAACTATTCAAGTTTTCTGACATTAAAAATGCAACTTAATCAAAATATGGGGGTAAATATTGCGTGTGTTTATGTGCGTGCCTTAATTGTTTATCTTATTATTTTTTAAAAATATAATTTTGTAATATAAGAGCGTATTTGTAACATCTTTTGCTCTTACATTTTATTTATTTTAAAGCCTAATAAAAGAATTTTTTTTACAATTATAAATTAGGGAAACATTCAAAATATTTTTAATTATGAATATCAGTAGTAGAATATTTGCTAAGATTAAAAATAAATTCCTTTCAAAGAAAGAATAATTTTACTGAAAACATTTTAAATAACTGTAAGAGACTTTAATTTTTTGACACTACAAAAGCAGCTGAATAAAATGTTGGGGGTGGCGGGAGGGGGGGAGTGCGCCTGATCATGTATGCGCGTTTTACGTTACCCTTCGTATTAAAGAAAAAGCGTCAATGTTATGAGAGTGTAATTGTAACATTTTATACAACGGTAAATATCCACGTGATAAATCTTAGCTCGAAACATCTTTTCTTGGCTGCTTTTAATAATGGAAACGAAGCACTAAAGTAATATTTCATGAAGCAACAGCAATGTATAGCATGGCTGAGTGCAGTTCCGATAGTGTAGTAGGGTAAAGCGTTAGACGAATACCGTGCAGATCGCGAGTTCGAATCCTAAGGGACAAAAAATGTAGGTATTTATAAGTTACTTTTATTTTAGCAGAATTGTGATTCGAATTTTCATGTACATATAATTTTAACTTATTAGAGAATTCTCAACAACAATTCTGTTGTTGTAAAAATCGGAAAAGATAAGTGTTATTTGGATAGGAAAATCGTAGCATAATATTATAAGAATGTTTGAGTAAAATAGAGACCATTACTTCAATTTATTTTTCTAATTTAGTAATAATTACGTTAGTGTGTTAACAGCACGCGAAGGCTGTGGGCAGAATCCCCCATGTTCCGGAAAATGTAATTTTTAATGACTCTTAGATGTATTCTGATTCCAATTTCCGTGACTTTGTAAAATAAGCTTATTGCAAAACCCGGAACCGCAGTTACGTTGTTATGCTAAAATCGGAAAAGAAAACATTAAATTTAAGTGCCGTTAATTGAAATGTAATGCTTAAAAACGATTTTTGAAACAATAGAGAAATCTACTTCTATTTACTCTGTCATTTTTTACGCAATGCGTTATAATATCGCATTTGAAATCGTATGACCAATAGCCCAGTTGGGAACATGATCGTGCTAAAAGTACAAAGGTTGAGGGTTCGATCCGCTCATAGGTCAGGACGTACCGTTTTCGCGTGACTTTTTCTATTCGCGCGGTTTTGATACAAAATTAAAAGAATATATAATCAAAATTCGTTTCAGATTTCTGAACCGCAAATGCGTTGGTGCATTAAAACTAGAAAATAATCTTTTATTTTAACTAGGCTTCAGAATGTATTATTTCCCGAAGATTTTTTTTTGTGGGTATGACATAACTTGTTTAATAGATCATTAAACTTTAGAAAAAGAAACATCGTTTTACAATTTTCTCCATCACTGAAATACAAACAATTAATTTATATTTAGTTTTCTTTTTCAAAAAAGTACGTGGGTCATTTTCAAAATTGGGCGTCATTTGAAAATTTGAAGTGTGTAAAAAAAAATCTATAGATAAAGTATAATTCTGAAAAATAATTAATCAAACATACTTATATTACACTATTTTAATAATTTTCGTACAGTTTCTCTTTTAAATTTTTCATGTCTGTTACTAAAACAGACATGACATTTTAAAGAAAAAAAAATTGTGGGGCAAAAAATTCTACAAAATTATTAAAAATTCTACTTGATTTAGAGTACAATCCCACTAAACTAAATTATCTAGCTGAAATAATTGATTAAAAAAATTATTTTATGCAAGTAATTAAGGTAACAGACATGACATAATAAAAATATACTTACTAATAAAAGACTTCTGCTTCCTTTAAAGAAAACTGAACATTCAAAATGACTGTTGCTATTTCTTGTTTCCATGTGCTTCAGTACTATAGAAGTGTTGTCATTCCAGAATTCAATGCACAAGGTTTAAAAATTGTAAAAATGTGTATGGTAACAGACATGACATTAATTTCTGGACAACTCTTTGATATTAGTTAAAAAATTAAAATTTTCACTTTTATTCAAATTAACTTTATTAGAATGTAATTTAAAGTATGAAGCATGATTGCAAAATATGGCAGAGTGGAAAATTTGACTACTAAATTCAAATTCTTGTTGTTCAACTTCAGTCTTTATTTTTTGGACAGCTGTATTTTTCGTTCCTCTTCAACTCATTCCTAAAAAACCCATTTTCTTAACAAAAAATATGATTAAAAATTATAATGCCTGTATTGGAAATTGTCTGCTAATAAACATACCAAAAAGTAAATTTATTTAAAGTTACTCAAAAATTTTTTAAAAAATATTTTTTTGACGGACAGCAAATGGCACCGAAAAATGAAAATGACCCACGTATAACGAACAGAACCTTTGAATTCCAGTTTATATCATTGAACGTTCCAGAGAGCTCATGGTGAAAACCTCTGCACTACGGGATGCCGTTGCTTTTTCAAGCAACGACCATAATCGCTGTTCAACAAAGTAAATGACTTACTTGAAAAGGAACGCCTTACTTAACGTCCGTCGATTAAAATTGCAGTAACATCCTGCAAAATTTTTGTTCAAAGATTCTGCTCTTTAAAGTTTAATATTTCGAAAAAGAAATCGAAATGCAAATTGCTCGTGTTATATAGATGAAAAATTTGTCCAAATGATGTTTGATGGACTTTTGAGGAATTTAGGACATATCGCCCCCCCCCCCCCAGAAACCCCTTGAGAAATAATATTTGAAAATGCTGGGTTTGAACATGTTAAGTTTTTTTTTCCTAGTGTCATAAAAAACCGTTTTGACCGAGAGGTATGTACAATTATTCAGACTTCGTAAACTATACACATAAAGCTCAAATACAAAAGAGAACTTTACCAATCATTGCGAAAGATTTTTTTTTTCTTTCACGCAACATAAATGAATTGTTATGCTTAACGTAAGATACAGGCCCGTCATTTAGGGGGGCATGGGGGTCAATTGCCCCCCCCTGGCTTTGAGAAATCAATGTATTTACATATAAGTGGGCGTGGTTTTTGCTGTTGAAGTTTTGTTGTTCAGATGAAACTGCATTGTGTTTTCCCCCTTTGCCCCCCCCTGAAAAAACTTTTAATGACGTCCGTGGTAAGATAATACAGCTGGCATAGCGAAAAATATTTGTGAGCCACTTTTTTTTCTATTATAATTCTTAGTCAACTTCTCAAATCAGCATGCTTAGATTTTAACGATATACACTAGGTGGCCAAAAGTATCCGGACACTTTCAAAAATTCACATTTTTACATATAGCTCAAGAAATAAGTGATCAATTGTTCTTTAACTTTAGTCATACAAAATATAGGCTTCACCGAACATTCCCATGTTGAAATTAAATTACCCTTGCATTTGGGGGACGACAAAAAGGGGGGTCGGAAGAAAAACCGCTTTTTGACCATAACTCTTCGATAATAGCTCGGAATAAGCAATAAATTTCAGTAATTAATTAGCATACTATGTATAATTACTGTATAAATTTTTATGAACGTACCACTCTTACTTCCGAAGATATGAAATATTTTTTAAAAAACGGCAATTTTATTTGAAGGGTTTTTGCTAATAACACGCAGAGTTTTTTCATCAAACCTTATCAAAACTTCAGGAAAGATGACAAAGTACAAGAGAAAGAACATACTAAAACGGTAAAAAAAAATATTAAAAATCCGATGAGATATGAACGTTAAAAGGAAATAATTTTTCACGGCGCATGCGCGAACGACAGAAATTTATAACTACAAACATATTGTAGCCTGGTTTATACTGCATCTTATTAAAAAAGTTCCAGTTGAATATCGTAAAAATTGAAAAAGATATCAGCGATCTAGTGAGCTGTAATTCATTCAGTCGCAGACAATACATAAATGGCGAGGGTTTGTCCACAAATAGTGTGGTGACAATCGAGCATTTTTTTCAATGTTAAATTGTATACAGTTTGAAAATTTATATTCGGCATTGAAGTCACATTTCGCCTATGCGGCCAAAAAGACCTCATACGTAGGTGACCAAAAGTATCCGGACACCCCCTGAAACGTTGATTTTGAACGATGACGCAGTAACCTTTAATTTAAAAATAGCTTTTTGTGGACAGACCCTCACTATTTATGTATTGTCTGCGAATGAATGAAAGACAGCTCACTAGATCGCTGATATCTTTTTCAATTTTTATGATATTCAACTGGAACTTTTTTTAATAAGATGCAGTATAAACCAGGCTACAATATTTTTGTAGTTATAAATTTCTGTCATTCGCGCATGCGCCGTGAGAAATTATTTCCTTTTAACGTTCATATCTCATCGGATTTTTAATATTTTTTTTTACCGTTTTAGTATGTTCTTTCTTTTGTATTTTGTCATCTTTCCTGAAGTTTTGATAAGGTTTGATGAAAAACTCTGCGTGTTATTAGCAAAACTCCTTCGAATAAAATTACCGTTTTTTAAAAAACGTTTCATATCTTCTGAAGTAAGAGTGGTACGTTCATAAAAATTTGTACAGTAATTATACATAGTATGCTAATTAATTACTGAAATTTACAGCTTATTCCGAGCTATTTTCGAAGAGTTGTGGTCAAAAAGCGTTTTTTCTTCCGACCCCCCTCCTTGTCGTCCCCCAAATGCAAGAGTAATTTAATTTCAACTTGGAAATGTTCGGTGAAGCCTATGTTTTGTATGACTAAAGTTAAAGAACAATTGACCACTTATTTCTCGGGCTATATGTAAAGATGTGAATTTTTGAAAGTGTCCGGATACTTTTGGCCACCTGGTGTAGTATGTGTATTTTAAGTGTAGTATTTTTTTTTTTTTTTTTGCCAAAAGAAATCACTTACATTACTACGCTGGAATTTCTTGAAATCTGTAGTGATTAATCTTTTAGCAGTGACTATTGATATTGGTCCAATAGCACTGTCACTAGTCGCTTAATATTGCCATAGAAGGCATCGTCAGTCGCAGGGAACTGTTGCGCGTTTCATGTAATTCAGCTTGGAGGCAGAAAGCTGGTGTGACAACATAACGTAGAAGTGCAGGTTCAACAGCCCAGACCTCGGTCAATACCTAAATTAGTAAAATTAGAGGTTGAGATGATGGCTTCGATAGTAAAAGGCCGAAGTATGCTCCACTGGTCGTAATAGATTGAATGTATGTCTTGGTGAGGCCCAAAGGCCCAAAGGCTACTACTGTGAATTCTGGTGTGTGTCCTGGTGAAGTCTTTTGACTTCACCATTATTAGTGCTCCGGTGAATTATCCTGGTGACTCTACGCCTTTTGTGGTCGTGCTCGCTTCCATGTTTTGCTTTTAAATGCTATTCATTTTAACGTCAAATAAATAGACTGTTTATTTACAGTTATAAATTTAGGAAACGTAAAGATTGAATTTTTTTCAGTTAGTAAAATGAGTCGTTGAAAAGTCGTTCAAAATGAGTCGTTCAAAATGAGATACAAGAAAATGATAATGAAGAAAAGTCGCCAAATTTTGCGAGAAATCAAAGGTTCTGGCATTAGAATATCGATATCTTTGAATTGTCAACGAAGCTACAACAACTTCTTCAGTGTCCCTTCCTGGTTAAATTAATGGAGTTTTTTAAAAAAATGTCGAACAACTTTAAGACCTCAATATAATAACCGTTTCGATAATGGAGGAAAGAGGACAAATGATTTATGCGTCAAAATATTTTTTTTCACGGTGTTCTCTCAATTGCTACTTATTAAAAATGCTGTAATTATTGCACTAACGAACATTTTTCTGGTAAGATTTTAGTGACTAATTTAACTATTAAGAAATTATTTATTTTTAGCTACATATTGTGAATGTTTCTACAGATACTTTTATAATAATATCCTGCACGTGCAAATTCCCAACGAAGGGCAAAAATCTGCAACAAAATCTGCAGAAGTCCCCAGGAGAATCAATATTTTTAATCCCGATTTTACACGAGTTCTCAAACTTAGAACTCAAAAGAAAAACATCTTGAAAAGCGTACTCTCATTAGAAAAAAAAAACAACATTTGTTGTCTTCAAAGTAAAAGTTTGCTGGAAAAACATGCAAAATACATTTTTTTCAAAAACTGTCAATTCCCAAACAAGTGCATTTAACGGGAGAGAAAAAAAAAGCGTCGGATTCTTTCGAAATCTCTCGAAAAGCATATGCAAAGTTCGAAGAATTTAAATCGATACTTTTCCAGCAAAGTCGTCAAACTCTTGTTGGGAATAAGAGAGCAGCGGAAAATAGTGGAAGAAACAGAAAATTCAATCAGCCTCCGCAGATCACAAAAATAGTTGAAAAAAAAGTTGCAGTGATTAACAAAGCAAGAAAGTATTTCAAACGAAAAAAAAAGTTAACCGTAGGAAAACCAATGAATAGGAAGGATGCGAGTTCCTTGAAATAGGTCGAGTAGGCTGTACTTCGAAAATACGCACAAAGAAAGACTGAATGTTTTGGTAGACTAATTGTAGAAAGACTACTGACGAACAATTAGCCAAAACCAATCTTCGACTAACTGGATATCGTATCCAATCGGGAAGGAAAGTTCGTTTTACCTGTGTTTGAGCAGAGACTGGGATTTAATCGGCAAAGGAGATTATGAGATATTCGACCGATCACTGAGGACGGGTCCCTTTTAATCCCTTTTCATTCTTATCTACAAAGGAACATTGGTTAACATTAGGCAGAGTATATATTGATTCAAGACTAAAGCTTTTATAATGTAATTCTTGGGCAGCAAGCTGAATGAATGCATTAGCAAAGTTGTAGATGAGGAAAAGTAAGTTTGGTTGGAAGGTAAAAAAATAGTAATAAGAAAATACAGGAGCATTTTGAGAAAAAGTAGTTGAATAGTAATGCTCACCTCTCATTTAAGAGATGTTTTTAAACATAGAAAGTTTTGGGAAAATTAATATATTTTTTAACTACAGAAATTTTAGATTTCTGCGCGGCAAATAGCATGTCAGAAAGAAATTTACATCTCAAAGAGAAAGAAATAACAATCATGGTGGGGGCGGGAATTGAACCCTTGACCTCTTTTACTGTTCGCAATCAGTTGTCGGATCTAGTATTTCTGACCACTAGGCCACGGACCAGCATAATTTGGAATAGTTGTGAAAACTTTCGGAACATGTTTGAACCTTAAAAACTCATCCCTTGAAAACGGATATGGTCAATGGTCATCATCATATGCACCAATTTACCTATAATTTAACAGAGTAGCATAACAATTTGACATTAAAAAAAATGTTGGTGTTGGTTATGACTTGAAAAGAAATTCGGAATTTCACCAGTTTAATTGCATCATAATCTTTGAAGAAAATAGATAGAAAATACGAAATTGTCTGCTCTACCTGTACTTTTTGATTAATATAAAAGCAAAACCATTAGCTTTCACAAAACTTTTGACAAAAATAACTTGTTTGTTTTAATGATTTTTTCCCTTTTCTAAACGCACCGTATGTCAAATTAAGGAGCGACCGCGGGGATTTTTTTATTCATTAGATCGTAGCGTTTCAAGAAAAACTTACATAAACATCGCATGGTTTTAATGTTGTTAATTGCAAATTATGTTTTTGTTTAATAGTAAGTTTGTATTTTTAAAGCTTCATCCTCTAATGAGTACTTTTAGTTTGTCCTCAACATTTACTGTTAAAAGATAATTAAAATTAATGCAATTCTTCATGAGTTGTTAAAGTTCTCTGAATTAAAAAGGATGTTAATTGCAGCAGTTTTAATGTACTTTAATGTGTAGGTACTTTCGGTTGTCTGTTGTTTTTTGAACACTATCAGTTTCCCTCACCGCTATTCAATCTAGATATTTTATTGAATATTATATGAAATGTTCAGTGCTGGTTTAATTACCTAAGAGACGATGTATCTTTCGCTAATGGAAAATTAATGAGGGATTTACTGCTTCTGAATACATAAATTATTTAATTGAGATGCATCGTTCATAATATCAACTAAAAAGGCCATAAAACAAAAAGACCCGTCTTACATTACGCTCGTTACGTTAAATAGCGGTTCCGTTATGAAAATATTTTCTGTTTATAGCGTCATCTGTGTCAGCCGTAAAAGTGGAATAGGGCTGACATAATTTCGACATTCGCCATCATCGTTTTATTAATACGATAAGGTCAATGCCACAGAGAATTAACGGCATTTTTAATGAACTCTGAATTAGGATTAGGAGTATGTTTCGGGGGAAAAAATATTGGATCATAAATAATTTCTTGATTTATTTTTAATCTTGCATGAACCGTTTTTGAGGAAAAAAAATATTTTATTTAAAACTAAATGGTCGTACTAGGAAGATTGGAGAAGGAAATTGTGAAATGTTTTTAAATTCAAAGATGTTATTTACCAGGCAACTGCTTTTTTTTCTTCCGTGGCTTTGTGAAGACTGATAAATCAATACTAGGGATCTTGGGTTTCTTTTCTTCTCCAAGCCTCCTTAATCATTCTTAGAGAAAGCTTCTATTTCTTGCGTTAAATTTTAGAACAGCCTAATAAATATGAGATGAGTGTATTTTTAAGGGCATCTGTGTAACCGAATCAGCCAGATAAAAGAATGTAATTTTGCGTTGAAATGTTAATGTATGCTTAAAAAACCACTCTTTTCTTATTTTTAAGTCCTTCATACTGCCGTGCTAAGTACAAAAGTGGTATCTGCACTTTTTAACGAAATTGTTATCGCCACCAGGTTGTTCTTTGTGAGGTATTTTACCCAAATGCAATGCTTTATGGTCATTTGAGAACAGGAAATATTTTTTAAAAATTTCTGAAATGTATCTCCTGAATCAATTACATGGTGGCGCAAAACTTTAAAGAGTAATATCTCAGTTTGAGCTCGACTCTAGATACCTTTTTTGCGCTTAGGACGGCAGCATAGGAATTTGTCCCATCAACTACAATTTCAATTCATCCCAAGTTTTATTTGCGAATATACATATTTTCATCCATCCCTCCCAGAAAAAGACACCTCTTTGAACCTGCTTCTGACAGTTTAAACGTTTCGCAGAGGCAAGGATTAATAGCCAAGGAAAAAAAAAAACGTAAATTTCATTCGTTTGGTAAATAAACTAATTTAGTTACGGTTTTTAAATGAATCCTGTTCAAGGGATACATAAAGTATGCAAGGGATGTTTAGAAAATACTCGAGGTTCATTCTGAAGTACTTGTTGCTTATGAATTTAAATTAACTTATTTGTTGATATTTGAGTCAGTTTTAGCATCGCATTTCAAAGCCATTCATCCCTTTGTTGCGCAAGACGTTAAATGTTTTGAAATATAATGAAAAAACAATGTGATTGAGTTTAATTGATCACACCCAGATACATAATTATAATTTTTTTTCATGAATTTCTTTCGCAGGGGAGGGAGTGTCCCCATTTAGTTCTACACTTTACTTAGAGTACGAAAAAAACGGGTGTATGAATGCAAAAAGGAATTTCTATAACTTACAAAAACAATATTGAATTCCTTATTTAAAATAAAGAAAAACTAGTTAACGGTTTTAGTTCTAATAAAAAACGAAAAATTTCAAAAAAATTCCAGATTTTAGCTGGGACGAGTTAGACAAGAAATTGAGGCAACAGAAATAGATGATTTTGTTGTTCTGCCCTATATTGGTGTTCATTAAACTTAAAAGAAAAGAACTGAAGTAATTTTAATTCAAAAAATTCGTACAAAATTGATGGTTTCGTGAAGCAACCACCGCGTTTCAAAGGGTAATAAACATTATGTTTTTTGTTAAAGGTTGCAAGAAAACTAAAACTTTTAAGCTTGTACTAGATATAAATCGAGTGTCATACACGACTTTGATAAAAGAAGTATTTTATTTAAACTTTTCTACACCTTTATAAAAAGAAAATATGCATTCTTTATTTAAAAATAAAGAATGCATATTTTCTTTTTATTCTGCTCTGTTTTTCCCCGTATAATGAGTAATGCAGTAATTATGAGTAATGCTATAAGAATTCATTGATGTGGAGGATTCGACAATAGTTCTTGACCGGATTATCAAGATGAATTTTGAGGATCCCGGGATTGTGTTTTACTACGTGGAAAATTTTGACTGCTAATCTTCAACAATTTATACACGTGTCTGTACAACTGTGATTCCATACGCACACAGAGGAAATGCATTACAGTTGTTACTTCTCAACAACGAAGAAAATTACGTCAGCAAACTGTTAGTTGTGCATTAATTTAAGGCCCCTATATAAAAGCGGAGCCGCATAACTAAAGAAAGCAACCACCCTCAAGCCGCTTAACTAAAGAAAGTAACCACCCTCAACCCAAATAAATCATTAGTCCTCATAACCAGACACTGTACAATCAAGAAATGTGAGCATAACCTTGAGGTGGTGTTTCTGTAAAAAACTATAGCGCACTGAAATGCGTCTTTCAGTCGTTTTACCAAAAAAAGCGATGCAAAACATCAAACTTTGGGAATTTTTACTAAGTGAACAATTTTTTTTTTGGGGGGGGGGGGCTAAAAACTTCAGAATGTTCACTTCTCATGACTTATTTTCACATATAAAAAAGTGAAGTTTATAAAAAAATGTCACTGCCACACCTTGTCTGAATTTCTAAATAATGGCTCTTAATGTTTCATTGAAGCTTTTACCTTTTCATGTTTTATTGAAGATTATACCTTTTCAATGTTTTATGAAAGTTTTACGTTTTTATAACTCTTGAAAATAAATCTGTGGGTTGTTTCACGTGCTGAATTATGGAACGAGCCATGATTATCGTGCTGCAAAGAAACTCAATAGGATAGCTTTGGGCAATAATTTACTGGATTTAAAATTGACTTACTTTGAATTCTTGTAGGGTTTCCACAAACAACAACATTTTTTCCAAAAAACCTTTTCCTGCTTCTTTTCCATGTTCAATATTTTTTATTCATAAAACAAGTCCCGATTACAAAGAAATCCACAAGAACGATGTAGGGACTACTTGGTTTTTCGTAATTTTGATAAATTTTACATGGACTTTGCGAAGCGCCAAAAGATACTTACACAATAACTTTCGAAACATCTCCTGTATTTATAAGGTGGTATAAATACGAAATATGACCTTATTTCCTATCTTTATCAAAAATTTAAACTTTAAATTCAAGCAGAAGTTGCTGATCATAAATCTGAGAGTGACATTTATTTCCATGCCTAAGCTCAACAAATATTCAGCTCACGGCATGTTTATGGAGAAGGATTATACTATTTTCCGGAATGTTTATGAGCATCTAGAAAACGAAATTCTTCGTGATGGAGAGGCATCGAAAGAGTTTAGCCACATAATTAACCTTGTCAGTCAAAAAGTTGTATCTCATTGTTTTTCCTTTATTGGACATAGAGAACGGACATATAGATTAGACAAACATGTGGCGCTTGATCGATTTAGGAGTCAAATCTCATTGAAGAAATCATAAAAGATTGTCATAAGCCGTGATTGATGACGTGGCAACTATGAACTGTTCTTTTCGTCAACGACACACAAGTAAAAGTCAATAGCGGCTCTGAATGAAACGAAAAACTTGCAGTTGCTTTGGCGCTTCATTCCCGGACACAGCAGAATGTGTTATTTAATAAATTGAACGCTATAGATCGATGGCTAAATATTTTGTTTTTAATTATGTATCGATTGAAGTATATGGAACAAGGATTGCATGGACTGCAAGTTTGTGCTGTTTGTACTTTTCTATGTGACTGATAGATATGAAGGATAAGTATTTGGCTAAATTGTGTATGCAGCATGGATTGTGTAAATTGCACATTTGTGCACGATTTGTGTTAAGATGTTGATAGAAATTTTGTATTTGGCATGAATGAATGCATACACAGGTCTTTTGTGGACAGTTTTTCTTCATTACGATCGATATCCGTAAAGTATCCGTAAAGTTGAATAAGTTTCAGTTGAAACTAGGCGGGGGAAACTCTGAGGGGGGGGTCTAGTTGTGCACCTTCCCTTTTGGTTGCATTAGAATAATCAAAAGGGGTTTTTTTACCCCTTTATACGGTAAATCTGCTAATTTCAATGCAGACCATGAAGTGATGTTACGATTTGGCGACCACTTGGCCACATCGCCAAGCTTTTGATCGCCAACTGTTTGTTTGGCTCAAAAAAAAATATTTTTTAAATTTAGGTCTTTTTGATGATATTTTGCGAATAATCCACTGAATGATGTTAAACTCGGCGATATTTAGATGATAAATCATTGTAAAATATTTTTTTCCATTGATTTGCGACAAAACAAGGGTGTATACATGTGAATTGGTATTTCGCTCACTCTAAGGAACTATTTTAACACTTAAGACATCTATTATGAAATTTAAACGTGAAAAGAAGTTGTGTGGTGTCCAGTCCACACCAGATTTTTTGATTAGTGACCATTTAATTTTTTTCATTGTTACAGTAGCCATGGTAAGGAAAAAGCAGTGAAAAGCATTTATATTTTTATCACAGTTGTTCATTATTCTCTGTACTTAACATCATAAAAAACAACCATTCCAGGCATGAAAATCAATTCTTTCAAATATTGTTAAACATTTTCCAACTTATTTAACTTTAAAAGGAACAAAATAAGCTTAACTGGTGGAGCGAAGAAGAGTTAATTGAGTAGAAAATGTTCAATTCTTTCCCATATCTACCACATTGATGAAATATTTAAAACGCAGTTGAATAGTTGTAAACCACTGGTGTATGATCACCAGCGTTATCGGTGTAGTTCTCTATTGATCAGTTACCACCATTTCAGAAGAGATATGGAAATCGATAATCTTATCTAAATTTCAATACTGCTCATATAAAATTGCTTGCTTATGTGTGCAAAATCGATTCTCCGGTTAATGATATATACCCTCCCAATTTCAGTTCGATCCTTTCATTTTCCACTTTTGCGGGAAGCAAGGCATAAGGAAAGATACACTGATATATACGTTTAGTTTAACCAGAGCAGTATGATTTTTAATATTTAACGAGTTTAATGATGCTCGGTTTTCCGCAAGTTTGAATGTTATTTCCAGCAGGTTAAAATGCTAAGAATCTGGTGTAAGAAAACTGAGGTTGTTTAGACTCGTATTTTAAGAAGAAATGTCCTTCGGTGTCTTCACGGAAGAATTGAAACTAACAAGAATTACATGTGTTCTGCATATACGGCTAGATCTCCAAATGAAGAGGTTACCCCTAAAAACGACCGAAGTAAAGTTTTTCGAAAAAAAAAAGTGAATTTACCTACTAATAAAATGAAAATTTCAAAGGGAAATCAATTTTTGAGATTTTTTTAATAACATCGTCTTTTATTATAAAAATTAGTTCAGTTAAAATTAACATTTATATTACAAAATAAATGACTAAAGCATACAATAAAAATTTCATCAAAAAGAGGACTTTAGTCGCTTTTATATTGAATTCTCCAAGGATTCTTACTTTAACTTTGCAATTTTGAGAAAAATATAAAGACAGAGATAGTCAAGTTTAAAAAGACTCTCGGAGAGGCAATTTTAAACAAAATGAGAACAATTTTATCTCACAGATTTTTTTTTTTTGAAAATGAGTTATGCTTCTTATTATTATGAAGCACGTGTAATTTTTGGCCTTGTTCATCACTGAAGAGGTGGTCTTTTACATTTTAAAAACTCTTAACCAATGGTTTAAAGGCCATCAAAAAACACTAGATCTCAGCAAAAAGTGATTATAAAGTACGGGTTTTAAGTAAAACCCCGGGGGGGGGGCGGGGGTACTGGTTTTAAGTAAAACCCTTCAACCCCCCCCCCTTGAGTTCCACCTTCGGAACAATGGATTTTGAGGAATTGAGAATTTTGAGAAACGGATATGACTGATTTTGATTCTAAACGCGTGCGCGACTCAGTTAAAAGTCTGTTACTTCCTAATAAGTCTCACAGTTCTATGTGCATATACGCATTCGAGAATTAATCCCTTGTATCAACTAGACCCAAACTTCCCTATAATAAACATTATGGTGTATTCCCTAGATAGCCAAATAAGAACTAAAGTTGAAAGTTTCATTCCATTCGGATAAGAATATTTTGAATTATCATTTTAGAAGTGAGCATAGTCAACGCCCCCTATATTCTATGAGGGGGGGGGGGCGTTGGCATAGTTAACACGAAAACCCGTTTCGAACAAAATGCATTACAAGTTCAATTTGTATGTTTTTCCATAATATATGCACAATGCACTTGCACATACACTGACCAATGTATGTTTTAATGAACGTAGAGATGAAAACTAACTGGTTTTGAAAAACTTGGTAACTTATTACTCCAATAAATTTATAAAACAAGTTTGTAAAATGTTATCAAAAATCGAAATTTCAACGTATTTGCACACCTTTAAAATAAAAAAAAAGATTTTTTTGTACAAGATATATTTAAGCAAACTTAATCTTGCTCTTTCTGTTTTATTTATTTTTGTCATAATAATTTGATTTGTTGTTTTTTTTGCGTTCATTTTCATTTTTTCGCAGAAGTAGGCTTAAAAAATGTGACTTTCCTTCCTCTAGTTTGACGAACATCATATTCTCTAGAAATTCCCCTAAGTGAGAAGCTTCTATCATAAAATAAACTAGAAAATAGCCTGATGTGGTATTAAAGAGGCAAATTGTTCTCTAAATTTGTCAGCAATATCCGCTTTTGAAAGTTTTGCACTTGATCTCAAGGGGAACGGAGCAGAAAGTTTACTTTGCTGTTTAACCAGAAGAAAAATATTTTTGGCAGGACTTTTAAAAAGAAAGTTGCTTCTTTTAAGCGAGGCATTTCGTTTATAAAATGTTAAAAAAAGGAACGAATGCTTTTATTTTCGTCCCAGAATCGAAAATGCGTGTGAGGTTAGATCATCATGACACAGCATTTTTTAGTTGAAGTCGTGACAAATTGCAATTGTTTTGCTACTATGTTATTTTTATTAAACATCAACGCTTTAAAATAGTACATTGTTTGGAAAAATAATTTGAGCATTATTACATGATGTGTGTTGTCAACCTAAATAAGAGAAAATTGAAAGCTTGAGATATTTTATTTCCTGCTGCATGTCTGGAATGTCTTTGAGATTTAATCCATCATATTTGATGTATTAGTTTATGCCGTAACATATTATAATTCTTTTTTTTTTATAACTTTATTTCAAGTGACAAGTATAGTGATTGCGATAACTTTTCTTGATAAGAATATTGGTGTCAGACTATTACACTATCCTGCAAGATTATCATAAGAAGCTTATAAAGAAATACTATATATTTTTTATTATTTTTTCAACGATAGTAAAGTATTTTGGGCTCAGTGCTGCACTAATATGATCCATGAGAACTTTAAATTGTGTAACTTTTATGCATGTTATTAAAATATTTAATCAGAAGTTTTGACTAATTATTTAAAATGCATTTGTTGTTGAGGTCGTGCAATAGTGTACTGTCTGATTTTCTTAGGTAAAACCCTCCGTGCAGGGACGTTATTTCAAAATTTTCCTGGGGGGGGGGGGGGGGAGGGCAAAGGGTGCATACATAATGTAAAATTTACGAAAAAGTGGCAAATTTACGCCCACTTATATGCCAATACATGGATTTCCCAAAGTCAGGGGGGGGGGGCAATTGCTCCCCCCTGTCCCCCTAAATGACGGGCCTGCCTCCGTGTATGTACACATGCGTCTGGTCTTCTCTGATCCGACCAAAATAGGGGTGATAGGTAAGATAACAATAAGTGGAAGAATAATAAGAAGCATTTTGAGCCGTTTCAAGCAACGTAGTCAACAATGCGAATTTCAAATACCTAGGTCAGTTGAATGTGTCAAAAGGATAGCAAAAAATGCAAGTTTTAAATTGAAAACTTCGGAAAGTTTCCACTCACAACCCTTCACCCCTTTTTTAAGTGGAATGGTTCCCGATTGCTAGGCGCAGTTTTCAACCACTATCGAGACAAGGGTGCCATCGTCTCGTGAGTTTGAAATTATTTTTTAACATGAATGAATACAAGAAAGATTTACACAAAGAGACAAAATAGCTCCCAGGGCACTGGAAGGAATCGAACCCGCGACCTCTGGTTTTCGACTTCTACCACTGAGCCTCCGATACCCCGCTGTTTTGGACATGATGCGTTTTAGACATAAATAGTCAAAATATTGATTGAAATTTAAATTTACGAAGAAAAATAGCGTAAATCCGCATTTGCAGCTGTAAATAAAAGTTTGTTGTTTGCAGGGCTGATTTTTAACGCGGAACAGAGACAAGCCCTATTTTAGTTTGTTTGTATGATATAAATCACGTAGAAAAATTGACAAATGTTTTGAGGATTGCAATTTTGAAAGCCAAAGATAATTGAATTTTTGTCTATTGTCTTTACAATAACTAAACGAGCGATAACTTAAATACAGAAATAACATTGTAAAAAATATTGCTTTTCAGATACGTCATTATTCATTAGTAATATCAAGTACTACAAGGCTTGATTTTTTAATTTGATTTTGTTCTCTTCGTGTCATGAGTTGCTTACAGTTACGAAAATTTGACAAGGAAAAATTAGCCTGGGCATATTAATTAATTAGAAGAACAACTAAACAAGCAAACAAAAGAAAATAATAGTAGTCGAAAAAATAATTATCTTGACATGAACAAGAATTTTAAACTCCTTAAATAAGGACGGCTAATTACCTAGATAATGAAAAATATTTTGAACGAAACGGAAAAGTGTAAATACCTTTGAAAATGCTATTAAATATATGAAATTAATATTTTACAATGCAAACGATTAAACGAATCATTAAATTGCTGCCATGCTTGATTAATAATATAAATGTTAAATACATTCTTAATGAAGATAACAACGCGAATAAAATACTTTTAATGAAACTCCACTAACCGAATTCCACGTTTTAAACAAGTTGATTTGCCACAAATAAGAATTCGATGTAACTTTCAATGTTTGATAAAAGCCAACAAAGTATATTTATGCAATCATATTCAAATCCTGAACGCATAATTGTATTTGCAAAAGGAAATAATTCTTTTCAGATTCTAGAATTTCAGAAATGGGAGCAAAAGACATCTATTATTTTAATGGAAATTATTAAAGACGTCAAATGGCATTTAAACGCCCTGATGAAAAGAGAAATTTTTACATGATCCAATACCCTGTGGATCTTTGTTGGTACTCATTTTGTCTTGTTTGCATAATCAAATAGATTTCAGATAAGCCTGGAGGCATTTCAATGAATACGTTTTTTAAAAATAAAGACATTCGAATGAAAATTTTAAATGCTAAAGGAACCAGAGTAAAAAAATAAATCACAGCAAGAAGCGCAAATAATTTAACGTAGAGTTAAAATGTAAATGAAGGTACGCTGGATTTAATCTAATTGTTTAGCTCATAATTGAAAATCTTAATAGCATTATTTACTGTATGAAATCGGGATTAGTTTCTGGAATAGAATATGTATTAATTATGATCCAGCGATTATGTTCTTTTTGAAGCATACTCTGGAGTAAAAATAATGTTGCACTTTTACATGAAACAGATGCATTTGATGAAAAAATTCCAACACATCAAAAATAATGATCTAATGCATAGAATTAAATTTGGTTTGCCCAAGTTAAAGGAGTACACATTTCAAGGTGAAACACATTTGTATGGCAAGATAAAAACTATCATAACAATAGGAATTAATTTTACTTCTCAGTAATTAAGTTTTTTTCTGCAAACATAATCTTTACGTCAAAAATGTGTATATGCATAAGTCACAAAGAAGTTACTTCGTAATTAATTTACGTATAAATCCACATATTTATTTCAATATCATATTAACTATACTAAAAAAATGTGATTTTACAAATAAGGAGGTGATCTTTCAGTGTTAACAAGCATATTTATGTGAGATATTATCGCTTGATAAAGCAATCATGTTATAGAAAAATATAGTTTAAAATAATTAAACTTTAGGCAGATCATTTTATGCCAGAATTTGCATGAGGTCTATTACGATTATGCGATTTATATATTGCCTTAAAAGTTGCTTTCAAGCATTTTCTCTAATTTCATAAAATTATTAATTACTAACCTACTTTTCCTTAATTGCAAATACATTATTAAAATACATTGAATAACTAAAATTTTCAGCTGGTAAAATTGCATACTGTTGTAATAAATTATTGAATTAAAATATTCGAATAAAATGTTGCCCTCTGTATTAATACAGAAACGCATTTAATAAAGTAAATCAAATAAACATGTAATTTTAATGCAATAAAAGTATGTCGCAAAATGAAGGATTATTGTCTATTACTCCTTAGAAAATTTTCCGTTTTCTATTTTTCCCGATTTAGGCGTTTAGATATTTTTTTCCCACTGGGGACACTCGCATAATGTCGTGCTTTTATAGTAATCCTTCGATTGTTGTTGGAACCGATTGCGCACGCATTCTTTGACTTCATCGTCTATTTGACATTGTATTCCCGGCGGTGCTTTTTTTATTTCACCGAAGATATGGAAGTCACATGGGGACAGATCTGCACTACAGAGGGGAGGGGGGGGGGGGGAGGTGAGGGCTGCTCTACAAAAGAAAAAAAACTTCATTGAAGCTCAGGAATGCCATCAAATCGAACCTTCTCGTGAAGCCAGTCTGCTGATTAATAATTTTCGATCACGCACAGCAAACAGCACAAAAAATGTGTGCAGAATTTCAAGTGGGAAGCACTAAACCATCCCTTCCCTGCAGTTCAGATCTGTTTGAATGTGACTTCCACATCTTAGGTGCCCTCAAAAATGGGGGCTCTAATTTCAAACGAACAATGAAATCAAGAAGCACGTGCGCAGTTGGTTCGAACAGCAACTAAAGGATTTCTAAAACAATATTAAAAATATATAACTGAAAAGTGTACTTACCTGCCCGGTCTCCCCTACTCGGAGTTCCACTTCCCCCGAAAAAATCTCTTAGAGAATGATTATTGTTAAAATATCTTTACTTCATAACATTCAAAATAAAAATCCAGAATAAGGATTCATCTTCAAACAAGATAGTTTTTTTTAAACGTATAGAATTGCAATAAAGCTTTACCTTCAAAAACGATTTTTGTTCATACATTTTGACTGCAAATTCAATTAAAACGTAACAGAAGAATAAAAAAGTTAATAGAATATTTGTTACAATAAATATCAAATGAAATGTTATCTTCGCAACAGATAGTTATTGAAAAGTTCTGAATAGAAAATCCAATATTCAAAAAGGATTGTTTTAAAGTGCTCCGAAGAAAAAAAACTCCCAATAAAGTATTATCTTCAAATTTTACATTACACAAAAGCGTTCTTTAAAAGCTTCGCCTCATCCATGTTCAGAAAATATACAGTATCTGTAACATCTTTTTCACGCTTGAAAGTGGTCCCGCTTTCTTTTTTTGTAGTAACACAGCAGTGCTTTCATTTATGCAAAATAACCAACGAGTACAAGCATAATAAAATTAAGATTAATCAACGAAGTCTGCTGCATTAATTAAGTGGAAAGCGATAGAATCTCGCTTTAATGCTTCATCAGTCTAAAGCTCATATTCTCTGCTTTTGGGCGTCAGAACAATGTATTAAGTCATGGAATGAAATTATGATTTGCACAAACACTTGGAATATGTTTTTCGCATAATATGAAGAGAATTAATAAATTTAAGGTATTATTCTCGAGACAAACGTAACATAGTTTCAATTATTAACTTTCGTTTGATAGAAAAAGTACTGCAGTGGGACTATTTTTATTTAAAAATATGAGATAATAGTTAGAATTATATGCATAATATTTGAGTTAAGATTAATAATTATTTAGCACGAATAAGTGCAATACTATTTGTATTAGAGTAATTTTGTCTAATAATTATTTCCAAGTTGATTACAGTTGGGCCACTCACCGGATCGTTTCTCCTTCGGAAAATTATTTTCACTAAACAATGCTTAGAGTATCCGTAAATATCTAATTAAAGCGGAGTTGGTTCTCTAAAACCTTAAAAAAATAAAATTTTGATTTTTTATTTACTTAAAATATTTAATTCAAAAGCTGTAAAACGACACCGAAGACATGTTTCTATGTAAGTTAAAAGTAACAAAATTTAAAATATATGTGTTAAAAACGTAAATAAATCAACTATGCGATCAGCTGATTAACAACTTCATTTCGAATACATTGTCCTGATTTCAAATGTGCTTTTATTTTTAACATTGAATATACTGAAATTTAACTAAGTAATAAACTTTATTTTTCATACTCTTCAATTTCTTCCATGTTAAAAGAAATGAAGAAACAAGAACTTCAGAATAGTTACATGAGCAATTCTGTTTAAAACTTTAAAAATGAGTAATTAAACTATAATCTGCTAGGTTTTGAACTGCAGAGAAACATAAAAAAGTAATGAAATTCATAATTAATTGCTTTTTAATGTTAGGGCGTATTCTTTGAATAAAAAGATTTTCAGATAAACCTTTTGAGTTTTTTTCCCTTCAACTCTGATATTAGACAGGATTTCATTTAATAATTACTATTATTTAGTATGGGAGTTAAAACTTAATTGGAAAGCACGGTTAAGGGGAAACCTGATTCCTAAAATTAGTGGTTTTATTTTTTTTTTTCATTTTGTAGGTCCCTTGATTAATAACCTTGCAGAACTTATTTGATGTAAATAAAAATAAGATGCTTTCGAGGGTTTTGCTGCCGTTCGTTAGTTTGATCTTAATATTTTAACCTTTTGTTAGTAGAAATTAAAGTAAAAAGTGTTTTTGGCTAATGTTTTAATTTGAAAGAAATAATTGTTCTAATTATACTAAAATTACCGAACAGCACATCTTAAAAGCTAGCATACCTGAAAATTGAATGATGTAGTAATTAATAAATTAATGTCTGTTTGCTTACTTTTTAAACACATTTACGTCCAAGTTTTTTTTAACAATTTTTTTCAATTTTTATCTGCTTAAAACTCTTACTTGGAATGATTTACATACATTTTAGAGCTTAAAATAGTTCGCCGTTGCCATATTTATTAAATTATTTAACGTCCTGTTTATGGGATATTTTGCAGATATGTGAGCAAAATACGACCTTACTTGACTTTACTTTTGCAAAGTAACATTACAGAAGGCATCTGTAATCAATTTTAAGCAAATCATTTTAAAATAGTTTAATTTTATGAAAAATAAGTTCGCAAAAAAAAAAAAAACTTACTTTCTGTGGCTACCCATGCTGGATCATTGCTTGAGTGATTTGTCTGAAAATAGCTGTTAATAAATAAACTCTGATGTCCAAATAGTGGCTCTAACTGGTTTTCTCAAGAAGAAGGATTATTTAACTTGTGAAAAACAGCTTTAGTAAAATGATATACCCGTTACAGATTTTTGTATGCAGTAGCTAACAAGCTTCCCGTTTTTAGGCTACTGGGCTTAAATGGGTTACCGAACTTATTTTTCAGTTACCGTCTGGTAGGAATGTTGATATATTTACGGCTGCAATAGAGTTAAATTTCGAAAATTTTATTCATTTCCTAAGCAAAACAACTTTTAACATTTTTTACCTATTATCTAGAATGTAGTTATTAATAATTTTGCACAAAATGATTTCTAACTATATTTCTAAGGACAATGAACTGTTTCAATTTCAAAAAATACTCACATGCTCTAACTTTTCTAACTAAACTTCTCAATGATAATTATGTTTAAAGGAAGAGTAGAAATTGCGATCTGCAATAATGAAAAGATTCAAGCAAGAAAAAGTCAAGAGGCATACATATTTAGTTTTATAATTTCAACTTTAAAATAATAGGCTGCACTTTTTGTACTGTAGTAATTAGTTTAAATTTAAAACGAGTATGATTTCATCTAAATTAATTACTTCAAAGCAATTGGCTTATTTAGTTAAATTACATTTGAAACAACGAATTTTGCCTACAGTAGACATTTTTCAATGTTTGGTGTTATAAATATTTAATTTTCATAAAAAAAAATTAGCTTGACAACATGTCATTAAAGAGGTACTGCCAGACGTTTATTGGTTTCAACGAATATATTTTAGTTGTAGTACAGAAAATATTTGCCTTAAGCAAGGCTACAGTGGACAAATAAAATTGATTTTTTTCAATTATTGATTTATATGTCTAAAACTTTATTTGCTTGTATTATTGTATATTTACCACATCTAAAAGCATAAAAAACACAAATTAGTGCAAAAACAATGAATACTTTTTTTCAAATTTTAAATTTAAATATTTTTTAACAAAATTTCAAAACGTTCCAGGCGTCACATTTTTTTTTCAAACTTTGAATTTCCACTTAATTTCCAATCATTAGGCATGATTGCATAAAGCAATGCATTACATGCAATGTTTTATGTGATAGTTTATAAAAGATGGCTGAAAAGGAAAATTTATATGATTTTTTCAACTGAAAATTTTTATTTTCAGCCACATTTTATAAACTATCTCATAAAACATTGCATGTAATGCATTGTTTTGTGAAATCATGCCTAATGACTGGAAATTAAGTGGAAATTCAAAGTTTGAAAAAAATTTTGACGCCTGGAACATTTTGAAATTTTGTTAAAAAATATTTAAATTTGAAATTTGAAAAAAAGTATTCATTGTTTTTGCACTAATTTGTGTTTTTTATGCTTTTAGATGTAGTAAATATACAATAATACAAGCACACAAAGTTTTAGACATATAAATCAATAATTGAAAAAAAAAATCAATTTTATTAGTCCACTGCAGCCTTAAGCAAATAGTTTGGAGTATTTGCCAAAACTTTAGCGTTGTCTAAGTATTAAATTGTTTCGCGTAGTAGATTTAATTACGCGGTATATAGCTTAGTGAACTGTGATTGTTGATATGTGCCTAAATGCTGGATGTTTAGCAATTGTTACCTGATCTACTGTAAATAAGTGTATATACTTGCAAATAAATTTATTTTGTTTTAATCAATATTTGTGTGATCGTAATTTAAGAAAGTTTGAAGGTGCGACGAACGAGTAAGAATATCATATTATTATTAGCGTATAACTGTAAAGCAGCTCCAATTCAGCAATATCAATCATTTGAGAACTACCTGATTAAAAGGAAACATATTCTTCTTCAAAAAACATTCCTGAGGTGCACAAAATGAACTGAGCTAACATCAGAAGTTTTATCATTATTTCTGACTATAGACTTGAGCACAAAGGCATAACATATTATGTACCAAAGTGAGAAATTTTCAAACACAAAGACTAAGGAGATATCACCATTTTAAATTTTGGATTTAAAAAAAAATTGTGTAAATTGCCATTGGCAATGGGTGTAACGTTACATAAGTAATGGACTAAGCTGTTCCAATTTTAAGGAAGTTTTGAATTGTTGGAGGAGAGTTTCACATAGCCTGTGTAAAGTTCCACCAAGTGTTGAAATTACTGAGGTATCATTTAAAGCGCATGCATCAAGACAAACATCGGCGCAGAGTTCTTGCAGTCTTATCAGCGTAGAGGGTTAAACGAAATTGAAGGGGCAAGTGAATAAAGGTGAATTTCGCCGATTTATATAAATTCAAATTAGTGTGTGTTCAATTATGTTATCTCACATACACCGTTGAAGGGGCAAGTGAATAAAGGTGATATGTGACAATTTTTTAAATTTCTAGAAAAAGCTGTCTAAAAAAATATATATATATTACCTTTTCACCTTCATCCATGGTATAAAGTAAGCTTTTCAAAAATTGTCACATATCACCTTTATCCACTTGCCCCTTCAATTGCTTTGAGAACTCTCAGTACGCGGTAAGTTCGCGGTATGGGGTTCGATCCTGTCATATAAAATTGAAATAGCTTACGAATTTGTGTAAATTGATAGATAGTGGGACAATATGAACCTGACAAATGTTACATAAACGATAAATTAAAGTAATCTTCCAGCCTAATGAATGCTCTTTTTCTACTTCTTTCTTTTGACAGAGAATTCTGGCGTAACCTTGAACAAAATTTTTTGAAGCAATATGCTATATAGTAACATTACCATGGTATAAACTTTCACAGGTGATGTGTTACTTTGCACGAGATATGTCGGTTAAGTTATTCCGCAGCAGTTTAGGCAGCACAGCTGATGCCGTATTTATGGAGTAAGGTCACAAAATTTTTTACAGCACGTCGTTTTGTTTGAAATACGAGACAATGTGCTCCTTTGTTCATGATTGTGCTTTTACACAAAATGTGAAATATATAGCAGAATAGGACGAAGGGAAAAGGTAATAAAAGAAAGAAGACAACCCTGAAATACGGATTGAAATATTTTATTTGGAGAGCTTACACAGATAAAATGTGAAAAAACCTTTTTTTAGATGGTGAAACTCAGGGCTTAATAAAATTTTAGCTTCGAAAACACTGTAAAGCAATAAATGTAGACTTCCTTTATTACGAAGAAATCAATACAGTCCAAACTTTGTTCTGGTCAAACTTTTTATTTCTTTTTTTTTTAAAGAGAGGCTGCATTTTGTTGCCAACCATTTGAAGACCTTGTGCATTCCCCGAAATCATCACCCATTCTTTCATGTGGCACCACTATCGGCGGAATGCCATTGCCACGAGAATTTCGACGCCCAGTTTCCCCTAGATGGAGGAACTGGGGCTCTATTCGATGCGAAACTGCACTATGAATTTAATTTTTCCGAGTGATGCTCCATGCCAAAAGAGTACTCGAGGGATCTTTTACATGCGCATAATCATACGACATGTATGCTGTCGATTTTCTGTACCTTGAAAATCCTCCGACTGGAGCCGGCTTTGATCCTGCGCTTTTGGACTTAAGACTGCAGCGTCTTAACCACTATACCACTTTGTCGGCCTGAAAAAAAAAATGCACGGGACGGATTTCTTACCCTTTGACAAAAAAATCAAGCCTTACCCTTTAATATACAGTGATTTGTTTCGTTTGGACTTCTAGAGACCAAAGAGTTTGCTTATGGTCATCCAAAATGTATAAAAAATATAAAAAACGAGTTTTCCTAGAAACTGGATTTGTTCCTCATGGCTGTCATTTCAGGTTTTTCCAAGGGGAGTCGAAGGGTGCAAAAACAATGCAATTTCATCGGAAAACAACAAAAAGCACTCCCACTTATATGTAAATGCATTAATTTCGCAAAGCCAGGGGGGGGGGAGAGATTGACCCCCCTAAGTTATGGGCCTGTTGTTCCCTTATGATAGATTACTTCTCTGTTTAAAGGTGTTAATCTAGCAAAAAGACTTAAAGGGATTACTTTACAATATACTGTCAAGTTTTTTCAATAGCTAATTGTTATTCACCAAATAGTCTCGTTGGTTAAGCATCGCTTAAGTTAAAAACAAATTTATCAGCAAAATGGAGAAATCGAATCCAGTGCCCGATAGACTTAATATTCTGAATTCGGAGAGATTTCTAGTCAACCAATGTTGTGAGTAGATATTTCGATTATGTATCTTTCTAAGACTATTTCCAGCTTCCTTTTGCAAGTATTTAGATGTTAGGTTTACTCTAAGCCACTTATATGCTGCATTTTTGCTTCTTTTACAAGTTCTCGTTATTCCTTGTAAATGCAGTGACCTAGTTCAGACGCCGACAAAAGCATGACATTTCTTGTGTTTGTTGAAAAAGCTGTTCACATATTTACCCCTTTATGGGTATAGGACAATTTCTAACACTTTGTATTTAAAAAGTGATTCATTTTAGAACTATAACTTGTAACACGCGCAAAAAGTATATTCTCCGATTTATTTTTAGTACTGAAAAACAGACATAATTTAATAGGCAAAGCAGTAAATCTATGTTATATTATTCTTTCCTCCAGATTGTGGCATGCATTTTTTTTCAATATAAAATTAACTTTATAACACAACAATTAGATCACAATATTAATAGTTACATCACATAAGTGCTCTAAATTTATATCATAAAATAAAAACGTTGTCGGGATTTCTTTTATTACGGGTAAATTTAAATATCGATTTGTTTTTCTCCTCCTTCACGCAAATATCTCTGCCATTAAATTATTGACGGATATATGCCGCTTCTAACATTTTCCCTTTCCAAAATACAAGTAAAAATAAATAATAGCTCTCTGGCGTAATTACGCAGAAAATCATTCAACGGAGTTTTAAAAATAATACAGCACCACTTCTAAAAGTTGATGCAGCAAATCCCGCACTTTGTTTCTATCACAACAACTTCTTTTCATTGTAAGCAAATTTTCAATGCACTTTCTCGAGTCTACCATTAGCCTCATGACATAACTACTAGATCACTTTATCAATCTGTGTTTGAGATTTATAGCGTAAAAGGGAAAAGGTTTCCCGTTCCCTTTCATTACAGGCAAATTTATAAAAAGTAAGAAAGGATTCTTTCCCTTTTCTCGAAGGTTACCAAGAATGAGAGACACTGTCCAATGCATATCACTTTAAACGATCGGTTTTTCTGGTACTATTTTTCTTTACCTTATTTTCTGTCACCTAATGGGAATTTGATGATACTTCTCGTTTTTGAAAAAAAAATTTCTCTCCAATTTTATGGTACGATCTCTCTTTTTCAAAAGATATTTAACAGAAAGTCTCGGAGAAGATAACCTGAATTATTCGACTGGTGTTGTACAAAGGCTGGTTATTCCTTCTATTAGGTTATCTTCCTACCTTCTGTAACTAGCTTTTGAGACTTCTTGCTTTCGGAGAATAAGCAATGTATTAGAAAGAAGAGATGAATAATTGCGCTCGGAGTATTGATTTCAGGTGCTGCTACAATTCGTTTTCGTGATCACTAAATAAGGTAGTTTTTTTCCTTAAAAGCTGGAACGGCAAGTAAAATTTCCTGTCAACGATTATTGAGAAATTTTATTTTTTATCAGCAAAAGTGATTTGAATAAAGATATAAATTTAGCCCAAGATTTGTGCGAATGAAGACGAGTAATCAATGCAATGCTTTATATTGTAGCGAATGATACTTACTTTATTTACTTCCAGAATTTTCAGATCTAAGAAATTGATTACTCTAGATGCTTTTGAAATATGATTTGAGACATTTTTGATTAATTTATAGGGTGAAATAGTGGCCAGTTTTGAAAATTGTTATTTTGAATTTAGAGATGTAAAGAGTTTAAGACAACCAACAAAATAAAATGAAACTGATTAATTCAATATAGAGTTAAGGTACGGATTTATTAAAAATAAAGAATTAATATTTCATTTCAATATATTATCTATATACTGATGAAATTTAGTGTATTTTATCTGTGGTGTCTCTGAATGTTTCCTTTAACAAAAATAAGAAACACATCACTGTTGAACAAAAATATCAATGTTTAGAGATTTAAATGATAGGACCCCGAAATAAGGTTTCCTTTCAGACCATTTTGATATGCTTTACATGTAATTAAAATTACTTTTAAATGATACTCTAATATTTGCAGTGAAGTTCGCAGACATGGGTTCTTCCTGAAGGCAAAATTCTTTTTAAAGTGCATATGACGAAGTTATATAAAAACATGGCATAAAAATAAGTTTTTAGTTTTTTTGTGCCTTACTGAGATATTTTCTCTCAATGTTTTCATCCTGCTCACGTGTAAAGCATTTTCCTACTACTTGGCAAAATTTGAGAATTCATAAAGTGCAGATTAATCTACTAAACAATTTGAGCATGCTCAAACAGTTTTTTTATATAAATGAGCAGTTCTTTAAAAAAATAAATACATTTTTCTGAATTATACTTAAAACTATCAATTATGTTCTTAAAAATAATATCAGCATATTCAACTGCACTATATTGTTAGGTTTTTGTGACAACAATGTTTTTTAAAAATTTAAGAATATTATCTTTTAAGAAACGGCAGCAATCACCACACATGTTAATTTAAATTCATTTTGAGCTGTTATATACATGATATAGTCAGTCATGCTTTGCGAGAATAATTGCGGAACACAATTACAATCTTTTCCCGCATACAACAAATTTTAACTATAGACAAGTAGTTTGTAATGTAAACTAGAGCAGTTTTTTAAGAATAAGAAGAAAGCATACTTTACATTTAAAGTTATCAATTACTTTTAAAAATATTGCAGCAGTATATTCAATTGTACTGCACTCTTAGGTTTTTGTAACACTAATTTCTTAAATATTAAAAAAAAATCCTCTTTTAAGAAGTGGCAACAATCACAACTAATGTAGAATGAAATTTATTTTGAGCTGTCATATACACGATATTCCATACTTTACTCGAATAATTGCGGAAAACAATTACAATCTTTTCCCGTAGACTGTTTTCCGCTATCAGACTCAAAGTAGCAGGCAGGGGATGAAAATTGCATTTAGAGCATAAGTCATTTGACAGGTGGAATTTCATAATATTTCACAGGCTGAGTAACAATCTGGCGTCCGAGAAAGTTAACCGGATTGTTGGAATTTCACCTTGTCACCGCGTGCGAAATGTGTCATGAGTATGTCATGTTTCGCAGCCGAGTAATTCACACGACAGCTACTTTTCGACTTTCAGTTGCCCGCGAAAACAGACTTGCTGCTTGTCAACTTTGAAATGAAGAATAAATGAATCTAAAGTCTGTTGGAGAAAAGGGAGGTTTAAGTTGCTTGATCTTTAGATTTTGCCTTTTCAGTTCCATAACGTCCACTTCAGCTTTTAAATAATTATTTTTGTTTGGGTTGGGATTAGAAATAATCGATGGGAAGTTTTAATTCGTAAGGATTTGAACTACCAAATATATGTTCTTCGTATGAGTGAGTTCGGAGCTCTCTTATTTTGCTTCCGATTTATTTCGATCACCATTTCTTCACCGAAAATGTATAGGTCATGCAGAAAATTAAAATAAATAAATAGACTAAATAGTAAATGACTGAATTAAACAATTACTTATTACTTTCAAAAAACTATAAACCGCATTTTCACTGCGCTTGTTCTAGTACTTTTTGTATTGCGGTAAAATCTTTTCTACTTACTTTCACTGTACACTTTTGCCATAGCGTTCTGTATGCCTCTCCTTTGTTATTGCTTTCTAAGTGCTCTTATAAATAATAATAATAGCAAAAATAATACTAAAAGTAACAATGAAACTTATTCTAAGAAAAGAATAGCCACCATGCGAATCAAAGTTTGATTGTAAATGCTAAAAAAGTCAAATTTTTTTTTTATTGTACCTATTTTTTATTAGACACAACCATGGAAAGATTGCGTGCATTGTAACAAGAGGTTGGACTTCTTTTCTTAGATACAGATTACAGGACACAAGAGAGAAAATTAGAAAAAAAAAAAACCTTTTGTATAAAAATGTTGCTCAGGAGAGTGACAGATTTTTTTTTACATACGTCGAGTCCAAAATTCAAAATTATAATAAGAGTCTGGAAACTCAGAGCTGCAAAATAATTTAGGAAATAAACGAAATGGTGAGAAAAAAAAGTGTTGCTATAGAACATATACAAAACTTCCTCGATAACATACGGTGGTTGAACACATTCCTAGGCTATAGGAGAATGGCATGAAAACCCTGGGACAAACTTTTAACTGATGTAATGGAATGTGGGGCAAAGTGAAAGATAAACGTACCTGATTGAAAATGCACAAATTAGAAATTTTTTCTTAAAATTATTGTAATTCAAGGAGGACTAATACATTTTGTAAAACAGCTTGAGTTGAAATATTTTTTTTTTATTTTTGGCAGTTGTTTTCAACCTTCAAAAAAAGTTAGAAAATTTCCACCTCAAAAAATCATGGAGCAAAGTGAAAAATACAACATTTTTGTAATGAAAAATTTTCCATTTGAGGATTTACAGTAGTTTTCATCAAATAAATGCGTGAAAAACAGGTAAGTGAATTATTAATGAAAAACAAATGAATAAATTAATTAATAAATTAATTAATATATGAGAAAAACAAATGAGTGAACAAAATAGAGAATAAACAACAAATTAAGGGAATGAATGAATAAACAAGTGAATTAATAAGTTTAAGAATGGGAATGAAAATTGAAGAAATAAATACGTGCATGATTTAGTTAATAAATGCAAAAGTGAAGGAAATGAACTATTTCACTTTGCCCCATCTACTTTGCTCCGCCTGCTCATGACAAATTATATTAAAGATTCAAAATCCAAGCATGACCAATATAAACTAAATGAGGACTCTACTGGATAACATTAGAACTTATATAATACCTAAGATGTTTATTACAAAAATTGTGTCATTTTATTACAATAAGAAATATTTATGAAAAAACATGAATATAACAATAAAAGTATCAAATTTTTAAAATGACTTGTATAATTTTTTTCGTTGATCATTGAAGCTGTTTATTTTTTGACAGGAATCAACTATATGTTTAGGAACCTAGTTAAAATATTGCTAGATAGGCGGCATGGAAAACTTTTAAACTATTTTATTATTTTCCTTTGCCCACATTCCCCTACCTTGATTATTTAAATAGTTAAATAGAGAGAGAGAGAGAGAGAGAGAGAGAGAGAAGAGAGTTTAGAATTATGTCGTTTTATGCCTTTAAATATGCGTGGTTTAATACTGCAATATAACGTGGTATGTCGATATTTTTTTCACTCAATTTAAGCACGTTTGAGAAAAATATTCGGACTGACCAGGAGAGTGACTTTCTGGGTATTCAAAACGTTTCTGAGGAAAAATGAATATGTTATTGTTTTCATATGAAGAAAAATCTGTTGAGAAAATTATTTATAATAATTAAAAAAAAAAAAAAAAGAAGGAAAGAATGAAAGATAGCTAGAGCGAGATGAGAGGGGGGAGGAGAGGAGAAACGGACAAACAAATTTTATGAGTCAAGCAATTCTGTGCAGGCATTACACAATATTTTCAGGATTTTGGAGAATCACCCTAATACTTATGTTGCAGAAAATTAATTTAGTTTTGTCACCGGTTAGTGTTTTTTCTTTAGTACATTATTTATCGCTAGGAAATCCAACTTGAATGTCAGCATCGTTAAAAATGCCTAAATGTATGAACGCTCCACCTAGCGTAAGGTAATGAATCTTGACAGAGTTTTTGTAAAACTTTTAAAAGTAATTAAATTACTGATATCCTTCTAAAACGAAAGTAATGACTAAAGTCAAGTGATTTTGAATGACCAATCAAAGAGTATTCAATGAAAGTAATATATTGATCGCTGAGCCGAGTTAGGATAAAAAAGTGTTAAGATCGATTTTTTCGCTCCGCTTGAAAACATCAGCTTCTTTCCGGGAAAAAAAATCCTAGGAAATGAAGCTTAATTTGGAAAAATTGCTATTTTGGCTGCAGGAATGAACAACATGATTCCATGCTGCATAATTTACAATTTCTTTTAGTTACCAGAAAGTACAGCGCAGCAAGTGGTTTGCTATAATGTTTAGAAACATTTTTACGCATAACAATAAGTAATAATTACAAATTGAATAAATAGAATGTAGATTATAATAAATACAAACAAGAAAATGATTCAAGTGAGTCATAGCTAAGAAAAGTGGTGCACCATTTTATGATGAACCTTCTTATTTGAAACTACATATTAACAGTTAACATTTTTGTATCAACTTAATACGTACACTGTTAAAAAATGAATGTTGTTTTTCTAGTATAATGCAGCTAAGTTTATAGTAATAAACTGTAAAATTTGGTAATTTTACAGTAATAAACTGTAAAACTACTAATTTTACTGTTTATTACTGCGCATTTTATAGTTTTAAACTGGAACGTCTGCTGCCAGTATTATACTGTTGTTTTTACAGTATAATACAGTTAAATTTTGCGGCAATAAACAGTAAAATTGCTAATTATACAGTGAGAAACTGTAAAATTGCTAGTTTTACTGTTTATTACTGTGCATTTTGCAGTTTTAAAGTGGAAACTCGGCGGCCAATATTATACTGTAAAAACAACAGCTCATTTTAAAAAAATTAAGTGTTCAGTGTAAAAAAATTAAAGATATTCAAATCATTCATACCTAAGAAAAGAGGTCATCTTTTTATGATGAACCTTTTTATTTGAAGCAAAGTATTAATAGCTAAACTTTTTATATGATTTTACTACGCCCCCCCCCCACAAGTGCTAAAGATTTTAAGCAGTAAACACAATGTTTTTTCTGAACAAATCCCCATTTAAGATGATAAAAGGGAGGTTGTAGGTAATTCTCTACTTCTTCTATTGTGCTTTTCTTCGTTTAACATTGCGACATGGCAGTTGAAACCTAGGTTGTCATTCGAGGTACTTATTGAAAATCCATTAATGAAACATCTCGTCATACTTTCTTCAAATTTGCCATACTAAATTAACGTGAACTATCCCCCCCCCCTTATTTATCAAAATGTTTGTCATTAATATATGTCTATCAGTTTGGTTTGATGTTGTACTTATTCCCTTGTGAGGCTTCGAAATGCTTTTGTAGCCTGGTTATTTTCTTTACAATGCGATGTAAAGTGCTTAATTGCTCAATTTTCGTTTCAAAAATTGGAATGGATATTATTATGTGAAATAATTCCTAGATTGAATGTAAAAATTAAAATCTGAGGACTGTGTTAAGTATGAACTGGTGCTAAAACCAAACAATGACACTTACGAAACGAATTTATTTTCAAAAAAAAAAAAAAGCAACTTGTGTATGAATCAGGACTTTGAAATTAAACAATGTTGTGCTCACTAATATCAAAAATGATAGATAAAGAGGTCTGAAAAATGGTAGTTTTGAGCTTATTTTTCAAAAGAAAGGAAAGCAAAAATACAAAATAAAGCTAAAAAAAGAAAAAAGAAAAAGAAAAACAGTTCAGCGAGTATGAAAATTTCATTTCTTGAAAGGGAAATATTCAATCAATTCAGAAAGCGAAGTTTACCGAATACTTTCCTCAATTAGAAACATTGCAATTTTTCCAATTAAGTAGGCTTAACTGACTTGTTTTAATTATAAATTCACGTAAAATTAGCTCTAAATTTACAAAACATAAAGTTTTTTTTAAAGAAAAATTAATAAAAACCTAAATTTAATTATCTTGTGCTGCATCAAACTTAGCTTGCTTTACGAACATTTCCAAATTAATATGATAATTAAAAACCACTGTCATAAAAATTCTTACAATATCATCCCCTCACTCCGTTTCCACACAATTTAATTCCGAAGTTTAATTAAAATATTATAGTACAATAACTTAATTCGATCGTAAAATTCTCGAGATTCTTCTGATTTAAAGTTTAGAGCACTCCAGTAATTTCTTTCGAAATTACACGGTTCACGTCCCCAAAATTAATTTCCTTTCCTCAGTGCAAAAAGCCATCAGTGTCTGGGAAGCGTCTCTCGGTACATTACACGTTGCTGACGAAATGGACAGTTCCTGCGATAAGGCGAGGAAAAGAGGGACAAATAATTGTTGCTCGTGGTAGATACAAGTACCATCGTAAATGTAACATCTTATCCAGCATATAATGTACTGGTTATTTATAGTAATCGACTGCAGTCATTAAGAGGCGCTAGTCTTATTAACCCTCGGACGGGTATGTCTTAAAAGGGCTGTAAAAGTTATTTTACAGCCCGATACTCGCGCCTTGACCTGCTCGGGGATGAGTATTTACTTATTCTTTTCCTTCCTGCCACTTTTCATGCCTTTTTCCTGGATGGGGATACACTTTTTATGATTGAAATTTGGGTTGGAGGCATTAGGGTTTCGAGACTTCGGAATTTATTGGGAGTAGTTTAAAGGAGTCATTTTTCTTTGTTGTTACTCGTGGACGGTAACTGATTTGTAATGGTTAATGGCTTGGTGAAATTATTTTGGGAAATGACAATACGGATCACGGCAGGATTTCTCAGGAAGTAAGTTATTGATGGATTTCAATTCGAATAGCTGGTGCAATTTGTTATAATTTGATTGAATAGTTGTTGAGACATGGCACAAAATGACATTTTGTATAGTCGTTATAAGTTCCTTATTTGGTGGCATACATTTATTGTTTGTATAAATGGCGAGCTCGAATATATTTTTATGTAGGAATGTTTCAGATATTAAACTATACACATGAAACCTAAAGAGAAAAAAACAATGTTGGAACAATGTCCGTACTAGTGGGGGGGGGGGGGATGTTACCTAAATTTTCGTTTTTTGGTGATAATCTTAATGCAAAATTTCTTAGAGTTGGTAACTTATAAATGATTAATTTGAAACAGAAATAATTTTTCGTGATGTTGGGCATCTAAAAACAGCAAGTGGTTAATAGAGTCATTTTTTCAGAAAATTATTTGCAAACTTTCAATTGATACAAAAATCTTTAGCTTGTTAACATAGCACTCAACGGCCACAATTGCACCACGCAAGTTATGTAAGCAAATTTTCTGCAATAATTGAGGCAAGAAAAATTATTGAATTCTTATTTTAAATCCAGAATTATTACGTATTTTTAAATGCTTGAGGTTCATCACTTTTATCACCAGTGACGATATGACCTATGTTTTGAAAATGGTTTTTTTAATTTAAACGTGTTTCCAAAAATGCTATTTTTAAATTGTTCGATACATTGAGATTGCACTGTACTCGTAGTTAATGTTCATTTATCAAAATGGCACACACTAAACTTACGGTTGAATATCAGGAAAAGTGCCAATTTGACCAAGGAAATTTTCAATTCTTGAAGATACTCAGAAAATTAAAATAATAGGTTATTTCAAATACACATTAGTAACAATATTTTTTAAAAATTAGGGGCATGGTTAAGGTGAACATTTACCCCCCCTTTTAGGAGGGGGGTTGTCTTTAAGCGTTACCGACATGATGAGAATGCTACAGAACTGACAAATATTACAGATTTTACTCTTAGTGTATAAAAGTAATCACTTTCACTACCTTTTATGTTCAAAAATAAAATAATTATTACTTAGAATATAATAATATTTTCAGATCCTGAACGCTTTTTTGTTTTATAAATAAAATTAGAGACTAATTAAAAGTTAGTTAATGTCTAAATAAGTGCGACAAAGTTTGTTTCAAACAGATAAATGGGTTAATAGTTAAAAAATCAAAATAAAATAAAATTCTTAACACGATCTTAAAAAACGAAATTAATTCAGGACAGTCAAAGTTTGGCGGGGGAGGGTGATTTTCACTAAAATGTTCGTAAGTTTTCCATTTTAAAACAAAATTATATTTTTGGGTGCAGTAGTTACGAACGAAGGTCGGAATATTGATGTAAAAGAAAAGAGGGTGGAAAAGGCAATAATTTTGTTTGAAAACTCAAATTTTGCGGAAAAATTCATGTTTTTGAAGCATTTAAAAAACAATGAATAAACTGCTAAAATGGGAAAATTTGACAGGAAAAACGATGCACTTGAATCTACCTATGTACTTTAAAACTCAACAAACTCATAACACAAAGAAAAAATTGCGAAAAAACATCGGTAACGCACGCATCAGTTTCGTAACAAATACCTTCTACTTCCGCGCTGCCGACATGACCGCTGTCGACATGACAAATTTCCCGCAATATGATAGCTGAACATCCCTAATTAAAGACTCGAAAACAAAAACACTTTATTATGTCCATGATAATAGGTTTCTTTTCCATGATGCAAAAATAATTGAAAAATTACTTTATTTTGTGTCTTAATTTCCGCTGCCGACACATGACACTTCATTTGGTAGAAACAAAAGTCAAGATTGAAAAAATCTTACCTGTAATTTAATGCAGCCGAAGTAAAAATTTTCTATCGGAACTGAAACATCACATATTAGAGCTTCACCCAGCGTAATTTTTTGGCGCCAAAAAAAAGTTTTGTCTAGATTTTATCATTCCGAAAGTCGGCTCACTCGTCATGTTATGAAAACTTGTGACAAGCAGAAATTGCTTTTTTTTATCGATCTAAATTCATTTTATCTTTAACACAAGAGTTAATTGTCATAGATGAACATAAAACACGTTATTTCCTTTTGTATTTGTTTCTGCTGGGATGTTTTATATTCCACAGGATTTTTTTGAACTTTGCGATTCGAATGTGTGACGTGCTGCCGACATGACATTGAGGCAATAAAAAGAGTTCTATTGTCACAAATTAAAGTAAAACCTGAAAATTTTGTCATGGATTGTATGTGCGACGCAGTTTACTGTATGGAAAAAGAAAAAAATTTGGTTTTTATTTGGAAGTGCTTGAGAAGTTCATTTGTGACTTAAATTAGCACTTTTCCTGATATTCACCCTTACATACTAAGAAACAGAGGGAAAATAATGCAATGAAAGCGTTTTGAGCAAAAAGAAAAAAATATTTGAAAAATTGTTTTTGTCTCGAAAAATATGTTAGAAAACAAGAAGTATTAGTTAAACGTTTATTAAAAAGTGTTAGGCTCTATTTTGCTTTTGACTTCTTTGAATAATACAGTAAAAAATAACCACATTGACGGCTTGATACACTGCTGGCCACCGTAAATGCAACACCTTGAGAGAAGCATGCAAACTATATGAAATTTACAGCATGCATTAGCTGATTTAGGCAGGAACGACTACACCGAAATCTATAAATTTAATCATTTGATACCTGTTGAATATGTTATCTACAAAATAAATTACGACGTGATATTTCTTGTCTTTTATGGCGTTGCAATTTGGGCGGCCAACAGTGTATTTCCTAATTGCAAAAACTGACTAACCAGTTATTGAGTTATCTCCATGCAAATATTTCTTCAGCACTAATACTATAGCACTTTCATTGTAGTTATGCTATTTATTTTAGACTCTAAAAGCAGATTTGCTTATAGTTCATTAAGAAAAAAATAAATGAAAACAAATACTTACACATCTTGCACAAAGATCTTTTAGTGATCATGATCATAAACGTAACTCAACTAAATTCTTTCGTAAAAATAGCACCAGGAAAACATTAGTAATGCATGAATTCTAAGTAAACAAAACGATGATATGCAATTTAAAAACCTATTCGGTATTTTTGCTATCATGTGAGAGTAATTTATTCAAATTTTATTGTCAGTGTATTCTTACTGTTTGTCGTTTGAAATAACTCTTAAGTTGCATCCTTATACGATTGAAGCATTGTTAGAAACACAAATCTCTTTTTATAAGTTGTAGCGAGTGAAATATATTTTGCGATTCCAGACATTTATGAGCGAACTTTAAAAACCTAGAATTTAAAATCAAACCCCTCTATTGCCCGCATTATCACTTCATGTAGAAAAATATTTATATTACGCAGAGGACTAAAGAGTAATGTGTTTAATATATATAGGGTGGATTTTTTCTTTAAAAATTGTTTATGAATTCAAAACAGGTTTGACTCTGCGGCTGAAATATTAATACGTGTCCGTACCAACACCTTAATGTTAAGCAGTCATATTGTTTCACCCAAATGGCTCTGGTCAACAAATGGGGGTCGCTCTTATGGGGAAATATAATGATGAAATTTGACGTGACTTTAAAGTCACGATGAACAGCTAATAGTTAATTTATTCAAAAGAAATATTCTGGAGTAAACCACATTTTAAGGCTGATTTTTCACCTGTGAAACACTGAAGAAGGTTGTATCAGATTTTAGAGAACATGTTGTCTTCTTTAGAGAAGGAAGTAGGGTCATTCCATTTTAAATCAACAAATGGGGTGCGCATCACCATTTTTGATTTTGATGAAAATTTGCATGTGTATTCCTTTTACTTCCTAGAGCTCAAAATAGTGTTCATGTTATTTTTAAAAAAATTACCCTTTGATATATAGGCCATTTTTGTTGTTGGCAACAGCGAAAATCGGGCGTTTTGATGCTTTGTCTTATGAACTATAACTTTTTTTCTATCAAAGATTTTGAGCTCAAATATAGCTCATTAGAAAGCTAAGAAAAAGATCTTTTTTTATATGCTATCAATAAATTTCATATTTTTAAAAAATATGTATTTTTCCAAGGTCAAAGTTCACGACGAAAATGACATTTTTTACTACTTTCGAACATTAAAAAACCCATGAAGGGTTCAAAGTAACAAGCCGATTTTTTCATCATATATTCATAGCCATGGCTACTTACTGTATAAAAAAAATTGGCTTGTTACTCCACCCCCTTTATGAGATATGCCCCCCCAAAGTTGTAATTTTTTTAAAAAATCCAATTTTCAACGCTAAAAAAATGCATGTGGGGGGCAAGATAAAATTTTTTTCATTTGTGGTATTTTAAGTACTTTTTACCAGCTTTCTAATAAAACAGAAGTTGATTTGTTATTCAAAGCGTTTGGCAGATATAAGGGACCGAACTTTCAAAAAATTGCACAAAAACAACACGATTATTTTCATTTTTTTAAATCTTTTTTTTTATTTAAATGTAATTATATACCTTATTCTTTGCCTTAAATGCTAAAAAAAGACTAAGAAGAGCAATGAAGAAACATATTTAAAGTTTAATAAGATAATTTAAGATTTTTAACACTGGGAACATAGAATACCACTAAACTTGTCTGATTTTTAAACATCTAATTGCTACCTACAACAGGACTGAGCATTTCTCAACTTGTCCAGGTTTGTTCATACCATGTGGTCATCCTTGTTCTGGTTTGCTCTCACATGTGTATCTTAGTTGTCTTTCAAATTCTGAAAGAAGTACATTGTTGAGCTAGTGTTTCTGCTGTAAAATCTTGTAAAGCTGATGTGATTTCTTTTCATTTCAAGTTCATTCATATTCACAGAATGTTTTGTTAAAAGTAAAAGAAGAAATTCTTTAGAATCATTAAATATAAATTTAAATTTGTCTTTCTACATGTAAACTGTGAATAAGTTATGGATAACCCTAAATGCTCCATAGAAGTTTTTGAGAATGATGATTGTAATATTTTAAGTTACAATAGGCAGTCTACTGTAAATAGTATTTCTGAGTACAGTGATGATGATAAAACTTTACTGCACCTGAGAACTAGATGTAAAACTATTGAAACTGTTTGTACTTACCAGCAAGAAGTTCCATAAAGGTGGCAAAAGTTGGCAAGAAATTTTTTTACATGGTAGGTACAAACAGTTTCAATAGCTTTACTCCCAGTGCTCAGGTGCAGTAAAGTTTTATCATCATCAACTGTACTCAGAAATACTATTTACAGTAGACTGCCAACTGTAACTTAAAATATTACAATCATCATTATCAAAAACTCCTATGGAGCATTTAAGGTTATCCATAACTTATTCAGTTTACATGTAGAAAGACAAATTTAAATTTATATTTAAGGATTCTAAAGAATTGCTTCTTTTACCTTTAACAAAACATTCTGTGAATATGAATGAACTTGAATTGAAAAGAAATCACATCAGCTTCACAAGATTTTACAGTAGAAACACTAGCTCAACAACCTACTTCTTTCAGAATTTGAAAGACAACTAAGATACACATTTGAGAGCAAGCCAGAACAAGGATGATCACATGGTATGAACAAACCTGGACAAGTTGAGAAATGCTCAGTCCTGTTGTAGGTAGCAATTAGATGTTTAAAAATCAGACAAGTTTAGTGGTATTCTATATTCCCAGTGTTAAAAATCTTAAATTATCTTATTAAACTTTAAATATGTTTCTTCATTGCTCTTCTTAGTCTTTTTTTAGCATTTAAGGCAAAGAATAAGGTATATAATTACATTTAATTAAAAAATAAGATTTAAAAAAATGAAAATAATCGTATTGTTTTTGTGCAATTTTTTGAAAGTTCAGTCCCTTATATCTGCCAAACGCCTTTGAATAACAAAGCAACTTCTGTTTTGTTAGAAAGCTGGTAAAAAGTACTTAGAATAACACAAATGAAAAAATTTTTATCTTGCCCCCCACATGCATTTTTTTAGCGTTGAAAATTGGATTTTTTAAAAAAATTACAACTTTGGGGGGGGGGGGCATATTTCATAAAGGGGGTGGAGTAACAAGCCAATTTTCTTTATACAGTAACTAACCATGACTATGAATATATGATGAAAAAATCGGCTTGTTACTTTGAACCCTTTATGGGTTTTTTAATGTTCGAAAGTAGTAAAAAATGTCATTTTCGTCGTGAACTTTGACCTTGAAAAAATAAATATTTTTTTAAAATCTGAAATTTATTGATAGCATATACAAAAAGATCTTTTTCTTAGCTTTCCAATGAGCTATATTTGAGCTCAAAATCTTGGATAGAAAAATAGTTGTAGTTCATAAGACAAAGTATCAAAACGCCCGATTTTCGCTGTTGCCAACAACAAAAATGGCCTATATATCAAAGGGTATATTTTTTAAAATAAAATGAACGTTTTTTTTGAGCTCTGGGAAGTAAAAGGAATACACATGCAAATTTGCATCAAAATCAAAAATGGTGATGCAACAACTTTTTTGAAAATTTGTTGATTTAAAATGGAATGACCCAGTAGTGTAAATGAATTAATTCAACTATGATTTATTTTGGATAAGTACAAACGAAATGCAAAGCATTTCATTAGAAAATGGGTTCAACGCAATATGATCTTTGTTTATTTATAGTTTACTAATACTGGAAGATATGTATCTCAGGAAAAAAGTTGGTATTTTTTCCTCGCAGTACATAAGTTTTTCATTAAATAAAATAAGTTACAACCATATTCTGCTCAGCAATGTCTCAGAGGAAAGTTCTCTACTGCTCAAATTTTCCAGGTTTTTTTCCTGATAATATTCATAGATGTATTTTCTAATAACGATCGCTGAACTGAGAGTCTAGGCTTAGTTGCGTATTTATGGCTACAAATACTTTGACCCAGAACTGTTTTGTCTAACACTTAAAAATAGTTTTAAATGTTATGAGGATAATTGTTTTTTTGATTTTCACATCAATTTTGTGTCAACAATAATACATTAATATTTAACTGGTGTGATGGGGTGTTTCACGCCCCAGAAAAATTAAACACTTAACTTCAAGCACTTGTAATGTTTATATATATAGCTTTGAATGTATATGTCTGTCACTCAGTTGTTCTTATATGAATAAGTACACACGTTAGTGAAATTTTTCCTACTAGAATGTTCTAAATTTTGTAGAATTAATAAGAAATCTAATTTTTGGGGTACATGCACTTCACCTTACAATATTTTCCAGCGTTAGCAAAATATCCCTTCACATTAAAGGGTTAAACCTGCTGAGTATCGTACGCGGCTTGTTTTTTCAATAAAATCAAGCTTCAAATTTCTTGTGCAGTTTAAAAATTCAAATAAATAAATAAATGAATGAATAAAAATTGAAAAAATATAGCTACCTAATTGATTAAATGACAGTACAAATGTAGGTTTCCTCATAATAGTTGAAATCTTACATAACTTTATCCCCCACCAAACTCACCAAAATGGTTTTTATTCCTAACTTTTACACGATTTTTTATGACTTGTTTTCATTTTAACTTTCAAGCGAAATCACTTTAATTTTACGCTTAATATGATTAATAATGTATTTCTAAGAAACTCCTTTAAAAAATTCATGAATAAACACATGCACACACAATGCTTTTATCCACCTAAACGAACCTGCACAAGCGTTCATAAAAGATTATTTATAACAAAATTTACTATCTTATTTTTCCCGAGGCAACGAGATAACTTTATGACTATCAGGAAATTGAGTAATAAAGGTCATGCGTACATTCTTTTTGAAAGAATAGGTAACCGTGGTAAAATAAGGAATTTTTTAATTAGTGATGTCTTCAAATATTATGTAGTTCTTGTGCTTTGAATATAAGAGGCTTTTTTTTTATTATGTATGAAAATTATTTGTTGATGCTTGTATATTGGCACATTTTTATAATTAATAGTTTCTTTTTTGATTACAATAACTGAGGTATAATTGCAAATTTACTTTAAGCTAGCTTAAATTAGTCCTGGTGATAACAAAAAGTGACTAGACCGCACTAAAGAAAATTTTTATTCGAGATGACAGTTTAATTTTCCAATTAATATTAAAAGATGAATTACATCTCAGAGTGATTAAGACTGTCTAAAAGTAAAATAGTTTATTGGATCGTTGGATCGTTTATCATTTTTTAAACACAAGTGTTTCACGCAAAAGAATCCTATAAATGAATACTACTTTACTGTTGTACGCTCTTTAATTTCAGTGTTTCTTATTGTAAAAACTAAAATTATTTTAAAGCTCCAAACATAAATTGCCAATAAAACAGCGAATGTTTTGAAAGCATAATAAAGCAGTAATCTTGAAAAAAATCTAAGTATTAAACTTTTTCTTCGATGTGACATTATAGTAGATCAAACATGAGAGTAATCATAAATGTATAGAGATATACTTACAATACTCAAATATGAGAGAGAGAGAGAGAGAGAGAGAGAGAGAGAGAGAAACTATGAAGCCCTAGTTAGCTATGTAACTATAATTATGCAACCCTAGTTAGTTATGAATAAAAATCAGCTTGATTTCATTATGGTTTTGTATGCAAATAATGAAACAGCAGTATAATACCGCTAATTTTGTGGTAGTAAACTGTAAAATTGCGAGTTTTACAGTTATGAACTAAAATTGCTAATTTTACAGTAATAAACTGTAAAATTGCTCATTTTACAATAATAAACTAAAATTGCTAATTTTACAGTTTCTAACTGTGCATTTTACAGTTTTAAACTGCATACCTCATCTCAGTTTTAAACCGTGTAACCTCAGTTTCCAGTATTATACTATAAAAACAACAGCTCAATTTTTACAGTGTAGAAGATGAGCAAACTGATATCAGAAGCAAAATATATCTTTATAAATCGAAACAAGCGTATCAAATGAAAGCGCATTTGCTATGACCTCGCCTACAAAACTGCAATAAAGTTTGAAAAATTTCATAAAATTATCAGCAGGTGAGGAATGAGTAATTTAGGCCCGGCCTGAACAAGGAGGGCGACAAGTCGTCGTGAAATGTGATTGATTGTCTCCTCAGTCGAACGACACGCACAATCAATCTTCTGCGGAAAATGACTGCCCCCAATGCTGCACTGCATTAGTAGCAGTTAGGGCACCCAGGACACGAGGCAGTATAATATGTCTTTTCACGCGCATAACTATTCAGGAGTTCTTCTTCCGTTGATAGTGGTTGGTGTTTTAAGTCGGGTCGTTTGTTTTCACCTTCGAATTCCCCTTTTCGGGATTCGCTATTGTAGAATTAGATACATATTAGTGTGAGTTTGCTCTTAAGCGAATTGCAACGAATAATTTGAGATAACTTATTTTAGTTGTCAAGCTCTTAATGTTCTAAGTTTTCATTGCTTAATGGGCATAGGTTAAAAATTATTCCTGAATCGTTTATAAAAGATCAGTATCTCATATTCTTCACATCCTAATAGTATTGTGAAATTCCTGAAACCGTTTCATTATTTAATTGCTTGCTGATTTATATTCATAACTAACAAGGGTTACATAGCTATAGTTACCATAACTAACTAGGGATTTTCAGTATATCCCCTCTTCTCTTATTTAAGTATTGTCTATACATTTATAATTACTCTCCAAGAGAAATAGCCTATTGAAGGAGAAGACTTATTCCAGACTTTCTAACTTGCATACTAGAAGTTTGTCATTAGTAAAAGTCGAAACATAATCTAGATCTGGCAAATGCAGAATTAAATGTATGAAATTGGTGAAAACCGTTTTTGAAATATTAATTTTAAGTAATTGAAGTGAACTAGCTGCTTACATTGCAGAGCAGGGAAACTGATTTTCGAGCATAGAGGGTAAAAAATAGCAGATGTAAAACTTTCTTTTCGGCCAATGTACAAATATTTACTTCCCAGATAGACTAGCGTAAGTCCAAAAATGGCGATTTTCTTTTTATTACGGCATTGTATGTACAATTTTATTCCAGATCGACCCATGAGTACACTGTTCTATAAAATAATTTTTTTCACAATTCTTTCGCAGTGTCACAAGAGCGCGAGTCCCTTCCTTTGCATCCATCCGACGAACGTTTTCACGCTCTTCTGAAAAGTAACGAAAACGGACTTACGTTATTCTGGCTCTGAGGTATCGAAATACTGTCAGCTTCTACAGTTTTAAAACTGGTTAGAATAATTTTAATGAACGAATAGTGTTAACTGTGGACGTAGTTCTTCTCCCTCGCTGTAACAGTGGCGTAAATTCTGTGGTGCGCACCTTTATTTTGTATGTAAATGTAGATCTTCCCTAAAATGCAGATGCACGTTCATTTGAGTAGGGATGCAATGAAGATCAGTCTGACACACAGCTTGCTTGTTGATCATCGATAATCTTCTAAACTCTTACACAATTTTGAGTCTCATGCGCGTTCGTTGACGAGGACTGCAACTCTAAATTCCAACTAAAGCTAGACCACGGAGAAGACGTGAGTGGACTGGAAGCGAAAACGGACCACCTTATTTTGAAATAGGTTGGATCTGTAAAAACGCATAAGCAGTGAACTCGCTCGTTCTCGCTAATCTAACCTATTTCAAAATGAACTTTTCCGTTTCCGCTTCCAGTCCACGTGTAAAGCTAAACCACGCTATCTGTCCGTGGTCTAACTATAAAGTGTGTTTATGCTAACCATTGCTAATACGTGTATTTAATTACATTACACTGAAGTGACAAAAGTCATGGGATACCTCTTAATATCGTGTCGGCCCTCCTTTTGCCCGGCGAAGTGCAACAACTCGACGTGGCATGGACTCAACAAGTCGTTGGAAGTCTTCTGCAAGAATATTGAGCCATGCTGTCTCGATAGACGTCCATAACTGTGAAAGCGTTGATGGGGCAGGATTTTGGGCACGAACAGACCTCTCGATGGTGTCCCATAAATGCTCAATGGGATTCATGTCGGGCGATCTAGGTGGCCAAATCATTCGTTGGAATTGTCCAGAATTTTCTTCAAACCAATTGCGAACAGTTGTGGCCCGGTGACATGGCGCATTATCATCCATAAAAATCCCATCGTTGTTTGGGTACATAAAGTCCATGAATGGCTGCAAGTGATCTCCAAGTAGCTGCACATAAGCATTTCCAGTCAATGTTCGGTCCAGTCGCACTAGAGGACCAAGTCCATGCCATGAAAAAAACAGCCCACACCATTACGGAGCCACCACCAGCTTGAACAGTGCCTTGCTGACAGTTTGGGTCCATGGCTTCGTGGGGTCTGCGCCACACTCGAACCCTACCATCGGCTCTTACCAGCTGAAATCGTGACTCATCGGACCAGGCCACGGTTTTCCATTCATCTAGGGACCAACCGATATGCTCACGTGCCCACGAGAGTCGCTGCAAGCGATGTCGTTCTGTCAGTAAAGGCACTCGAGTCGGTCTTCTGCTGGAATAGCCCAAGAAATCCAAATTTCTCTGCACAGTTCTAGCAGACACGTCCATTATACGTCCCACATTGATTTCTACGGTGATTTGACGCAGTGTTGCTTGTCTGTTAGAATTTACGACTCTTTGCAGACGTCGCCGGTCTCGATCTTTAAGTGCAGGCGGTCGACCACTGCGCTGTCCATGGTGGGATGTTATGCCTGAAATTTCATACTCTCGGCACACTCTTGACACAGTGGATCTGGGAATGTTGAATTCTCTAACGATTTCCGAAATGGCATGACCCATGCGTCTAGCTCCAACTAACATTCCGCGTTCAAAGTCTGTTAATTCACGTCGTGCGGTCATCATCACGTTAAAACCTCTTCACATGAATAACTTGAACAGAAATGAAAGCTCTGTAAAAGCACTGCGCATTTATACCTGTTCTATGCGATGCTACTGCCATCTGAAAATTTGCATATTGCTATCCCATGACTTTTGTCACTTCAGTGTACTTCTATATTATATTACTTCTGCAAAAGATTCGTTTTCTTTATTGCTGTTTTGTTTTTCTTTATTTACCTGTTGTAATTTTAATTTCTTATTATTAGGTCTTTCGTTTTTATAAATATGTTACACAATATAATTGAAGGAGCAAGTGGATAAAGGTGATATGTGACAATTTTTTAAATTTCTAGAAAAAGCTTTCAAAAAAAAAAAAAAAAAATGTTGTGCTATTCTTTTTAATGTATTTTTCTCAACGGGTAAATAGAGTCATATTGTTAGTTACCAACTATTTCTGTGACTAAGGGGGACATGATACTGATTGACTTATCACCTTCATCCATGGTAAAAATTAAGTTTCAAAAATTGTCACATATTACCTTTATCCACTTGCCCCTTCAATTGTAAAGTTTTATAGCTTCAAGCAGAGTGTTTATTTATTTCTGAAGAAAATTGAAAATGTGTTGGGTTATTTTTGTCTGAATTTCAAAAACTTTTTCCAGTTTTTGAAAATCAGATGAAACTGACTGTTATAAAAGAATGAAGTAATGAAACTAAAAACAAAACTTGAAGCTGAAAATAACGTGTCATAAAACTCCCTAATCTTGGCAATAAACTTTCTCTTCCGAATTTATTAATCTTCATTTCGAAATTGAGTGCTAACGTTTTACAGCAACTTAGGTGTTTTATCTTAATATATCTAGATTGTTTTTCAGACTGCAATACTTTAGTCAAGTGACTCTAATCTTTCAATATTTCTTTTTGTTTCTTAGGCCCGGGAACACAAGAAGCTATTAGCGTTAGCGAAATGTAATCTGTATCAGGAAGTTCAGATTTAAGAGTTGATAAAGATAATTGTCCTGTTTATTTTCTAAGTCACATTACGTAGGCTGATTATTCGTATAAAGTTTAAGGATTTAACTGTTCTCTTTCTAGTGAAAGGGTAGTCACTTGAATAATTAAATTAGTTTTGTTATTTTTTTAAACATTGAACTGGTAAATGGATTTTTTAGTGAGGTTAGTGGTGAAGTGGGATGCATGTTACCTCGAAATTATATTTATTGTATACTGTCCCGAGTTTTGCAAATTAAAGTAAGAAACAGTAAAATGATTTATGTATTTCTTTTTCACATAAATACTGTTCAAATTGTACCGTAAGTGACATAGATATTAATATAAAGCCATATATGTAAATATTACAGAACATTTTAATACCAAAGTACAGTTCGTCTGGAGTGTAAGACTTCTCACCACACTAGTTAAGGATTATAACAATAACTTAGTCCATAAATCTAAATGGCAATTTTAATTACAAATAATCATTTCTAATAGTTAACCTATTGCTTAAGCACTGAAACCTTAAGTTTTGAAAAAAAGGAACTGTTACATTTCATAAATATAGCACCTGGTTTCAGCTGTATTATAGCTAACTTTGCTGCTAAAATTTTAATAAATTTCGAATCTTAACGACAGCCCCTGAAATTTTCGTCCTGTTTCAGACGGTTAAAATATTTTTCTGGTAAACTTATTTGCGTAAAAAGGAAAGAACTTTTTTCTAATTCAAAAGAAATAATATTTGATGCATTATTTTTTATTTGCAGTCAACTTATTTACCAAAAATCAAAAGAATATTTTTGTTGATTCGAAAAAAAAAAAAAAAAAAATCTGACGCGTCTCGAATTATATTTTGCTCCGAATTAGATATTCATTAAACGATAAGGAAAATTAACGATAAGCGGGAAATGTGTTAAGAGACAAAAAGGATATCTAAGCTCGAAACCAAGGCAAGCTAATAAGGTTCTGTTTAGGTGATTCACTTTTGTGCAGCTTGTTATAAGAAGCATTTTACTGACTCCCAAATAACCTCAGGATACTATACTAAAATGCAACTTAACTTGGCACTGACGTCACTACGGGTGGAGCCAATAAGAGCTCACAAGCAGTCAGCGATCTCCTCTAATTCTCCAAGTAGGCTGCGACGTTTTATCTTGCTCGTTTTTCATAGGCTAACGTCACGCTGACGTCACGATGTTTTTGCCAAGAAAGGTTGAAGTGTAGTATAGTTGAGTAACCGATCTTGCTCTTTATGGTAAACAGTAGAACTGAAGTGAAGTGAAGTGGCTGGAGTGATTTAATTCGGTAGCATACTAAAGATTCAAAAAAACCTTTTAAACTCTTGCAGAACTAAAATATACCGACCAATGACTGTACACTTAAGCATAATTTCGTTTTCAAAAATTAATAGCATCGTTAAAAATTGTAGCATTTGTCACGTGACAGTCAAAATACTTTAGGTGATATATGTAATAATTTTTAAAAATATTGCGCTAATTTTTATGGTTCTGGATTAGGTATTTTGGGGAGGTTGAAAGACGAAAAAGTGCCTTGACCTAGTGAATAAATACCCCAAACGTAACACAAACGCAGCATTTTCTAGCCATTTTCTTTTTAGAAATGTGTAGAATGACGTGTCTACTGCTGATTCATTTAAGAAAAATGGTTTAAAACTTATATTTTAAAGAAAATTACGAGGTGTTCATTCCTTGGTTTGCATACCCTATATTTTATAAAGTTTCTAACAAGCGTTAACTTTTTAAATGCCTAGTTTAAGCAGCAGCCAAACGATGTACACCGCACAAGCAGCTGGACTTGTATTTTTAGATTTATGAAAAAGCTTTTAAAATTATGCAATGCTACAAGAAAACGGCCCCGTGAATAAATGGTTAAAAAGTGTAATATGTTAGTTTTATTATCAAACGGAAGAAAACAAAATAGGGAGAACAGGTCTAAATTGTTATAAAATACTGAATTTACAATTTCTTTCTTTAATATCTAAGCCGCCGATCACTTCTTTAAGTAGACTTACATCCTTGAAAATGCATAATAACAATTATCTAAATCATTGGAAATCAAAATCTTATATGAAGCTGAAATACGTCGAGGAAACCCAAGTGCCTGCTATTTGTAGGAAGCATTTAAGATGATCTGAAAAACATAAATGTTTAATAAAATGTATTCAAAATAAAAAAAAATCTAAAAACTTAAGTTGGTATTCTGATTTGTGTCCAGAAAACTCATCACATCAATGAAATCTCCTTCGCAACTGATCTTTTTGAGCTAAAACTTTCTACTTCAATATTTTTGGATTTTATACAAGAATCAATTTACAATCAAATGTAAATCGTAAAACTTCCTCCATCCTAACATACTGTTTTGATTCCTTTCAGGGTTTTTCGATGACTTTGACAGAGAACAAAAAAAAAAAAAAAAAAAGAAACGTAACCTTTTTTTTCTTTTACTTTCTAATATTATTGATTTCAATTGAAAAAAATGTTCCTCTCTGTTTAGTATAAAACACGAACTTTGTTTTTATACGAGCGATCTTCCAGATTTAGGTTGGATATTTTATTTCCTTTAGCCTTCGTTTCTTTTATTCCAGAGCTTTGATATGTTTGCTTCTTTGAAAAATCTTCCCTTCTGCTTGTGAAATGAACATGGAAAAGCAAAATTGTTTTGACATTGAATCTTAAGTAAACGCAAAAGCACACTTAGTACCACTAAATTTCTCATAATTTATCAAAAATCAGAAACTTTCTTCGTATACTTTATACTTTTTTTTATAATAATTTTCTTAAACAACGAGCCTTATTTCTTGCCCTTTTTTGGCTACTACGCTCGAAAACTGAGCCGTATGGATCAGAAATCATAAGTAAGGATGCAAAAGGCCTGGTGTCAAAAAGCCATATTTTTAATGTAAATATAGATTATGCTTGAGAACGAAATACGGTTTTTTAATTCATGATTTAGCCAATGTTGGCTATATTCACTAATAACGCATAGAGAAAATATGTGAGTGACGAGAAAAAAAGAAAAAAAAAGAAGAAAAAATAGTATTTGTTTTTAAACTTTTAAAATCAGTACTTTTTTGGGAAAGAAACTATGAAGTTACTTATTTATAACTTGAAAGAGCCCTAATGAACTCTATGAGGCATTTTCTAATGACAGCACGTTTTTGTGATAAATATTAAGTTTCTCAAAATTTAATAAAACTATGATAACTTTATGGGATTAAATGTAAATTTATCTCTTTTTAACTCACTTAGTCATTCTATATATGACTCCTGTGTTTACATGTAGCCTGTATTTATTTTATAGTTGATGCTGGTTTTACTTTGTTGAGTCGAGATTTTCCTTATTCACCTTTTCGGGAGCCAATTTCTTTTCCAGTATTCTTGAATTTTTTATTTTTATTAATGCATATTCAAAATACGAAATGAATTCACTCTTTCGCAATCAATTTTGTTCTGTTTCCGGCGTTAAATTAATTTATTCATACGCCTAAAATATTTATGTTTCTACGCCTTCATGTGTATATCTTATGTAATAACTAATAAGCTACTTGGTAGAGAATCTTTGACTTTGCAATGGTTTTATATCAATTTTCTCCAACAGAAACCATAAAAGTTTTTTCAGATTATTTTTTATTTCTACTTAACTCCATTATTTACAATACGCTATTTTTTGAGAACTATTACCATCATACTTTATCTAAGAACAGGAAAAAACAACTCAATATGGCAGAAGAAAAATATTCCAACAAAACCAATATCTTGGTTGAATTATTTCCGAAAGAAATAGTTATGGAATAGTATTAAGCTCGCCGCAACATTAAATTTTAATCTGGATATGGAGGCAAAGAATACCAAGAAGTAACTTGACTCTCCCCGAATTGTTTCGCCTGAATCTACAGCAATGGGATCTCTTCCACGACAGTGTGATCAAACGCAGCCCTTGTCACAAATCAATAAATCAATCTAAAGTCTTTAACTTAGAATGCTGGAGGCATTCCCTTGGTAGTCTATTAAATCTCGGAACAAAAGCTCATCCTGGATTTGTGATTTGTTCCTGCAGAGCATGACTTCAGTCTGAAAAGGAAGTCGTAAATGTCATGGACATGATGTGCTTTTCGAACTACTTAATGAGGGAATTAAGAGGAAAATTATAGAAATTTATGGAAATAACAAAATTACTTTTTTTTCTGAGATTAAAAGTTTAATTGACTTTTATTAAAAACAATCGCGAAGTGTGTTCTGTTGCTGTCCAGTATAAAATTATAAAAACGAATGAAATACTAATAACTGACCCATTTTTGAGTTCCGTGGTGCATTTAAAATGTGTGGTAGTTTTATCTTATATTTAAATCGCGGAATAAAAGCTCATCCTGGATTTGTGATTTTTTCATGCAGAGCATGACTTCAGTCTGGAAAAGAAGTTGTAAATGTCATGGACATGATGTGCTTTTCGAACTATTTAATAGGAGAATTAAGGGAAAATTTACAGAAAGTTATGGAAATGTCAAAAAAATAGTTTTAATTTGTAAGATTGAAAGTTGAATTGAATTTAATTAAAAACAATTGCAAAGTGTGCTCTGTTGCTCTGTTGCTGTCCAGTATAAGAAAAAAGAAATATATATATATACATATATATATATATATATATATATATATATATATATATATATATATATATATATAAAAGAATAAATACTAAACATGACTCCTTTTTGAGTTTCGTTTTGAATGATGTCTTTTGGTGTACTCAAAAGAATAGTTGCATGAATTCATATGCGCTCATTCGAAGTAATACTTCTTGAGTTCATATTTTTTGAAAATAATTAAAGTTTACAGTTAGGTCCTTTCAAAATTTAAAGAATTTCGATGCTTTATTGGTGTTAGGATTTTAAAATCTGAAAGAAAACGCCGCATTGTTTTGTGAGAAATGATATTTGCAGTAACTAAACAAAAATAAATACTGTAGATACTGTATTGATTTTGCACTATTTTTCAACAATAAAATTTTCACTTTTCAAGCAAAATTGAAACAAATGAATAAATATACAAATTCATGACTGTAGTAAATAAGCTAGTAATAATTGTTTCACGGAAAAAAATGTAATGAAATGTATTTTTCGGAATGGTTTTAAAAATTTCGGTTAAGGATTGAACCTTAAGAACTCACCGCTTGTATACTGCCCTGTGTTGGACATATACTACGTGAAATAACTTTTTTATGAACCAAAGACAATACAATATTCAAGACAGTCCGTGCAAAGCCAAGCTATGTAACAAGATTGGTCTACAATTCGTGTAAAAATTCATTTTAACTTTAATATTGTGAGAAATATTCCTTTTACTTTGGTTAAAGGTATAAAGCCATTTTTATTATCACGTTCACTTCAGACAGTTAATCATAGCTCGAAATTTGACAGCATTTTCAATGGTAAAAAAAATCAAACTCATTCCATCCGTTTAAGCTCTAGAGAACCACAGACAAATACACAGATATACAGATACATACAGACACGTCAAGTGTATAATCCCCTTCCTTGTTGCGTTGGGGTTGAAAAATAAATGCCGATAACATTTGATAGTCAACAACTGTTGAGTAATCGATATACACTGTTAAAAATTTTCCTGAAATTTTACGGTAAAAGTTACTGGCATCCATGTTGCCAGTAACTTTCATCGTAAAATCCAATTTTACTGTAAAATTTTACGGTAGAGAAAAATAGAGTTAAAAAATGCAATATGCGAGTAGATAGGATCGAACCCAAGACGCGGTTATCACGCTTCGCTTCCCTATCCACTGTACCGAATGGACCACACATGGCGAACAGAAATTAAGTATTACGTGCTTCGCTCAGTAAGTCACGTGGTTTATCAACTGGTGCTGTAATCGTTTCTTTTTTATGGTACAATTTACTGTAAATATTTTCGTTACTGTAAATGCAACATTTTACAGTAATATTTACCATAAAAGTTTCCTGAATTTTTAACAGTGTAGCTGTGAATAGTTTTGCACAAACTACTATCTCTGTTAGTTGGCCCTGTAGTATTCAGGAGAAAACATCAAAGCAGACAAAGGTATTTTATTTTAAACCGTCTGTTGTTTTGAGATGGAAAATTATAAGGGCGTTTATGTCAGATATTTAGGTGGTAGGCCTGAAAAAAAAAAAAAAAAAAAAAAAAAAAAAAAAAAAAAAAAAAAAGAAATGATTTGAATCATGGTGGTAGCGAGATTGATTGCTGCAATCAATGATCATGTCAACGCATTTGGCAGTAGATCAATCTATTGGTAATCAAGAAGATATAACTGTTTAACTGCATAGTAAACATTTCTTACTCCTGAAAGTGCTTGAGGAAACAGTGAAACTATTCCTTTTCTGAAAGAAAGAAAAAACGTCTGAATTATATTTCACGGAAGGTTAGAAAAGAGTATATTAGAGCATTTTTTTTCATATGAAATGCTGGAGCAGTACTCTCTTCTGAACGTTAATATATTTTTAAGGATTTTATGTTTTCAGATGTTAAATAAATAAATAAATAATTTTGTAATCAACGAAATATAATTATTTAAAGAGATAGTAAACATTTCTCACCTCTGAAAGTACAAGAGAAAACTGAAACTTTTCCTTTTCTCCACGAAAGAAAAAAAAAAGTCTATGGTAAATATTTCTAGGAAGGTTAAAAAAAGAATATTATAAGTTTTACTTCACATAAAATGTTGGAGCAGTACATCTCCCCTCTGAACATTAATGTTTTTGAACTAATTGCTGTTTTAAGATGTTAAAGAAAAATAAGTAAATGTAATTTTGTTCTGTTTATATAACCTACCTTTTCCCCTTGACACCCACTCTTGTTGATGCCTTTTGATGAGAATGAATTACAAATAGAGCTCTTGAATAAGTACTCAGAGCCTCTCTTTGGAGCAAAAAAAATATTTAGGCATGAAAGCGTCATCACGGCCATTTTAAGAAAAGAAACGCACTCATTTTTCTTTTCAGTGAGTGATGAATACTTAGCTCGTTAAAGGAGATTGAACGTATCACAAAAGGCTTAATTGCACTGCTATTGAAGAGAAAATGAGTCTCCTAGTCTTTTTCTAAGAAAAGAAATAATCCTCATGTCGTATTCTTTTGATCTGAATCAATAACTCCGACACAATCCGATCTTTACATTTCTTTGCTAAAGGTCTCAAAAAGACTTAAAAGTCTTTTTCACTTGGAGCGAAATGAAAAAATTGTATTTATTTTACGAAACGCAGCACTTGATTTGCTTACTTTGCTATTTTGGAAGCAATCTTCGGCTCTGTTGCCACTCAGAGTTCTTTAATATTTTAGTTAATATGGGATCACATAAGGGCAAAAATTGCCTGATATTTCTAAAGTACAACTTTAAACAGTTTATCGCGGGTTGATTGTGATATTTTACCTTAATCGCTCTTAGCTCTTAGTTGATTACTATAGGGAGACGAAATATTGATTAAAAGTTCCACATATGCTGCGCTTGAAAGTTGCATTTTAGGAAGGAAATTGCAACAGTCCCCTGCTCAACTTTTGCTGGAAATTCATAATTATTAAGCTGGCATAGTTTAGAGCCAAGAGATTAAAGTCTCACTGAAAAAGATTTTAGCTGGATAAATTTAGGTTGCCTTTTCGTTTTGATTTGACAATATTAATGTATTATTTAAGAATATTTTTTTTCGTCTTTATCTAAGTTAAATGTACATTTTACAACTCCATTTCAAATATCAATATTCATATGTTCATGTTTCTTCTTTTATACTAAACCTAGATAAAGTTGCAACAAATGTTTGTCATATACAATTATTTCCGTTGATTAAGTTAGTAATTTTGCTTACAGTGCTTAAAATGTAAGCAGAATCAAAGAAGATAATATTATGCTAGCAACTGAATTTATCTTAAAATGGACTGAATATATTTTTTTCCCTTTTAGCTGCGTTTTTCTCTAGTTTCTATCAATTTTCAAAGTTTTGAACTGAATACAAAAAACTAAATTCCGTTTAATTTTAAGATATAAAATACTTAGAAGAGCATTAGAATTATTAATATACAGCATTCAGTGAATTTTCTTATTAAATTTTACCCATATGCTGCATCGAGAGAAAAGAATATCCCATGTTCTCCGCTTATTTTTGTTTCCTAAGCAACTAACATGCCATGTAAGCACGAATCATGTACTGAAAATTACTTTTTGCCTTAATTTGAGACTTATTTGCAGTGATGAGATAACCTTAAGTTGGGGTATTTTTTTATTTCGTAGTAACCATTTAATAATATTACATTATATCTACATATGCCCAAATATTTATTGATATTCTCATAAAGAAATAAATGTCAAAAAATTCTAAAAATTAAAGCTGAAGAGAATCAACATCAGGCATTAAAACAAAGGACGAAATAAAAAACAAATCAACTTTTATATATAAATCGATCACTAAGCAAAAATACATTGCACTACACAATTTTAGTAATCTTTTTTTCATTTGTTAATAATTCCGTCTCAAAAGTCTATTTGGAAATGAATTTGTGTGCAAAAAATGTATTTATTTATGTATTTATTTATTTTAATTTTTCATTTTTTAAAGAAGAGTTTTTTTTCCCTTTTTTTCTGTTCACTGCATCACTGTAAAACATTAATTTGTTTTATAATCTCGAAATATTTTCAAGATCTTTCATTATTTTTGATTTATGACTCGATCTTAATCGGTACATACTTAAGCGTGTTATTAGAATACAGAACTCAATTTTTAGTGTTGAAAAATAGCATCAGAGAAATACTAGCAGTCTACACTTAACATCAAAGCTGATTTAAATAAAATTTAGTAGGAGCTTTCAGGCCTAGTCTATGTTTGTACATGTGTCTGTTCATATCATTAGTGCAAGGGAGAAAATGTCTGCATAGTTATTTGAATAAAGATTACCAAGATTGCAAGCTCCTTTATAAGTATGCTTTTTTTTAATTTCTTCTCCCCCCTCCATGTTTTTGTTATTCACATAATTAACAATTGTGGATAATTTAGCGGTAGAACTTTTTCATTACAACTCAGTGCTGAAACATTTGATGAATACTAAAGTACTGTATACGCACTGGTTTAGTTTCAGAAGCAAAATGTAAAAACACTTTTCATTAACTCAGAAAATATTTTTAAAATGCAATAAAGCAAGGTATTGAAGATGGTTTTTAGCTGTATTTTATATGTAGAGTCCTTATAAATTCTTAATTAATTGAAATGATTTTTTAAATAAATATTTTCATTTTAAATCACTACGAATTGATTTTATCTCTGTATCTATACCCAACCGATTATCCATACATGTGCCAATTAGAGATGTAGCTAATACATTTTTTCAGGCTGGAAAGTACTTCTTTAAAACAAGAGTGAGTTTCATTATTTAAGAATCAAGTACATGAAAACAGTGATTTTCAAATTAAGGATCAGTTCTATAAAAACTAACTTTTATAGGATGAAATAAAAGAAGATAGTGACAGAAGAGACGTGTGCTATTTTGATTTTTAGCATTTTAAAGGATTGTTTTTTGTATTAAAAATGTAACTTTCCAGAGTGTAGTTAGAAAAAAAATCAAGTATCCCTCCACCCTTTCCACGACGCTAAATTTTATAGTAAATTTGAAAGCATAAAAATACGCGTGACAAAATTTTTGAGACATATTTTCGATTCTCATAACGTGATATACGTTTGAAGAGGCTTTAAAAAGATCTCCGATGCCAAATATAAAGTGTTCAGCCATCTATTTAGCATTTATTTATCAATCTTAATTTCTAAATTATACCATTTGTAACAATTTGAATTCCTTACTAGTTGATAGATATATTTTCTAACTAACGCAGCAGCTTTAAAATAAAAATGCATGTTTAAAATCTACTTTCATGCTTCCGTAGAATTTTACTCTTTCTTATTAAGCGTTTTCATTTTGAACTCTAAGAATAAAGAAGTAAGGATTTCGTGTTAATGATAAATTTACTAGCATTATATTTGAAAAACATGTCATTAACTACCTCATTATCATAATTCTGTGTTCACACTGTTGGAGAATAATCCTTTGTTTTATCGCGAGTATCTCCTTATTTTTCGGTAGTAAAGTTATCTGGGCACTCTTTCTTGTGAAGAGCGAGAAAGAGTAAACTCGCTTAAGGTGTGAATAATGATCTTGACTACACCGGCGAGTATTTGAATAATTAAGAGAATAATGAATCATATTACAGGATAAAATATACTATAACATTATACGCGAAGTTGAGTAATTTTATTCTGCAAGGCCTTAACCAGTAAATAATAGTTAAAGCCGCTTGCTTTTCTTTACGTTATGAAGCCCTTCATTCTCACGAAAGCTACTGGAACTAAGTATGATCAAAATATTTTGATTAGTTTTTTTTTTCAAAATGTAAAAAAAAAATAGAAATAAAACTACTGAATACTTGAAGAAATTCATAAGCTCATAACTAAAATGCTGTAGTTTAAAGCTGCAAAAATTAATGTGTCATACAAAAATTCACCAGGTTTAACCATGTGGAAGTTTTAACCCTACAATGAATTTCCTGAAAGTTGGCTCTGAGTAGATAAGTTTTATGGATTATGTGTGTCTTATTATTCTTGATCTTCTCAAGCAAATACTTTATCTCGATGGTTTTATATCTTAGAAAAATTTGCATTAAATTTAATTAAAAAAACATCCAAATTCACTTACGAGTAATGTTCCTAAACAAAAAAAATATTTTGGTGTTATTAGTGCCTCTAGAGAGGAGATTCTTGTGCAGGCAATTGGTAGTTGAAAGATGATTTGCCAAGTTAGGCTTTTTTGTGTGTGTTTAATTGGTATGTTTGTTTTTCAATTCTGGTTTGAAGTCAGCTCTTTTCGTTTTTCTCAAACATAACCTAAAATTAAATAACTGCATAAACTGGCAGTCGCCTTCCACCGATCCTCTCTCGAACGATCTAAAAAAGAAAAATCAACCTGATTCAAAAATACTAGGGAGATAAGCTAAAAAAAAGATGAATTCAAAGAGTAAGATTTGAAAATTTAGATCATCTTTTAGAAGTTGGTTAAGACAATTGAAGCAGAGAAAGCTCCTGTACAAAGGTCGTTTAAATAAAAAGGAACGAATCATCTTAAAATTAAAACCAATTAAAATTCGAGCATATTGCTTCAGGACAATGTAGTGAGATATCTTCTTCTTGTCGTGTGCCAGCCAGGCTGGCAATTTGGGGTGCGCTGCTTCACTTTTCCAACTGTACCGTTATTTGGTGAGAAGTCCGACTTCCACAGTACACGCATGCCATAGGTACCCGTTTATAGGGTAGGCAACCTTTCACACAACACATTCACACAAAGAAAGGACAAGACATGAGAGAGAAAGCACATCCATGCCCAAGCCGGGACTCGAACCCGGGGCCACATCATCCATGGCAGACTACTCTGACCACTAGACAAGGTGGCCGGCAGTGAGATATCTATAGCCTAAATATGCTATTCGGAGAAGTTTCGCTCAAAGATATTTTAATTTTAGCAATAGATCAATCATTCAAAAAACAGACAGATTGATGACTGGTAAAGAGCTGGATCGATAATTTGATAATATTTTTTTTATGTTAGAATGGAACAAACATATTTTATAAATTAATGAATGCCAAGGTTTTTCAAAAGGCAGGTAGTTTTTATCTTAGAACAATGGTGCCCATCGCAGAAGAATCTTCTGTTGATTGCCTCTGTAGTCTTCGCGAGAAAAGCATCAAGTTGGGGTCAAAACCATCTCCGACTATTAACAGCGTAGGTTTCGGCATCCTACCTTTCTCGTGGAACACTTTCTACTTGTTGCGCCTCTCAATACAATTCGACCCCAAGTTCTAGAGTTGTAGTAGAGTTACAACGAATGCTAGATCTTTGAAATATGAAGATAACTTATTTTTATCTTTAAACAGAATGCAAATTCAGGTATCAGGCCTGGATCATGGAAAATTCCTTACTTCATGTACGTACGTTGAGGGCATATAGGATCACTGAACTAAAAATAAAAAAAAAACGTGGAATAACTGCTCGCAATGTCCCTCTATTTACGCCGCTAGCCAGTTTGAAGCAGGTTCCCCAGACAAATCAGAGGAGCCAAGACGGCAAAAGCCTATACTACGTACGCTGCAAGGTTTCTTGACACTAGCGTTGTGACGTCAGCGTGACGTCAGTCAATGAAAAATGAGCTAGATAAAACGTCACAGCCTATTTGGCGAATTAGAGGAGATCCTTAACTGCTCCTGAGCTCTTATTGACTCCGCGCATAGTGACGTTTAGTGCCAAGTTAAGTTGCTTTCTGGTATAGCGTCTTCTGTAAGGGAGACTTACAAACTAGCGATATTTTTATTTATTCCTTGCTGTTGTTGTTATTTGCCAGCCAGGCTGGCAGTTAGGGGTGCTCTGCTTCACTTTTCCAACTGTACCGTAACTTGGTGTGAAGTCCGAATTCTACAGTACACACATGGCATACGGACCCGTTTATAGGGTAAGCAACCATTCGCAGCACAATAAAACATTCACACAAAGAAAGAGAGAGATATAGAATATCCATGCCTGAACGAGGATTCGGACCCGGAATCTCCTCAACAGGGTTAGACTTATCTGACTACTAGACAGAATGGCCGTCTTTTATTTAAATAGATCGGAAATCATCTGTCAATGGTTCACAATTGCCTACACATAAAGTAAAGTTTCATTATTTTTGAAAACTAAGAAACTTAAATGTGCTTTGATTTTCTATATGTTTTGAATAAGATATTCAAAATTAAAATCAAGGAAGCGTGTAAAAATATCGATTTTTAAGTGTAATAAAGAATGTTTGCATAATAATTACTCATATAAATTAACGCAAACAAATACAAAAATAAAGTAAGAAAATGCTTAATCCCGATCTTGTATTGATTCGAGATAGTTTGTTCATAGCAAATATTAAAGTTGTGCTTTTGAATTAATTTAAATTCTTTAATAATGACGCAAATTCATTTAGTGCTACCCATTACCAAATGTGATTTTATTTTTAAAACTTTTGTAGTTTTAATTTGTAGAAGCAGCCAAATAAATGCAGAACATAAAAACAGCGCAAGGTTTTAACTATTGTAAATAGATTTGCGTAAAAAGATTATTTAATAAAATCCGCAGTCATCAAAAAAGTATTAGCCGTGGAATAGTGGAGTTGCTTTAATAATTACATTTAAATTACTTCCTAAAGTATTCACGCGAACACATTAACTTGAGTAATTTTTACTTCTTAGAAGAGTAAATGTGATTTCCATCTTGTGTCAAGTTCCATTTTAATTGTTCTGTTTTCTAAAGAAATTGTTTTGGTGCAAAATAAATTAAAACTAAATTCTTTACTAACAGTCATCGGTATTCTGTAATGAAAAAAAGTCCGTGAATTTGACAAAACTTCTTGGCAGTGCAAAGAAAATCTTTTCATTCGGAAGAAAAAGAAATGATCATTCCTTCATTTATCCTACCATTTTTTACAATATTTTTTTTCTGTTAAATCTCTTAAAATCGTTCTCATTTTAAATTGGGAAGTGTAATAGTTTTAATTTCTTCAAGAGAAATTTATTGATTTAATTAAAATAGAGCGTTCTATTGCATTTAGATAGATTAAAGACTTTTGTGCAACTGCCTAAACAATTTTTTCTGAACATTTAACGAAAAGTGTCTGAAAGAAATGAGTAATTTCCTACGCACTGAGAATAAGAAGACTGTGATGTTTATGGCAGATTTTGTTAAATATCTATAAATAAAGTGCTTTTACTAAATATATTTTGATTGTAAGTGTTATAAGTTTAACTTCTCTCTCTCTCTATGCATCTCTATGTGTGTATATGTATGTCTGTAGCCTTCTAGCTCCTAAATGCAAAAGCAAATTTTGATATTTTTCGTTGCTTTAAAGGTTATTTTATAGAGATTGTTGTTGAAGCTTTGACCACGCTTAAAAACGGAGAGATGGCAGTAGACCTTGAAGCCATCATAGTTGAGTGACAGAGCATTGTTCTTATAAACCAGGGGTAGTGAGTTCGATTCTCACTGATAGATCGGAATTCTATGAATTCTTTTAAGATAAATGGACTTGCCATTTCTCTTCCTGAGCATCATTCAGTAAAATTTTCATTATCGATTTCCTTTTTGCTAAAATTTCGTATTAATATATACTTTCTTGAAAAAGCAGTTGACATTTTTTCCTATTTTTTATTCTTAAGTTTTTTTTTATCGAATATTTATTTCTCGTTTTTATATAAAACATCCTAAAAATTCAGAAAAAAAGCTTGTTAGGTCCTGTGAATTCGACAAAAACGAATGACGAGCTTCAGCCGAGATAATAAACTCGACATGATACAGAAAAGTGACATAACTCAAAAAGACATCACAAGAAACTCGTGATGCATTATTTGCTGCCATCTAATAACATTATCTCATATAAAAAAAACTGCTCGACAAAGTAAAAGACTCGGTGTCTCGACAAAAGAGAGTCGCTGATATGAAGTACAACACATACTTTTTCCATGTTCGCGTATACGATAGTTTGATTAAGGGTGCGTAAAAATAACTGAGACAACTAAAAATAAAACTGTAAACACATTGCTTTGTTACTGTAATTTTTCTCCCAAATGGACATTTCGTCTTGTCATTGCTCTTTACGACCATGTAGCTTTACTTTTTTTACGGGATCGGTCTCAACTTTACTTTATTTGTTTCTTGATCTCAATTGTTTTGCTTCAAATGTTATTTGTCATGCGAAGATAAGGGCTTTCTGCAAGCAGGAACATTCAGAGTCTAGATTTAGTTTGGGATATAGGAACTTCTTTTTAAATTCGTGCGCAAGAATTTCTGAAAATACGTCTTCTATGAAATACGTAATTTTTTTTACCAATATTAAAAAAAATCGTTTTATTTATTTGAAATCTTAACAAATTAAACTTTGGATTAATCAGGCGCATTGTTCAATTTTTTTCATATAGCAACTAATTTTCCCCTTAGAACCTTTTACTCATGAAATGTGTCTTTGTTTGGTATAAAACTTGTGCAAATAATGCAGTATATTATGACGTTGAAAAGTACATTTGTTCCTAATGTTTTACTCCTAATCAATTTAATAATTAGCCCAATTTTATGCAAAAAAAACAGCTCTCTTGATTTTTCGAAAAAGTTATCCTATTAGTTTTATAAAATTTCGTATTCAAGTTAGTCAACAAAAACTAAATTGAAGGTGTGTGGATACTAAAGACAATACGAGTTAGCATTGCAAATGATAGTACAAATGCAGGTTAACAAAATTTGTGTCACTACTACTATTCACCTGACGTGAGCAGCATGATTACTGATAGCTGTTAGAAAAAAATAAATAAACAATATAAATAAATAAATGAATGAAAAAAAAAGAAAATAATAATAAGAAAAGTAAAACTATAGGGATTTATTTCATCGTTACGGGTGTGACAATTTGAATTATTTTTTTCATTTAATTTTTTATATGTACGAATTGTTTAAGGCTATTAGTTAACAATTTTCTGACTTAGTGAAAGATTTTTTTTCTCGTTTTGGAAATAATTATTTTTCCAATATATTTCTAATTGCTATATTTTAACTTAAGTTCACCTTCTTGTGCAGGACAAACTTTTGGAAAAGCATTTTCAATTCTATCGAAATATCCTGCGAAAATACTGTTACAATTTTGAAAACTGTAGATACTTTACTTTCCTTCCAATTATTTTTAGTGCTAGTTTCAAAAAGAAACAAACACTGAGACATTTCACGAAAAAATCACTTTTTTTCTGCATTTGACCCATCTATATTGATTAAAAAAAAGCGCCTAAGAAGTCACACATATATGTGTGATTACTGAGGCGAAAAAAATTAGTTTGTAATTTAAAGTAAAATATAGAGGTGTCACGTGCAAGACATAATGTCTTTTTTTCTCTGAAATAGCCCATATATTGAACTGCCTAAAAGAAAATGTCATGGAAGCATACTAAAGCAATAACAAGCTATTTCTCAAACTTTACTGAACTCGTAAGAAATCACTGATCTCAAACAACACTAGAAAGCGGCATTTTAGTCATGGAACTACATAATATTTTAATATTTAAACTGCAATGAAAGCAGTTTTAAATCTCATTCCAAATCAATGCTTCACAAAACAGAAAATAAATGAATCAAATGTAATGATAAATGACTAAATGAAAAAACGCCCGATTTTAATAGATCTCCATTCTTTCTCACACCATGTGTAGATTTCCCGATAAATCAGTGTTAAGCAAAAACTTCAAACTGAGAAATGACTCATTAATCTACAACAGTATAGAGGAAATCCTTGAACTTAGAAAATTTTCAACGAAGTAACACATTGCTCCCATAGTTAATCTAGTTTGTCGAAAGGCACCAATGTTCAATGTAAAATATTTGGATTTAGTCACGAAAATGGAATATTGGTACTTATTGGCACTAAAATTGTGTATGATGGTAAGCCTGTTGAGAAAGATATTCTTTAACACTAGTTTTGATTATTTATTTAGCATTAAACGCATAAATTTTATGACATCATAATTCAGTACTAGTTTACCCATTTTAGTATTAATCTATTAACTTTTCCAATATTATATACAGGGTGTTTCAGAACTCTTAGGCAAAACTTGAAGGAGGGATATTACTCATCAATACAAACAATATTAAATAGCAAAGTAGAAGTCCTAAATGGTTTCCGAAGGAGACAGGCGCATTACAGTTCAGTGTCCAAAATTTCAAAAGGTTAAAAACACGAAAAAAATGGTCGATTATTTTGCGGTTTTCACCAACATTTTTCTTAATGTAATTATTTTCTTGAAAATAAAGGATAAAGATATAGTTCAAAAAATGCCGGTAGAGGGTGCTTTAGACTTTGGAGCTGAAAAGAGCGACTTTTTGCAAAATTTTTTGGAATTTTATTAACTGATTTCAAAAGTTAGACCCAAACTTAGATTTTGAGTCCAAAATCTGACCCCCCCCCCCGTTGGGAGTAATTCAATAAGTAGTTTAATGAATAAGTAGTTCAATAATATCAAATATGGACTTTCAGAATAGTTGATGCTGATGTGGATTTTTAGGGACTAATGTATTTGTTCTGCCCGGTCAAAATAGACGAAAAAAACGCGTAAGTTCGGAAAAATTCGCATAGAGCTGAAAATTTGTACAGACCTTAAGGACATCATTATAAGTGAAATCTCAAAAGTCCTCATGAATCTCGGTGGAGCTAAAAATTTTATTCAAGGTCAAAGGTCAAAAAATCGATTTTTCATATATATCTCTTAAACGGTAATTGGAAGCAACAAAATAGAGGTTACAAAGTTTGAAAAGTATACAATTGTGTACAAACAAGTGGGGATTCCGAATATGGGTTATGGGGGGTCATATCCTCCCCCCTAAAGCTACCAAAAATAGCTAAAAATGGCATTTGAGGAGATAAATTTCGAAAAATTCCCCTCAGACTCCTTATTTTTACTCGAATTTGGTACTTTAAATTAACATAAGTATTGCTAAAGACATCATTATAAGTGAAGTGTCAAAAGTCCCCATGGATCCCGGTGGAGCTAAATATTTTATTCAAGGTCAAATGTCAAAATTGATTTTTCCCTAATATCTCTTAAACGGTAAGTGTTATTGTAAAAATAGGGGAGACAAAGTTTGAAAATTTATAATTATGCACAAACAAATAGGTATTCAGTGGGTGGGTCGTGGGGTCAACCCCCCCCCAAGTGATAAAATAAAGCCTAAAACTGCAGTTCGGTGACTCAAATTTCGAAAAAATCCCCCAATACCCCTTATTAGTGTCCACGTATTACACTTTGACGATGAAATTAACCTGTAAATAATTAAGGACATCATTATATAAAAAGTTTCCAACGGATCCCAGTGAAGCTAAACGTTTTATTCAAGGTTAAAGCTCAAAAATAAGTTTTTCAAATATCTCTTGAATGGTAAGTGTCTTAAAAATGGAGGATGCAAAGTTTGTAAAGTATACAATATTGTGCAAACAAGCTTGGATTCAGAGGCGGATCCACCCTTGGTATAAAAAAAAATTATCTGAATTTGCCCCCCCCCCCATTCCTCCAAAACGCATTAAAAAAATAAATAGTAAACTGTATGATAATCAAGAGTTTGAAGTATCATCAAAACACATGTTTTAAAGATAAATAGAAATATGTTTGATAATATTTATGTCATACATTCTGTCGTCATTCTGCACCTCATATAGGACTCCTACTTTAAATAGCGATATTTTGGTTTCAAAATAGCACAAAAGTCCTTTTTTTTTATTTTTGTCTTTTTGGTCATGTAAAGCATATAAGAGACTTTTAAATGAGTGCAAGAATCATCTTTAAATGGCTGCACGGATTCCAAAATCTTACTGTCAACTAATTGGTGATGTTTGCCCGAGAGGAAAAGTTATATTAACATCTTAAAAGACGTGTTTCTTTTACTGAAGTAAGTAAGAATATTTTCTCATTATTTATCCTAAATAAATAATGTGCATGAATTTAAAGTTATTTTGAATGAAAAATATATTCTAAAAAGAGGGGAATTAATGTATAGTATACTTAAAAAAATATTTTGCACTTGCTTTACAGAGGCTTCTTATCCATTAAGGGGTGGGGGATGTAATATTGATGTTGCTAATTTCACATAATCTGGACCCGACAGAGTTGAACTTGATATAAATACTTTTTTTGAACGTATTGTATAACTTACAAACTTTATATGCACTTTTTTATGATAACACTTAAAGTTTGTGCAAACAAAAGAAAGAATTTTTTGTCCTTTGACCTCGCATAAAATGTTTAGATTAAGTGGGATCGATAGGGATTTTTGATATTTCGTTTATAACGATGTATTTTAGGTCTGTGTCAATTTTTAGCTCTCTGTGAATTTTTTTTGGTTTTAAAATTGTTTTTTCGTTTATTTTGACCTTTGACCTTCCATAAAATGCTTAGTTCAAATGGGATCGATTTAAAGTTTTATATATCATTTATAATGATGTATTTAAGGTCTGTACCCATTTTTAGCACCGTACGATTTTTTTTTCAATTTTTTGAAAAAAAATTCAATTTTGACCTTTACCCTTGAATAAAATTTTTAGCTCCACCGGGATTCATGAGGACTTTTGAGATTTCACTTATAATAATGTTCTTAAGGTCTGTACCAATTTTCAGCTCTATGCGAATTTTTCCGAACTCGAATGTCTATTTTGACCGGGCTATAAGGGCTTTGAGCGAACTTTTGCAAGAAGGAATTTTTTGAAGCTATTGGTCCAATGATGAATTTCTTTCCCATTTTTGAAGGGGTTTTGGGAACTATTTTTCGAAGTAAGATTTAGAGGCAGTGTTGGTATTATTCAAAAGATGTTATCCTTATCCCATTATGGGTTTTTCAAAACTGATGCTCTTCTTCAACAGCGGAATTTTAGGCGATGCTTTCGTTGAGGAAAGTTTTGGTACTATTGTCTTTATTCTAATGGGAGTTATTACGGATCCGTTTTCCTTATTCTGATAGAGATTTTTAAAGGACTCTTGTCCTCACTCGATAAAATAGTTTTAGGGACTTATGTTGCTATTATACTGGGAATTTTCAAGAGTTATTTTCCTAATACTAACGACGGTTTAGAAGGGCTGTTGACGACATTGTAGGGTTGTTACTGTTATCATAATGACCAGGGCCGGACTGGACCCCTTAAAAGGGCGCAGACCTTGAAACTTCAGAGGGGCGTACGATATATTCATGAGCCCATTGTAGATGCATACATTGGTGGGGGGGAGGAATATGTTGTCATTCAAGAAGATGTTTGAAATTTTATCTTACATTGTTCTTTTCGTAAGGTGAATAGTTAGGGAAGGTGTCCTTCATAAAAGATGTTTTTTTTTTTTTTTTTAAATCAAGACTTAATGTGATTTTCATAGCAATATAAATGCATTTATTAACTCATAGAATTTTATGCATATTTAAAGAATACCCCAGCTTTAGTTGCGTCATACTTCAAAGCATTAAGAACAAAAAAATTTGCAGTACAAATAAATTTCATAGTATGACATAAACTGAGAATTATGGAAATTCAAACCCTAATATGACGTGGCAGTTGGCAATTTACAAATTATTAACATTTTTATTTAATGTTTTCTAACATTCAAAATAAAAAATAAACAATGAAATTGCATCAATGTATAGGATGGAAATACTAAAAAATTTTCAACATTATTCACAGATCGAAATAGCAATGAAGTAATGAACAGGGCCGTCGACAGGTTTCATGGGCCCCTATGCAACTTTTGTGGGTCCCCCTCCCTCAAACCTTTACTTCCTACTATTATTTTCATATAAATAGCGTAAATTTTATCAAAGGATAAACTGAAATTTTATATGTTTAACTGAAAGTTTCCGTAATCAAAGACAAGAAAGAAAAGATTTGCGACTCTTTTTTTTTAACGGAGTTTTCAACTTTTAGGGCCGAAGCTGCAACCAAAGATTCGGTAGCTGGTCGCAGCATAACATATACACGCCTTGAATTTTAGGAGTGCAGGCGGAGCCTTTGCCCCCCCCCCTCCCTAGATTTTTCGTAAGAGAAAAATTCGCTCTTATTTTTCTGATAAATTGTAGATACAATTCTTTTAACATTTTAAAAAACTTTTGTGTGTCTTTTTCGCAGATAAGTGATAACAGCCCCCGTGTTTTTCTCGTTTTTTAATAATCCCGCTGTTTTCTTTTCTTTTGGATCGATCTAATAGCGGGATGAATATAAGAATGTTGCAATGACCTCTTATTAAATTGGGTGTAAAGTAGACTAGTCCAAATTCAGGGGGTCCGGGGGATTGTCCCCCAAGAGAAATTTTGAAAAATAGTTACAAAATTCTGCATTTTGAAGCCTTATATGAAGTAATTAGACAGAAAAATATGAGAAAAAAAGAGGCAAACAAAGACCCTCCAAAAGACTAGAAATAAGAGCAAGAGAGAAGAGAGAACGGAGAAAATATACTATATCTGAAAAATTGCTGAAATATAGGCATATTTCACAAAGCTATTTTTGGAGAGAAAACTAACAATTTCATGTGATCTTATGGTTAAGAATACTTCCTTTGACCCTAGTGATCGAACTTGAAATCTAATATGGGAAAAACTTTTTCAAAAAAAAAAGAGTAAAAAGGCAAAGGGGGAAAAAAAGTCTTGCAAAACACACTCATTAAAAGTTACACATAGTTAAAGCAAAAAATAGCAAACAATGATATAAATTAAAATTGTAGCTAAAAATGATAACAAAAAACAACAACCAAAACATGAATTGTCTCTTTATTTTTTGCAGAAAGCGGCAGAAAAAAATCTAAAATTATTCCTTACTATTGAAATTTAATGAATTATTGAAGACGTTTTGTAGTCACAAAAAATACATTTGAAAAATAATACATATGATCATTTAACCAAAATTCAATAATTTACAAGTTTTTTTGGTCCAGAAGATGAGTCATGTCTTAAATATTCGCTATTGATACCAATGATATAATGATCTTAAATTGACCCACAAAAGTTGTACATGAAATAAGTGTTCCACCAATGACTTTAATCTCTCTGCTCAATACTAAGAGGTCATTCGTTCTCACCGTTGTCACAGACGGCAAAAAAAAAGGCTTTTTTTTTGGGGGGGGGGGGGGTAATTCTCAATTTAGCAAATAAAATTACGAGTTTGTTCAAATGAAAAAATACAAGCATGCACACATCCCTACATCCCATAAAAAGAAACATTGGGCATCTTTCATTTATTTTTTTAATTGCAAGATTGCAATACTCAAACTTTTGCCGAATCGTCAGATAAAATTTGGGATTTTTTTTTGGAAACTCCTAGTGATTTCCTATCGGAGTACCTCTGACGCTTCTACGTAATACTTTGAAAGAATTTTAATGAAACCGATTTTTAAATAATTTTCTGAAAAACTTGACGAATCAATATTTTTTCTTTCCCTGTAAGCCAACTCCTCTATCTGTCTTGCCCGTAACACGGCAGCCGAGAGCCAAGGCGAGCGGGCCCCTTGTCACTTCGGTCGCCAGGACATTTGCCCTCTAAGAATAGTGAAGTTTATACAACTGTTTCCGAACACACACACACGAAGAAAAATGCATGTGGTATCAATTTCAATTTATATTATTATTTTTTGTTAACAAAATATTATATCAAAATATAAGCAAAACTTACCGGAAAGATATGTTTGTGGACTCAACAGAGGACTTTTATGTACGCATAAAGATAAATATAAGTGTTCCTGGTGATATTAAATGTTACTGGTTATAGTAATCTGAAAAATAATCCCAGGAAATGAACCCGAAGACGGCTGGATCAAAAGTGATCGTCTATTTCCAGGACAATTGGCCAGTGATCAAAAGTTCTGCTTCCTTTTTAAAAGGCATGGGAATAGTAAATCTGTCATAATACTCAGAACGATAAGGCTGAATTGAGCGCTCTTTAGCAAGGCTCCCACATGCGGTGTAAGAGTTGCACGACAGCTTACGGCTGGCCTGGGAGGGGAGGGGGGTCATATCACAAATGTGACAATTGCTAGGGGCCCCCACGACATAGGGGCCCTGAAAGGAATGTTCATCATTTGCTTACTGTAAGAGCAATAGACAAAAGGGCTCCATAATCCCTAAATCCACCACTGTACAACAATGGCTTCAAAAGGACAAAAGGGCATATAATATTGCATTTATAATACATTTGATTTATCATATTAATATCCATTCTCGTGGGTTTTTTCAACATTTAAAACTATCTTCAGATACATCCATGGGCATTTCGAAAGTAGATTGTAGTTGCTACTTTTTGAAAGAAAATAGTTGCAGCAGTAGTTAACTACATTTTTAATGAAGTAATTGTAGTTAACTGCAAAAAAAAAATCTGACTACTGATTGAGTGTAATTTAAAATGAAGCAATTTTTTTTAAATTTCAAATGTCTGCCTAGACATTAATTAGACATTAATTAGTTGATAGAGGGGACTTTAAATTTTCATTGGATAAGCAACTTCGCAATCTCGTCTTAATTAATTTTAGCTTTGAAAAAGCCCTTTCGCAGCTTACTAGCGTAAGAGGTATAGTAAGTATATACCTGAAAACTTGACTAAGCTCTGTATATAGTATGCAGTTCTTATTATAATCATACAGTACTTTGTACACACATGAAGGACATGTCTTTCACGGCTGTTTTTCTTGGCACATTTGATTTGTAGTAGCACTAGCAGTTAAATCTTCAAAAATTGTTAGCATATAGCAGTAATTTAAAAAAATCTTCCTATTGATCGGGGGGGGGGGGCAGAGGAGTTCGTTTTTCAGAAAAAAAGACATATTTGTCACGATAACATGAATTTCAGAAGAAGAAATGTTCTAACAAGAGCTACAATTAGGCTGCAGGGCGCTGTAAGCAGTCAGAAGGGCACAATAAACACACAACGAGACGCTACAAAATATTAACTATTACTCGTATGAGGTGTTTGTCCCTGACTTTAGACAGAACGAATTCTTAGTTTTTTGTCTATGTTTCAAAATATCTTTTTAAGTTTTTTTGAAATTCACTGTCGCAAAAACGGACCCTAAATGAAATTGTTAGCATACAGCAGCAATTTAAAAAAAATTTCCTTATGGACCTGGGGAAAAAAAGAGGAGGGCGTTTTTCAGAGGGAAAAAAAAACATATTTGTCGCAATAACATGAATTTCATGAGAAGCAGTATTCTAACAAGAGCAACAAAAAGGCTGCAGGGCGCTGTTAACGGTTAGAAGGGCGCAATAAACACACAAGGGGCGCTACAAAATATTAACTATTACTTGTACGAGGTGTTTGTCCCTGACTTTAGACAGAACGAATTCTTAGTTTTTTGTCTGTGTTTCAAAAGATCTTTTGAAGTTTTTTCAAAATTCACTGTCGCAAAAACGGACCCTACATGAAATTGTTAGCATACAGCAGTAATTTTTAAAAAATCTTATTGACCTGGAGGGGAAAAAAGGAGTTCGTTTTCCAGAAAAAAAAAGACATATTTGTCACGATAACATGAATTTCACGAGAAGTATTCTAACAAGAGCTACAATTAGGCTCCAGGGCGCTGTAAGCAGTCAGAAGGGCGCCATAACGATACAACGGGGCGCTACAAAAAATATTAACTATTACTCGTACGAGGTGTTTATCCCTGACTTTAGACAGAACGAATTCTTAATTTTTTGCCTGTGTTTCAAAAGATCTTTTGAAGCTTTTTCAAAATTCACTGTCGCAAAAACGGACCCTACATGAAGTTGTTAGCATACAGCAGTAATTTAAAAAAAATCTTCTTATTGACCTGGAGGGGAAAAAAAGGAGTTCGTTTTCCAGAAAAAGACATATTTGTCACGATAACATGAATTTCACGAGAAGTATTCTAACAAAAGCTACAATTAGGCTGCAGGGCGCTGTAAGCAGTCAGAAGGGCGCCATAAAGACACAACGGGGCACTACAAAATATTAACTATTACTCGTACGAGGTGCTTGTCCCTGACTTTAGACAGAACGAATTCTTAGTTTTTTGTCTGTTTCAAAATATCTTTTGAAGTTTTTTCAAAATTCACTGTCGCAAAAACGGACCCTACATGAAATTGTTAGCACACAACAGTAATTAAAAAAAAAAAAATATTCTTATTGACCTGGAGGGAAAAAAAGAGGAGGGCGTTTTTCAGAAGAAGAAAAAAAAAACATATTTGTCATAATAACATGAATTTCATGAGAAGAAGTATGCTAACAAGAGCAACAATAAGGCTGCAGGGCGCTGTTAACAGTCAGAAGGGCGTAATAAACACACAACAGGGCGCTGAAAAATTAGCTATATTACTGATCTGTGGCGTTTGTTCCTGGCTTTAGACTAAACGAACTAGCTTAGTTTTTTCCCCCATGTGTCAAAATCTCTTAAGTTTTTTCAAAATTCGATTCTTAGCTTGGCATACAGCAGTGTTTTAAAAAATCCTTAAAAACGGGTAGGGTGGGGCTTTAATTAAAACCACTGTAAAAACGGTAATGAAATCAATAACCAATTATATACTCTGAAACAACAACCGGAAGCAGTGGTTGAATCTTATTTATCTACCGCCCTCCTCTCCCCAAATCATCACAGCAAAAATTCCCGGAAGTAATGTTCGAGATTTATGCCTCAAGGCAACACTGGGGGACCCTCAAATGACCTTTTAGTGTAAGCAGTAGCGACAGTGGGGACAATGAAGGGGACGAAAACGCGCCTTGAAAAGAATCTCACGTCGGCAAGGGGTCCCCAGCCTTACTGGAGTACTGAAGAAATTCGTAGCATCAGGAATGGAGACTGAGAAAAAGAAAAAGAACTGCAGACACAGGAACAAGGGATTTTTTTTTCCAGAAATGAAAAGGTTTTTTTTTCTGCACAAAAAAAAAAAAGTGATGCCTTAAAAAAAAAAAGTTAATTTTTTCTACTGGGGGCGCACCGACCCAGCGGCCGGTTGCCCGGCGGGCCAGTCCGGCCCTGATAATGACCCATTTAGCTCTATTTTATCTTATTTATTCATGAGAAAAAAATATGCCTCACGACTCACGCGCCCTCCGTTTCCGTTTTAGCAGGAATTGTCGAGATAGCTCAAACAGCTCCAGATACAATCTGATGAGAATTGGGATTTTTAGACAAGTGTTTACTTTATTGACGACGATTCCTTATTAGAATGAGAACTGTAAGGGATTAATGACGAATTTTAGTGGGGATTTTTATCTGCAGTTGTCAGTATTATGACGGAACATTTTACACATTTTTTCCCCCTTCATTGAAGCCAGATAGTTCAACTTACGTCAATTGACATAAGTCTAGTTTTCGAAGTAAACCGTGAAAAACCGAGCGACTTAGCAAGTAGTTAATAAACAAATTGACTTTGGAAATATAAATAATTGTTTTAAAACTAGAAAGGTACACTACTATGAGATAAAATGAAAAAATGGAACTTGTCAAAATGATGTGGATCTAAACTTTTGGTATAATATTTAGTTATATCAGACACTGTGTAACTTATTTAAACTGTGAGTAACTATATCATCAGTTAGTATATAATCTGTATGAAGTTTCGAGAAGTAATAATATATTTTCTTCATTGATAATTTGTTTCCCAATTCTTCTTGTAAGTCGCTGGTTTACAAATTTATTATTTTAGTGGATAACTTTCTGGTGTGCACCACATACACGTACATTAGTTTCTCTGATTGCTATATTTGGTTTGACATGCAATGTATATCGGATGCTTTCGTCGATGGACAATGCATAGCTAAAAATAAACTGAAAAAAATTAAAAAAAAATATTTCTGGTTTTCAAACAGATTTCTGCAGATCTTTAGAAAAAAATATCTGCATTTTGTCTTTAATATATCCACATTTTTTTGTCTCATATTTTTTGTAATTACTCAGCAGGTTTTTTGAAGCATATTCCAAATATCTTTAAAATTTCTGCAGACTTTTAAAAGCTTTTCAGCAGATTTTTTTTTCTGGGTGAGCTCAAAAGTGCGATCGTTCAGATACCTCTCTTGCGAGTGCGTTTGGAAAAGCTAAAGCATTTACGTTTGTAGATAACTAGTTTTCCTACCTGATGTTAACTTCAATATCTAATAGTTGTTACATTATATTCATAATTATACCGGTTAAATGATATTTGAGATTAGTTAGCAATTGATGTTCCACAAATAGCTCTTACATATCGTTGTATTTCCTGCCAAATTATGTCACCCCCCTGAAAGTGGTAGCCAAATATCCTTAAAATTTCTGCCGACTTTTAAAAGCTTTTCAGCAGATTTTTTTTTCTGGGTGAGCTCAAAAGTGCGATCGTTCAGATACCTCTCTTGCGAGTGCGTTTGAAAAAGCTAAAGCATTTACGTTTGTAGATAACTAGTTTTCCTACCTGATGTTAATTTCAATATCTAATAGTTGTTACATTATATTCATAATTATACCGGTTAAACGATATTTGAGGCTAGTTAGCAATTGATGTTCCACAAATAGCTCTTACATATCGTTGTATTTCCTGCCAAATTATGTCACCCCCTGAAAGTGGTAGCCATTACATCTACAGGAAGTTTTCTAAAATTCTAAGTGAATGGCAATGAATTTCCCAGCAAATTCTTTGAATAAATTTAAGTTTTAAAAAATACGTTGACTCTAAAGTTTTAAACTATTAGCAATTAATAATCTGGAATTATGTTATAAAATAAAATTCATATAATTTCAGCATCCGTGTTTTGAGGTTTCAAATTATTCGTAAACACATTAAAGGAGTAAAATCTTAAATTGCCAAAAATATATGCTATTTTTACAGTATAATACAGCTAATTTTATTATAATTTTACAGTAACAAACTGTAAAATTGCTAATTTTACAGTAGTAAACTAAAACTGCTTGTTTACAGTAAAAAGCAGTAAAATTGCTAGTTTCAATTTATTACTATTTATTTTACAGTTTTTAACCGGAACCTCTGTTGCCAGTATTATACTGCTGTTTTTACGGTATAATACATAATTTTACTGCAATAAACTGTAAAATTGCTAGTTTCGCAGTTTATTACTGTACATTTTACAGTTTTAAACTGGAACCTCTGCTGCCAGTATCATACTGTATAAGCAACAGTTTATTTTTTGCAGTGTATATATAGACAATGAATGAAAAAAAACTGTCCTTTTTCGCTCTGCGAAATAAAACCATTTAAGTGGAAAACTCTTAACTTTAACGACATAATACTTTGAAGTATAGCACATAATTTATCTACAGCATGAGCAAAATTTGATTTGTCGCTATAAATTATGCCTCAGTTCCTTTCTTTACCGCAGGAACTGCTATTAAAGAAATTATAATTTATAAGAAAAAGCAATTTTCAAAAAACAAAGCAAAGGATAATGAAATTTCCAATGATTAACGATCAAGGTCATCGCAATCGAAGAAGGGGTGGAGAGTTTTCTGAAACAAAAATTGAGGAAAGACTCTTCACATGTCTATCCAATAGGCGCGTGGAACGTATCAATCTCTGCCATGTCTTTCAATACCGAAGATTGAACATTGGATCAATATGGTACATGTTCTCCTTCTGCCCAGGGAAGCATATAAGCTGTAATCGGGGGTCGGTCAACTACCGTTTAAGTTAAAGATCTGATTTTTGTCTGATTTTGTTCTTCGGTCAAAGCAAGAGGTCAAGTTTCAAGAAGTTTCATCAGTAAAAGTAGTCTTTACTTTAAAAGGAGAGACGTGGGCTGTTGATAGCTGAAGATAGTGATGTATTTTCAGCAAGATGGCGGAACGTTTATTTTGGAGCTCGGTTTTTTCTTATTCTATTAAGGAACAACTGTGCGAATCAAGCAAAAATTAACAGTTGATTAATAAATTAGCAGTTAGTAATTAACTGTTAGTTTATTTTTGAAATCGTTAAAAAAAGCATTCGCTATGAGTGGTACACCAATGAACTCTAAAGTAGGTTAATGGTTTGTTCTTAATTTCGCGTTTAATAGCGTAATGTAAGAATTCTTTATTTAACTTATAATATAAATAATTATTTAATATATAATTTAGTTTGGTTATATTATTCATGTTATTATGTAAGAGATTTTTATTCACTTTATATCATAAATGTTATGTTTTGATTTAATGTGCGCTATTTTTCAGGGAGAAGATTTTACTACGTCGGTTCAAAAAAAAAAAAAAAAAAAAAAGAACGGGAAAAAAGAGAAGTTCTGAGCCTTCAACATTTGACTGCTGCTGCTGGTGAGTCTTTGCAGGGTTCATCAGCGTCTACGCCGCAGCACTAGTCATTAGGAAATTACGATCTGCAATATTAGGAGCCTGAGCGATATTTGGGCCTACTGTATCGCTATTGCGGCGGACCCCAACGAAATAAGGGTTTCGAAATGAAATTCAAAAACGCAGGTGAACCTGGATGCTTTACATGATTCAGTTTATCTGTGACCAGTAATATTGCATTGTATTTTATTTTTCACCTATCAATCCTCACTCCAAAACAGCATATACGCAAAAGAAGTTAACAAATGATTTCAGTTTTAAACGAGTAATTTATCTTAACTTTACATGTTCAAATTTATGAAAAAAAATGTTGTTGGGTACCTTCAATAAAGAATGTAAAAAGGATTGTGTTTAAACTTATAACTAAAAAAGACAGTTTTAGAAAACTAAAGTAGCTGAAAATTTTTTCGTATAATTGCCTCTTAAAGTCTTCAAAAATGATACTTAGTAATTTCAATGCCCTTAGATAAATGAAGGGCTTGGGAGATGAAGGGGTTATGTAACAAAACCCACATTGCGAGTAATTAAAGTTTAAAGTTTTATTGTTGCAGTTGTTGCATTTTTTTGTTTCCTGGTTTTGTTGTTAAGTGAGCATATAAAGTTGGGCGAATGACATCTACTTTTTGATGTAACCAAGTTTTATTTGCTTACCTGTATCCATTGCTTACCATCGACCAGATTGTATTTTCAAAAAATGTAATATATCTCCTTCATCCTCCAAACCCTTCAAATAAAACCTGCTTCTCAAAATCGCATATTTAAGAATGCAGTGAACACTTATTTATAAACAATTTACATCGGTCCCGGCTCATTCCGCAGGAAAGTAATAATTTGTTCGTTTATGTGTCGTTCTGAAAATTAATATTTAACTTCTGCACTGGAGGACTTTTTGCCATGTAAAAGTTTGGTTATTTTTTTCATTAAAAAATAGATTTTTATAAACATTTTCAGTCTAAAAATAATTTAACAAATAAAAAAAAATTTTCGCACAAAAAATGAAACGTTTTTTTTCATGTTCCTCTGAACTCTTTCGCCTTTGTTGCTTCTAGTAAGGTATTTTTGGAGCATGAAATATATTTTCGAGGGGGTATCTTACCTGTCCAACAACCGATTACCCAAGTAGCATACTTCGTTTTTTAAAGGTTGTAAAATGGTTATTAACGTTGTGACAACGAATTAAAAACGTTTATAAAACGTTTAAACGTTTTTTGTGCTACCTGGGTAAGTACTCATGCATTTCGAAAAGAAACACGTACCTTTACTTGTTCTTGGGCGGGGAAGGGGGGGAAGAGTTCATATGTGTTCTGTCGACTAGGTAATTAAATGGAGCAGTTTGTTTGTGACAAACCTTGAGGGGAGGGTGTGAGTGCAAGTGTCCTTTCAGTGTTTTCTCCCCTTAAGCTTTCTTTCTTCGTGGTTTAAACAATTTAGCTGTTCTGTTAGCAAACGTGAATTTATGCATCATTTAAGATATTTTACAATGTTACATATTTTTTATTTTATTAATTAACATCTTTTAAAAGTAATCCGTAGTAATAATTAAAAAAAAAGAGAAATGTAAAGTTGTAAAACATGATGTAATTAATTTCCTTAGTTTATCCCACAGTTTATTCCGTGTATTTTCTCTCAATACAGGAATAACTGAAAAAACAAAAAATATTTTATAATGAAAAAATGCCCTGAATGTAGATGCTGCATCGAAATTTCTTTAATCTTACTTGAAAGCTGCATGCAAAACGAAAGATTAAAGTATTGATTTTTCTCTTACAATTGCTAATGAATTTATAATTCGTTCTTTCAAATTTTAAAATGTTAAAACAATGTTTTTTTTTCGCAGCTGCCGATGTTTTCAACTGAAAGGTGGATTAAAAACCATTTTATCGATTCAAGCATTTTTTTTAACAAAGGCGAGGTTTCTTAAATATTTATATTATGGTGATAAAAATAAATCTAATGGATGAAACTTTCCGTTTCATTACTTTCTTTTCAAGCCTTCTTCCCATTTAAGCTCTTTTAATCCTTTCGAGGCTCATTTCCGTAAAACAAAATTGAACATTTCTATGGAAACAAATTATTTAATTTATAAATAGCAAGGAGGAATAAACCCGTTTCATTCATTTTTAGTCTTTTTAAAAAATGAATGCAAACATTTAAAAACGAAAATGAAACTTTTATTTGGGTGCGCTTGATGGTTTTAATGAAATTTGCGGTTGTTCTTTCATAAGTACACAAATGTGTCGGAAAATACAAAATTGTGTTAATTCAATGATTAAATCAAGTAGCTGAAAGTTTTTTTTTTGGAAAATAAAATTGAAAATTTATTTTGAATAAACGCGGAATGAGAAACAATCTGCAAATCGCGTTGGAAACAAGAAAAATATTTCCACACAAAAGTTTCTGTAATGTAAAAAGTCTTGAAATCACGAATATGAATCAGTGAGTCTAAAAAATAGTGGTCCAAGTTCAAAATTTATCCCTCTGTGCACTTTTTACTTTTATTTGTGTTCTTATATCTATACTTTGCAGCGTAAGTGGTAAAGTCAAATTTAGTTGTTGATAGTAATGCTTATGTAGAATATTCTACAAGATACTTTCGCAGTAGGAGTTTTACAAAGTTTTCTAGGGGCCTCGGTGGCGCAGTGTGTGTGCGCGTCGTTCTCGTAATCCCAAAGTGGCAGGATGGATTCCGTCCCCGCCTAGGTTGTAGCTTTCTCAGCTCCGTAAATTCCGTCCTCACACTATGTCTTGTATAGATTTTTTGCTCTCAAAGCCTGATTGTAAAAGTGCTATTTTTGACATATTTTACTCCACCTGACCCTACTCAACTTTAAGAAGCTACGATTTGTATAATAACGCTGTAAAATGCATTTTTGCCGCATGTATATTTTTTCTCGGGTTTATTCATAAATAAATCTACATCTCTTTCTCTCAATACGAATTATTTTGTGATGAGTTGACCCAAGTAGCATCAACTCATCGGATTTTGCTCGGCCGATCATCGAACTCCTCGTAAACTGATCCCGTAACGCACGATGACATCGTTCCGATCAGTATCCGAGCACGGTTTTCGATGATCTACTTTTTATCGGAAATCGATATCCTTCCGATCAACTTTCCCGATGAAAATAGGCCGAGCTATATTCCATCGGAAAACGATATCCTTCCGATCAAGTTTCCCGATGAAATTCATGAGCACGGAACTGTTCTGCTCGTAAATTGTTCCAAATCTCATCATATTTCGAGCAAAACTCATCGGATTTTGCTGCTTGGATTCTGTTTGGCCGATGAGACATATTGGATCATCAGCCGATGAGAATTTCATCGGGTTTCGATGAATGGCCGATCATCGGCCGATGAGATGATGCTGCTAGAGGAATTACTTAGTGGAATAATTAAATATATGCTTAAATTTAAAGCATACTTAATCATGCAAAATAACATTTCAGTTAGCCGGCCACCTTGTCTAGTGGTCAGAGCAGCCTGCCACGGATGGTGCAGTCCCTGGTTCGAATCCCGGCTTGGGCATGGATGTGCTTTGTCTCTTATATCCTTTTCCTTTCTTTGTGTGAATGTGCTGTGAAAGTTACCCTATAAACGGGTACCTATGGCATGCATGTACTGTGGAAGTCGGACTTCACACCAAAGTACGGTACAGTTGCAAACGCGAAGCAGCGCGAATTGCCGGCTTGGCTGGCACAAGACAGCAACAACATTTCAATTAAGCAAAAATAGCTAATTTTACAATTATTTTTCTTCTATTTTTAGTGCGAAGTTATGTCATACAAATAAAAACTCAAATAAAATGTCGTTTGGGTTTAATTTACAGTTTAAAACAAGAAAAAATAGAGCATAATGAAATGTCTCATGATACCAACTTCCAAAATATTGTAATGTGAAGTTATGATGCTAAAATTGCGAATTTCTAATTTATTTAATTACTTTTTCTCGCGTAAGGCATGCCTTTTAGTAGTGAAATATTTCAAACGATTTCAGTGCGGTTAGTCAAGTTATCTTACTGAAATGCAAATAACTACGACTAAGATCCGTATGAAAAGTAAACAACGCGTAAAAAATTAACGTATTTTGCTCATAAATTTTAACTCAGTTCATCCTTTCTAGCAAATAAATTGCATTATGCAGGGAACATGCTCCCTTTCAGCATGAGTACAATGTTTCGACTTATAAAATTTGAATCACATATTGCATATTACGTTCCAGGAACAGGATTTCCAAGCAGAAATGCGGCAAGCTTAATAAGTTCCAGTTTTCGATTAAACCTTGGAATCTTCTTTCAGAGTCTGGAAATGTTGATGCCATTCAAAAAGCAGACGCGATCATCTCTTACTTTATTTCGCCTTTCTACCTCCGGCGAGTAGCAACTTCCATCTTTTATTCAAGAAGCATTATTTCGCTCTTCAACTTTTATCCCAGAACAACGAATAAAATATTGATGGATTTCCTTTCTTTTGATCCGGTTTTTTGGTATACTCTGCTCTCCTAAGACAAGTACTTGTCATCTAAGGCCAAGTAAAATCCCAAAATGTAAAATTTCAATGCCCTTACTTCAGAAAGGGTAAACGCTTCCGACAGTCACGAAATGGATAAAATTCACTCCTTCTCTCAAAACGCTGATCATTCAAAATAAAATCAATGCCTTGAGCTTGCAAACTGGACTATAAAGGTAGAGCAGTATGGAGACAAATTTACTGAGCTGCACATTTTGAGAGATTTAGAGCCATATATCTGGTATTGATTCACAGGAATAAGATAATCAATCAAAGCTATCTACAGTTCTTGAAAAAAAATACCTTTTTATAAAAACATTTATTTTTTGATTGATTAATAATAATGCAGAGAGAGGAAGAATGAGCTTTTGTTGGATATACTCTGCTCTCCGAAGGCAAGTAATTATCATCTAAGACCAAATAAAGTCTTAAAGTTTATAGTTTCGATGTTCGTACTTAAAAAGGGGTAAACGTTTCCAACAGTCCATATGGATAAAATTCACTCCTTCTCTCAAAACGCCGATATCTCAAAATGAATTTACGAACTGAGTAAAGGCACATAAAAGTGGAGACAAATTTTCTATTTTGCATACTTTATTTATTTCTTTATTTTTGAGGGGATTTAACCCTTAATTGGTAAGGTGATTTTTTTTGTAAGGTAAGTGTTGAAGTGGTTGGTAGGAAGAAAAAATATTATATTTCTTCTGAACTTCACAAAATTTAATAAATTAAAGTAAGAAAATTCCATCTGATTTTCGTGAATTTTATTTATGTACGACTATTGTGAATTAAGTAATGATAACATTTGCATAAATCGATTTTTAGTAAAACTAATGGGTGGTTATTGTGACTCTTACTACCGTTATCTTTAGTGTCGACCCAAAATTAATAAGAATTATTTATTTAGAACCAGAATACAGAAAAAAAGTTATTTTTTTTTGTTGCGTAGTGTATTTACGGATAAATCAACGGAACGGCGGAGAAAAGCCCGTGATGCTTTCAGAAAAATCATGTGCGACACCCAAAATGTGCTAAAGCAGAACATCTGTTGCAACTCCACCACATTTTAAGATGGCGCTGTTGCTAGCGAAACAATAACTAACTTCTATACTGCGCGAAGAGATGGCGGGTCGACTCGAAGCGGAAACGGACCATTTCATTTTGAAATAGGTTGGATATGCTAGTGAAGTCATGCATTCTCGCTATTCCAACCAATTTTTAAATGAAGTGGCCCGTTTCCGCTTCCACTCGACCCGCCATCTCTTCGCAGTTTATCTTTACTCTGTAATTGCTGGCTTGTTTTGTATTGTGGAGTTCCGTTTTTGCTCCTTTGTGTTAAATGAAATAAAACGTTAAAAAACATCTATGGGTCCTGAGTTATAATAGTGACCCTACTCGTGTTTCTACAACAGCTTTAACTGGTTCACAAGAACTGCCACGTGTGGCTTTCGCACCTAATAGATTCAACGATTATCATAACACAGCAGGAAAATTAGGGTCAAATCCCTAGCAACTTTTTTTAGCAGTGATGACATTCTCTTGACAATATACGTCTCTTTGCATGCCGTAGGGATCGTCCACAAATACTGTCAAGGTGGGGTTCGTGAAATTGTGACAGCATGTGACAAGGGGGGGGGGTGAGTTAATAAAAAATGTGACTTCACACTTTTTAACGACATGTTTATGAAAAAAAGCTGACGTAATAGGAATTGACATGTGACCTTCGTATCTACTAGATTCGACGATTTTCAAAACATTTGGTGCAGGAACAGGAACATTTGAAGCACCTCCCTATCAACTTTTTTGGCAGTCATGACATTTTCTCGACATTATACATTTCTTTTAAACATGCTGTAGGGATCGTCCACAAAGAATATGCATAAATTATATTTAGATTTATGTCTTATACATATACGATTGTATACCTGCGACTTTAAACACACACTACTCTATATAAAATGAATATTTCAACACAACGGTGTTGTTTGTCTTCGAAAAACCGAACTAGCCGTGCAAGTAATGCGATTATCATTTTGTTTGATTTTTTGAAATTAGTTTAGAAGTTAAATTAGAGCTTTTATTTATATACTTATATTATGACACGTTACTAATTTGAGAGCTATTCAGCTCAATTTGTTATCTTTAAATTATCGTCCTTATAATAAACTCAATTTTAATACATAGTAACTAACAGATGAAAATTGTGCGACATATTTGTGGACCTACAATTAATTTAACATCATTATATTCCGTTTGTAAATTGATAATAAATGTCCAAATGCAAATCATTGCCCTTTTACCTTTCGATCGCGTCATTTGATGCAAGAGGTTTTAAAACAATTTGAAATTCATTCGTGGAGCAGTCTTTCAATTTATCTCTAAGTAATGATTTTCTAGTTTAATGTTACTTAATTTGAAAATAGGTAGTGCTAACTTTGAGATTTGCGACTGAAAATGTATGAAAATATTAAATATTACAATGATTTTAAAAAGCTTTTTATGGTAACCCGTCAGCCATCGTTTTTGATCAATTAAACCAAATTTATTAATTTTATGCATTAATTATCAGAACGAATAATAAAACAGAGTCTCTACACTGCGAAAGATAACTGTTGTTTTTCTGAAAAAAGGTAAGCCATTAGGCAACATACCAGTTTTGAAAACGAGTTTTTCTATAGCGTTGTTAGTTTTCCTCTCACTAGCATTTCAGAAAACATAAAGTTCGCTTTGTGGCAAAGGGCTTTTTGCTACTTAATTTACAGTTTAAGTAATTGGCTTGGTATGATTTCGTTCTTTTTAATTGCAAGACAGTTAAGATTGGAGAATAAATTACCTAATTTATCTTTCTAACTTATCCTTTTGGTTACTTTTATTATACTTTGTGCAATATATGTAAAAAAATAAAACGGTCCGTTTACCCGTGTTTTTCGAAAATCTGTGAATGAAATCAGGTGTTATTCCATTACTTCTTACTGCCTAGACCAGCAATTGGATATAAAATTACGTCTGTGGTTGTAACTGCTGTACATGTTTTTATCGCCTGTCTTGCTTTACATTTATTATTGACAGCAGTGCCTTAGTAGTATTTCATTCAAAAATCTACTGAGCTATTTATTGCTTCTTTCGAATGGTAACTCTCAAAAAAATGAAAAGAGGGAATGCTTTGATGCAAAATTGACGTTGTTTTGCTCGCCCAATATTCGCGGAAAATATAATTCTACATTGTATGCAATTTTGTAACTATTTTTTTTTTCATATTAAAAAAATGAGGAATTTTTTTTTAAAATTTGTCAAAGATAATTCAATTATTTATTTTAAAACTCAATAGAAGTGAATGCAAGAAGCAAGAGTTAAGAATAAAAATAACAACAAAAGGACACTTGATCACCAGCCTTTAGACAATTATAAAAAGTTTAATGTAGCTGTATAATTTGTAAGCATTAAAAGATTAACTTTTCAAATTAAACCTAAACATTGAAGACAATTAAACATGCTATATTTTCTGGTACATTATTTTACTCACACTTTAAAGTGTTAAACAAAACGATTTTCATTACCTTACTTTCTTGTGAAGCTCTATAAAGGTAAACTTTATTCGGGATCGGAATATATATGCACAAAGTGTAAAGAAAAAGTCATGTAGATCCCGTTTTATTCAGATAATAGCATTGATTTCAGATTAGGAAGCAAGTGAGATAGAATTAGCAGCGGAGTATTAAAACTGGAGTAAAATATTCGATAAAACACCGGAATTCACCCCACTATCTTCTGGAAAAGCCATTATATATTGCGCCTCACAGGAGTTTTAAAATTAACCGAAGACGATAATTTCTTTCAGGAAGTGGAAATGTTAAGCATTATAAGTAAAAGCCACTGTGGCTTGGTTTATTTTCGATTTTTTTAAATGAGAGGCAATTAATATTGAAGTATACATTACTTAATCTATCAAATATAATTTTTGAAAGGAAGAATGGGATGCTGACAAATTTAATTCTTCTAGTCGTAAGCATAAAGTTATGAGCGAATGTTTTATCTTATACTTCTTACTGTCGCTTTCTGGATTTTTAAAAAGCAAACCAACATTATAACGTGATAAATAATCCACGATTAACTGTAAATTAATTATCAACATTGTTTTGCTGTACATAAAGGAAGAGTTTTTGCATAAAATATAATAGTTAAACAGTATAAAAAGCAATGAAGATTTTAAAAACAATCATTCTTAACTCTAGACAGCAGCCAGGAGTGAAATATGGAGGATTAAGTTCAACCAACTTAAAGAATTTAAGTATAGTGTAATAAACCTTTTAATTAAAGTTAATTTTTTGCCTTGCGATAATCCTTCTGAAAAAATAACGCCCAAAGAAAGTAGTGATCTTAAACTATAAAAAAGCGGAAGGAAGTTTTTGTTTTACGTGATTATAAAAACTAATCATCATGCAGGATATAATGTTTTCATAAAACTAAAAATGTCTTAGAAAGTTTGAAAAAGAAAAGTTAATTAACAATGAAAATACTTTCCTGTTAAGTTATGGCAATACCTTCTAACATGAGAAGTAGAGCAATATAAAGTAAAATGGTAATTAAATATTATGTCCAATTATTAACTATTTGGTATACAAGTTACTAGAGCTTGACCACTTGCAGCTTTTTGGCAAATGGGCCGATGCCGATTGTTGGGCAAAGTCGGCCAATTAATTTTCGTATTGAATGGCTGATGGCTGAGGGAAAACTTAATAAATGGCCCTGAAACGTGCATTCCAAACATTTTTTAAGGAACACAAAAGCATTCAGTACATTGTAGAAACGTATGACAAGCGATAGCTTAAAAAATAAAGAATGAATATATAAGTGGGGGCACAAATATATTGCACTCTTAATATGATTTGCTTCCAAAAGGCAAAAATATTTCGCAAAAAAGTAAGAAATGAGTAGGAAATGGTTGTGATATAATTTGCCTACATATTCAAGCAATACAATTTCAGCATTATCACTATGTTGAACGTGTATATATAAAAAATAAATTTTTCACAAATGTCACCCTGTGCGTCATCATCGTTATTGCTACTGTCGCTTTCATCCATTCTCGCCTAGGGTGGCTCCTCATCATCAGCCGAAAGAGATGCATTATTTACCGAGTGCTTGGTTTCTTCGTGACTCCCGACGCAATAAGTTTGACGTATCTGTGTATCTGTCTGTGACACTCTAGCGCAAAAACAGATGGACCGGTTTGGAATCTTTTTTTTTCTTTAATAGGGGAGTTGATCCAGTGTTCTTAGATAGGTCACGTCTTCAGATACTATAAATTAACGAAGATATGAAAAAAAAAAAAAACTTTTAAACATTTTCCGCGATTTTTGAAAGGGAAAACATATTTGAAAATTTAAGACAATTGTACCAAAAGAAAGAAACAAAATGTCTACCACTGATAGAATGTGTTTGGAACTTTCGCGTGACCTAGAGCTAGAATTATAACATTTTTTAAAAAAATACGGCTAACCTTATATTTACGCGATTGGAAACCGATGTCATTGTTGGAAAACAAGCAGAGGAAACTCATTGATTTACAACGTGTATCTGTTGCCAGTTTAGATTTGTCAACAATTAAAATACTCGTAATTGGTTTTTATGTAGGGATTTCAGAAGGATTTTTCTATTTTCCCTCTTTATTCTGCTTTTGCGACTAGCAAATTTTACTAGTAAGGACCATCTTCCCTTTCCCGAGTAGTGATGACTATTGACTAGTGACTTTCTGATTTCTGACTTGTGAAGGTCATTTTCAAAATAAAAACGGAACGGATTACATTTGTTGATTCATCGTATTATTAAACAGCAAAGTATTATTTTATATACAATAAAATGCCTCAATACAGTAAGCACACAGTAAGCATACAGTAAGTAGAAAGAGAAATATATTGGGAAATTGTTAGCAATATTTGAGATGCATTAGGAGTTGAAATATAGCATAATGTATGAAGTAGAGAGATGTAAGAATAGCAATATGATTTAAAAGTAAGAATTGTTTTTGTCTTTTTATAGCATGATGACTCCATTTAAAGTTATATGCTTTATCAAACATTATACGCACAAAAAGGAAAAAATAAAAAAAAATGTAAATTAATATCCAAGTCGAACTTGTTTAGAATAAATCGTTACAAGAATTATAAATGATTTTAAAAAAATCAGGGCAATCAAGTTTGGGTTCTGTTCGCAGGAGTAAAATGCAATCAATACCGAACTTTATATTATGCAATCCATCAAACGTTAGGTGTGTAGTAAAAAACTTTAATTTCGTCCTTAAATGGTTCCATCTGTACAGGAAAATTTTTTGTGCGTAAAATTAGGGCTTAATAAATGAAAGTAATGAAGTTTAACTTTAGAGAACGCAACTAAGCTTTTTAATAAATTGCCTTCGCCCGGCGAACGTTAACAATCATAGCTCATTAATTTCGCACTCTTAATTGCGATCATATTTTCAGCTTGCTCGAGGCACTACACGGTATTGCAAGTGTTCAGGAAAAATAAAAAACCGAACCGTCAAACTTATAGGTTGTCTAGAAAATGGTTTCATTGGAAAAAAAAATCTGTAAACTATATTTTGTGAAAAAAAAAACTCATACGGATGAATTTATTTTTGGGGTCATAAAAATAAGCATTTATAAATTTGAAAGAGAATCATGTCTAGGATGGCACTTTAAAGTACACGGCAACAGTCATTGAGAAGAAAAGTAGGAAAACGTGGGGCAACGGTTACCAATTAATTAAGGTAACTTACTTTTTTCAAAATGAACAAACTGAAAATTTGTTTTAAAGATTACAGAATAATGAATTTTGTAATGGGAAACTTGTATTGAAATAATTTTTCCTTTTTTAGTAATTTTGTACATTCAAAAAAGAAAAAAAAAGAAAACTTTTTTTGACAGTAAATTTAAACGGTCAAAAAAAAAAAAAAAAAAAAAAAAAAAAAAAAAAAAAAAAAAACGGGTGAAAAGATTTTACGTTGCCCCATGTATGAATTGAAGTGAAAAATACAATACTTTTCCAAAGACATAGTTTCTGTTGATTGATACAGATATCTTGTACAAATGAATAAATAAGCGAATGAATGGCTAAATTAATAAATAATGAAACAGTAAGGGTAAACGAGTATACTAATATACATGATAAAATAAATGAACGAGTAAGGTAGTGAATGATGAAGGAAATAAGAGAATGAATGAATAGATAATTGTAGTAATAAATATACGTAAGAGATTTAATAAATGAATGAATTAGTAAACGACCCCCCCCTCCCCCTTGAACTGTTTCACGTGTCTCATTCACTTCGTCCGCGTGCTATTTGCTTGTATGAAGCATTTTAAATCATGTCAAAGTAGTAAGCCCTGAACACGTCAACTCTCCGTGGTCTATCTTTACTAGAATGTATATTGTATTCGTGGCTTATTTTTTTGCAAGTCTTCAGTGTTATCAGTCTCATCGTGTACAAAAATGTCAATAAAACTTTTGACTGTTCTGCACCATTCTTCTTTACCAGGGCAGACAACTGTGGTGGACGACTTCTGAACCGTACAGTACGGGGATGCAAGAAACAATTTTTTTTACGGGATTTGAACCTTTACTAACCATGTTCTATGTTACAAGTACTATGTTATGTTACTCTAGAGTACTATGTTACTGGAGGTTTTGTGGATTTGATGAATGTGATTAATTTTTTTCCTTTTTGACAACACAGATCTTCGAGATCATTTGTTTTAGACATTGGTGGATAGTGAAGTGAAAGCACTAAAAACACAACACAAGATGAGGCAAATGCTTCAAGTAAAGTACTGATCAAAGTTAAGTAAATCAATTAACAAGCTGCAGAAGCTGGAGCTAGCCGAGTAAATCCGTCATCATCTACTAAGAACATACTATCTCACCACTATTCTCATAACTATATCATACTATCTCATACTAATTAACTTACTCTTTCCGTGATTTGTCCAGGTGGTAACAAAGCATAATATAATAAAGAAAACATGAGCACTCTTAGCCACTATTGATAATAGGTGCAAGAATAAATCAGTTTTTGGGAACAAATATTTATCATTATCGTGATTTGTTTTATATGTCCCCATAGGATTTTTTTACACAGCTGCAAAAAAAGTGCTACTTAGCTTTTGGATTATCCCTACTCTCTATATATACATATAGAGGAATGAAGAATCGTTTTTAGAATGGTTAAATGTATTATGCGCAACAATGCTCTTTTTCTTTCCCTTCCGTAAGGTGTTTCATAAACACATTTTGAAATGTTTTCATTCAATACAAGTTTAAAAATTTTCTTACAAAATATAGATAACAATGAAAAAAATACTTTGTAATCTGTTTATTTAAAAAATCCCAAACATTTTTGTGTCTAACTCAATTCAGTCGAAGTCATAGATTCCTACTCATATAAGAAGACTGATTGCTTTAAATTACTTTTCTATTTGAAGTAGACATTGATTTTGTTACAGAAAACTACAACTAAAGTTCTTCTAGACGGGTTTTCCTTTTTTTGCTCGTTCGATGAAGCAATAACTTCTTCTAAATATGATTAACATTTTTATTGAGACTCATAAGATCAATAAGGTTGGTTGTGAATGAATTTTAAAGACATATTTTTCCCAATTGGAGCCATCGATTTCTTTTTTCAGAGAAATTTATCTTAACTGGAAAGATTCTTAAGTTTTGAGATGTAGAAATCGTTTTAGTAACTGTGTTAGTTATAGTATAATAAGAGAACACTGAGAAAAAGTTTGAAATATTGTAAAAAAATACTTTAAGCCTTAGTACTTTTTTCATTCTATCAGTTTTGTAAAATATGCAATTTATAAATAGGGGAAGACCGCCTATATTGGACCACTGCTTAAATTGGACCTCGGGCTTAAAATCTAGTCCAGAGATCTATGCTACACTTTAACGGTAGAAATATAAAGTTTTAGGAATAAAATCAATGTGTATGAAGTTTTACCAGTCTTCGATCTGCGTAGCGTGAGTTACGGCATGATTTATGTTGAAAACGTGTATGATCTTATTTCGCGGACTTGTATCTAGTAAGATAGTACTAAAGCTTGTAAACTGAGGTAAACTGCTGTTATACCATGATGATCTGTGTTTAATAAGGATTACATCTATGTATTAACATGCGCGATTGTGATTATTTTTGACAGAGCAATAAGCTGAAGAATAAAAAATGGCGTGTTATCCTTTATTGGACCGAAAAAAATTTCCTATATTGGACCGGTGGTCCAATTTAAGAATATGATTTTAAACAAGACTTTTTGTTAATCGTAACGTAAAATAAGTGACTCATCTGATTTAATAGCGTAGTTAAAAATATTTTAAACATGCTTTAACACCTATTCACGATATTCATTTAAACTTTTCCATCAAGCACATTTTCTAGAAGCTGCAACTTCTTAAAATGTATGTTGTTTTTTCTCTTCATCCATTAAGCTGTCGTTTCAGAAACATAGTTATTAACTGAAGTAAAATTTGTGCTGGTTTACCGAGACAAAAATATGAAATTCTTTGATAGGTTCGAAAAGATTTTAAAAAGAAACAATTTATATGCTACTAAAATGTTCAATGTAGATGAAGCTGGACTTTTCACTGTCCAAGAGCCCCAAAATATATTGACGTATAAAGGTAAACACCAGGTTGAAGCAGTAATGAGTGGTGAACGTGGTAGAAACACTCTGGCTATTTGCTGCATAAGTGCAACAGAATTGCTAGCCCCCCCCCCCCCATTCCCATGTTTATTTTCAAACGATTACGTTCCATGTATGATATTATCATAAAAATATCCCCTGGTGTGCAATATGCTCTTTCGAAAAAAGGTTGGATCATAAACGATAATCCACACACTGATACAACATTTCATTAAAATCGTTAGGCCAAGCAATGTAAAAAAGATTGTCTTTCTATTAATGAATAGGCACAGCACTTACATAAAGAACATATATCAATAAACTTGGCTAACGAGAACGATATAATAATGCTTTCTCTTTAAGCACACCATGCACGTAGATGTGGTCTTTATTCAGTTTCTGTCTAGATATTTTAATCGAGCATGTGATACATGGATGCGAGAACATCCAATGAGATCCATTACCCAATATCGCATAGGAGAACTGTTTGATAGCTCCTATGGTCAAACCGCAATCAAAGCCATGGCAAATGCAGTGAGGTGATTCTAAAGAACAGGAGTTTGATCTGTTAATTTACATGTGTTTAATGACACTGACTTGACTGGAGCAGAGTTAGAGGCTGGAGCAGAGTTAGTAGTCCAGATAAAACAACTCAAAGTGAACAGGCTACATGTTCGGTGTAAGTTGTACACCATGTACAACAACTAGCTACGACTTCAATTAGTACATGTTCAGCAGAATCAGAGGATCAAAACATGATTGTCAACTCTAACTACGATTTTGTTAAACCGGTTCACATATCACCTTTGCCCCCCCAAAAAAATGGAACCAAAAAGAAGGCTATCTCAGCAATCATTCTAACGCCGTATGAAAGAAGCATAGAACAGAAAAAGTCACACAAGACGAAGCAAGAAACTGTACAAAACCATTGTTATTGCAATATTTGCCATGGAGATGAAGTGAAAACATGATTAAGTGCATGAAATGCCATCGGTGAGTTTATCAACACTGCCTAAGAGAGGCCGAAGCAAAAGAAGTTCTATTGCAAGTCCTGGTAAAGAGCTGCATAGTACAAATTTAAATTATTCTATGATTTCCTGGTACGGTCCAATTTAGGAAGCGCATGGTTCAATATAGGCGCATATATTCCTAAATTGGACTTTTACAACTTTTTATAAAATATTTTTTTTAAAAAATAACTTTCATATTTTCAGAAAATATAAGCTCCTAGGGCCATTCCTGATTAAATTTAGCTTACGATGCCCTATTTTGTATTTTTGTTTTGCTTCACATTGAGCGACACAGGCCTCCTGTTCTTAGGGGGTCCAATATAGGCGGTCTTCCCCTACTGTTTATATATTGGGTAAAACCTACTTTATGCATATATAGCTTCATACCTTCGTTTAAGTTTCACAACTACTTATATAAATAATGTTTTCTGACAGTGCATACGTTCTACATATGAGATTGAAACACTTTTGGAGGAATTCTGTTTTTGGGATGAAGTAAAGTCCCAGATTATTTCCATTCAAAACAATTTTGAAAGTATTAACACGTGTGATAGCTTACAGTACGACTGTAACTCTATAAATCAGAGCATTATGAAAGTTAGTTATTCAACATTGATTTCTAGCCGAGAAAACACGATATTGGAAGTACTTTGAACGTAGAGCTCTCTGTGAGCAATCGAATCGTTGATTTAATGCAATGAAATTCAAGCTGTTCTATATAGCCGTTTAAATACAATATACTAACTTAACGATTCTGACCTGATCGTCACAATGTCAGTATTATATAATATGCTTTTTTGGTGTCGGGTGTGTGAGTACACTGTAAAAAATGAATGTTGTTTTTACAGTATAATACAGCTAATTTTATAGCAATAAACTGTAAAAATTGCTAATTTTGCAGTAATAAGCTGTAAATGCTACTTCTATAGTACCAAACTGTAAAATTGCTAATTTTGCAGTAATAAACTGTAAATTGCTACTTTTATAGTACTAAACTGTAAAATTGCTAATTTAACAGTTTATTACTGTGCATTTTACAGTTTTAAATTGGAACCTCTGCTGCCATTATTATACTGTTGTTTTTACAGTATAATACAGTTAAATTTTACACCAATAAACTAACAAACCTTCAACTTTACAGTAAGAAACTGTAAAATTGCTAGTTTTACAGTTTATTACTGTGCATTTTACAGTTTTAAATTGGAACCTTTGCTGCCAGTATTATAGTGTAAAAACAACAGCTCATTTTTTGCAGTGTAGAAGGGTGTGGGGAAAAACGTGCTGCATATTGGACTCAGTGGAAAGAATTTTTTTAACCTTCACATTGTTTTTTCACTTCTTTGGGATGAGTTGCAAGAAGCATGAGCTAAAATAATTTAAAGTCATTTTTTTCTTAATACAACGATGAGATTGAACAGAAAATCAATATTAAAACGTTGCTACTTTTGAAACACCAGTAGACAATAATCAGACTTTAGACAGAAACAACTTTTGGCAGGTTTTAAAAATTGACGTGAAATGCTTTTTATGAAAACTCAACCTAGTGTTTATAGAGGTAGTTCAGAAACGATAGGTTTTCCAGAATTAATGTCCCCTTTAGGTGGGGGAGGGGGATTAATGAAATTGGGAGTTTGCAACAAGGGGGAGGGGGTTGTAACAGAGGTGTGACTTCATACATTTTGGTGAAATAAAACCATTATATGTAACAATATGTTAATGCAAAATAGCGTGACATGTGATAGGGGAGGGTCAGTGTAAGGTGAAGTTTGATACTTTGTGATAAGGGGTAGGGGTCAATCATGTTGAGAAGAGCTCGAAATCATTTATGGAAAGTATCAAAATTCCCAATAAAAAAGGTGCAGAGCATTATTGCGAATTATATAAGAATATGATTTTTTTTATTTTGAAATCTCGCTATATTTATATTGAATGTTCATCAAACGTGGTAATCCGTACATAATATCCATATATCCATTTAACTTGACTAAATATTTTGGGATTATTTTAAGAAATGAATAGGAATTTTTTTGAGATTTCTTGTTGGTCATACAGGGTGTCCACTCCAATCGTAGACCAATAGCTAATTTCTAAACCGTTAGAGATAAGCATATAGTTTATTTAGGAAAAAGTCTCCAAATTACGAAAGGAATTTTGGGTCTATTCAATGTTTTTTAAAAAATCAAATTTTGAAAGAGTTACGAAATTTAAATTTTTATACAGCCCCCCAGTCCTATCAATCATATTTAGTAAAACATTCTTGACACTGTAACGTTTAAAACTAAAAAAAAATCACTCTTCTACCACAAAAATTGACCGAGTTATGACGTTTTGAAAAATCAAGATTTTGAATGATTTCGCATACGGTCCCTTAAGCGATCTCTCGATGACGTCATAAAACAATGCAAACTCTTGATTTTTCAAAACGTCATAACTCGGTCAATTTTTGTGGTAGAAGAATGATTTTTTTTATAGTTTTAAACGTTACAGTGTCAAGAATTTTTTACTAAATATGATTGATAGGACTGGGGGGCTGTATAAAAATTAAAATTTCGTAACTCTTTCAAAATTTGATTTTTTGAAAAACATTGAATAGACCCAAAATTCCTTTCGTAATTTGCAGATTTTTTCCTAAATAAACTATATGCTTATCTCTAACGGTTTAGAAATTAGCTATTGGTCCACGATTGGAGTGGACACCCTGTATAAACCATAATTGCAACGAAACACTGAATCAACACGACAGAGGTAGATGGATGGCGATAGCTTTAAACCAAATGTTTACTTTTTGAATATATGTGTCTGTCATTACCGACAGCCTATATGTTAAAAATATTACAGTATAAAATTTTTTATAATAAAGAGAAATGGAAATACGGTATATATTTTTAAGAGTTGTATTACGAAGGTAATTATTATTAATATTAAAATTTTACTTCTTTCATTGTGTTTGAGCCTGTAACTATCAGAAATCATTGCAGAGTAAGATCTATAAATTACGATAATTTAAGATTTTAAATACCGTCATTTATATATTACGATATTTACCAACCTTTCAAATTTTGAAGACTAAAAAATTGAAGACTGTTTTTTGTTGTCAATAAATCAATCTCTGTAGTGCCCAGCTCATATAAATATTAGAGATATGAGAGATCATTTCAAGTAGAGGTCTGACAATACATCCCATTTTTAAACGAAAATATCAAAAATGCAGACACCCGTCGCCACTCAATGCTTTGTTGCAGACTGAAAGCCAAGAACATTTCCCACTTTTCATAGATCCTACTCGGGAGCTTCTGAATTTGACAGCACAGATAAGTTATACTGGAGAGGTTAGGAAATACAATTTAGAATAAAAGTGCAGCGCATTTTATTTTAGTTTCTGCCTGACTGAAAATAATCCGAAATCGCTTTTCGTTGAAATCAAAATCGTACACTCAAAATTCGAGAATTTTTTTTTGGTTACTTTTCATACTAAGTCCGTTGACATAGGGCTATTTGAGGCATGTGGTGTTTTTGTTAAATAAAAATTAGCTTTCCTCGTTAAGATTTGTTGTATTCATTTGATTTTTGAAAAAAATATATGATGTATCCATGAGAATATTAAGTTGTTTTAGTTAATGAGAGAAAAAGAGGGAGAGAGAGAGAGAGAGAGATAAAATACGGTTTAAATTAAAACTGATGTTTCTCCATTTAGACTTCCTTTCATCACTAAAAGGGCGAAAAAAGATTAAAATAAATAAATGAATAAATAAATTAAATTGAAAAAAAAAAAAGCTTTTTCTTTAACTATTTTAAAAATTATTTTACACATTTTTTTGTGTTGTTATTATTCCCCCCCCCCCCAAATGTAAGTATGAAGAGCTAGGGGCCGCATAAAAAGTTAGATTTCGTATTTTTAACAAATTGTCTTTTTCGTTTCAAGCATTAAAGACCTTAACTCTGCACCTCATTTTACCATTTACGCAACAAGGAACTACGTACCTATTACTAACGGTTGATAAAAATAGGTCTTTCATGCTAAAAGAGGACACGATGCACATAATAGTTAGCAAGACCATATTTTTGAGTCATATTTCAAGTTTTATTACAGTAAATTGATGAACATAAAGGTGAGAAAATGGAAGTATTAACGCTTTGATTTTAAGTGAGACTTCTGTTAAAAAGCGCTTTTTTATGCCTCGTAACTTAATTTAAAGAAGTTCAATAATGATCTAGTCGCAATCTTTCCTTCAGTCAATTTTGAGTTATCAAGAGGAGAGGAAACGAATGTGGAAATTAGGTTAAGCAAAGATTCAAAAATCAATCTTGGGGAAAACACTTTACGAAATATCCCTTAAGCACTTACGAAGTTAGCTCTTTATTCTTCTTTTTGATTAAAGACTGTAATAAACCTAATTAAATTCATGCCACAGTCTGGATGTAAAATCTGTTAAGTGTTCCTTGATTCAGTCCTTCCTGACGACCTTTTTGCAACGAAACTTTGACCGAGACACGGAAAAGCAAAACAATCAATACTTTAGCGATTAATAAGAAAGTCGTCGGATATAATTTAATTTTGTACTAATTTATGCTAAAGTTGTAAGGCAAGCCCACTAAGTGCATTAATTGTTCCTCTACAAAGTAATGCCGCACCTTCTTCTGTCAATATGGGTTTTATTGAACTTTCAAGAAGCACTGATGGTGAAAGTAGAAGGATTAATGAAAATTAACAAGGATGCACTTTCGCGTATCTGATGTTGCTTTAAGACCACGACAAAATTATAATCAAAATTCCTTTCTTATTTTTTAAGCGCTAATTGAATAATTTTACCGCTAAAGGAGGAAATATTCAATTATGGGTATAAATTGAACGTATTCTTCCTTAATCATATTTATTCCACATTTCAGATGCATCTTGTTAGAGTGAAAGCACATTGGTATAAGTGCCGAATTTTTAAAAGCTAAGTTTTGTTTTGGAGATTGATAAGAATGGAACTTGATGGATTAAACTTCAGTATTCTTTAGGTTGCAACTTAATTAACCTTTATAACATGCTTTTATAATAAAAGATGATCCTTAATAAACCTTATTGTGTCTCTCAGAAAACGTATTGCTTAAGAAATATTTTAATCAAGTTAACTGCTGAACAATAATAATAACTTTAAAAATTAAAGAAACGACAAAGGACTGAATATTTCACGTTGAAAGCAGTATAAGGGCGATTCTCTGTAAACTCGTAATTGGCTGTCCGGACCGAGTATTTTAAAAATAATAAAGTGTAATAAAGTAATTATCGCTCTTAATACAAGTAAAGCATTAATACTTTGTAGCCCAATTGTATTTGGAGCGATAACAATTTAATTTTTTTTTCTAGAAATTATCTAAGCACCAAAAACACAGTCCCCTGGCTGTCCCAATCCAATAGTTTAACACTTAAAGGCAATATTTCAAAAAACCTATTAACACTACATAAATTTGGCAATTAATATCTAAAAATAGAATAATGCAACTATATCTTTTTTATGAAATAAGGTCTAATTACGTATTTCTAAAACTTAAAATTGTCATGTAAATTCTGTCCGGAGATTTTTCAAACAGTCCCCTGCCACAAATTCAAAGCTCCAATAGAAAAAATCTGTTACTCTTGCAAATGTTTTTTGTCATGAAGTTTAAAGTAATCAGTGTGAATTTGCTGAGAACGGTGTTGAAACGATACTTTGTTTAGTTTGAGAGCCACATTTGTGATGAAAGTATGCATCAGGGTCGTTGCGAAAACAGTCCTCTGGGAAGTGATTTTATTAATGTCAATTAGTTTAATTATGAAACATATTAGTTATTATGTCCACGATTCGTGCCTAAATTTTTAGGTAATCTCGTAACTAATTAGGTTCCAATAGTTTTGTAGATATTACGCAACAAAAAGCAAAAACACAGTCACCTGGCACAGTCCCCTGCCTAGTTATACTAGGCAGGGGACTTACCCCCTATCATGATTTATCAGAAAAACACAAACTTCAATTATCCCTCTTTCAAACCAAAGTAATCGATTCATTTTCTGAGCAATAGCATTATAACTATACGAACATTTCAAAAAACCATGCCTAGACAGATTTCGTGTGAAAACTGATGAGTTTACAGAGAATAGCCCATAAAGTCCCCTAATTACACAGTACCGCCCAATATGTGGTATCTTGGTATTTTTCTGTTCAAGTATCTGACATCGGCAGATAATTCTGTAAGTAGTTGTCTTAGTTGATGCTTTTATTATGACTAAAATAAGTGGTTTGAGCTGCAGTTGTAGATGTTACAGGTATTTAGGTGTTTCACAGTTCTGAAAAGTATTATAGTGTAATGGGAATTAGGCTATAAGTTGAAAATTATAACTTAATAAGATACATAATAGAGCAAACACAGTCAAAATCAAGCAGCCAATTTTCCAATAAAATTGTCATTTATTGACCAATTTTCTTGGTAAATGACATAAGTAATGGGATTTATCAATTATAGTTAGAGTACTCTTAAGTAGTCAGAAGAGACAGTTTTTTTGGTCGTACGTGAAAAATTCCATAAATTAAATAAGTTTTCAAGTTGTTTTCACTTCATATGAGCATCTTGGAAAATAAAGACAGAAGTGTTTTTATAATTTTCTCTCATCGTTAATTCGTCCTTCTATGATAGAAATGTTATAGTCAAGTCTAACAACTAAACAGTTTCTATTTATATTTTAGAGTTCATGTATGTAGACAAAACATGGATTGACATTCATTTGACGAACACAAGGAATTATAAGCTCAAATAAAAATCATTAAATATAACGTTTTCTTTAATTTTGAGAATACCCCGACACAAAAATTATTGCATATCAAAGCACACATTTCTCTTCTCAAGTATTCAATGATTAATCCCATTCTTTGGATACTTCAAGTAAAATTTATCTTATGCTATTTTTTTCTTAAAACTTCAGCGCAGTTAAATTTTTAATTGTGAATTCCGTTTTCTCGTTTCTGTTATTACATCAATTACAGCGAACTGAACCAATGCGTTTTGAAAAGATCCCAAAAATTATTTAAATTGAATCTTGTATGAATAAATAATGGCTTTTTCTAACAGCTGGAAGGGAAGAGCTGTTGTGTCTTTAAAACAGAAAACGTGCTAATTTAAATAAGATTAAATGTTAAACTTCTCATGTGAATGAAATTTAGTCATTAAATTTTCAGACAAAACCCGATGATTTATAATTTGAAAAGAAAAATAACGAGCTGTTTTACAAGAGTTCAGGGTTTAGCTTTTACTTGCTGTGTTCTATTTTGCAGCTTTCTTGTTTTACAGAGGAAAAACGTTCATATACATCGCGTTTTAAATTTTTTATGTAGATGATCATCTTATGGTTAGAATGGGGTGCTTCTCATCTGTCTCGCCATCTCATTATAACTATATGCGAGAGCTATTTTTGTTTCAATTTCTTATCGATTGCAAAAAAAAAACTGCATTAAAAATAACAGCTGTTTTACTTGGAACATTCAGATATAGTAAAATCTCGATTATCGGTGGTTAGATTATCCACGGTTCGGATTGTTGGAAGACTTTCACACTTTTTTTTTGCGGTAATTATTTATTTGATAAAAAAAATAAAAATAAATAAATAAATAAAATAAAATAAATACATATAAAGAAAAATAAGATAAATAAATAAAATGAAAATAAGTTATTGGTCGATTTTAGCTTTCCAAGATATATTTTATATTCAATTATGTCATTTTTAGCTATAAATTAAATGCATGCGTTGTGTTATTGACTTTTTTTAGCTATTGCTTACATTATTAGAAAGAAAGTGAGCGAAGTTCTAACGCTCACTCGGAGATGCTGAGCTCACACCATCATTGTATATTCCTCTCTCCCATACTCCCCCATCATGTCCAATTGCATGTGTTCACATGTGCTAACGTACCTGACTGTAGTTGTTGTCCCAATTGACCATTTCACCCTGCTTTGTCTTTTCTTTCCACTGTCGGTGCTGATTTTTCAATTTTGTCCCTAGTTTTTGCTCACCAGTGTATATATAAACTCCAAAAAATGAACTGTTGTTTTTACAGTATAATACTTGCAGCCGAGGTTCCAATTCAAAACCGTTGAATTTCACAGTAATAAAATGTAAAACAAGGAATTTTAGTTTTGTACGGTAAAGTTAAAAATTTTGCAGTTTATTGCCGTAAAATTTAGCTGTGTGATACTGTAAAAACAGCAGTATAAAACTGGCAGCAGAGGTTCCAGTTTAAAACTGGTAATAAACTAATATTAGCAATTTTACAGTGTACTACTGTAAAAGTAGAAATTTTATAGTTTATTACTCTGAACTTAGTAATTTTACAGTTTATTGCCATGATTTTATACAGTGTATATATATATAATTTTGTTTCAGAGCGCAATACTATTCACGTAAGTATGAAAGATAATTTTTTCCTTGATTTGTTTTCGTGTTGTACTTCTTTTTAACGCATATACATTGTGTCTATTGAAGAACATTAATCAAAATTTCTTCACGATTTTTTTTTCTCACAAGTTGGGAATAGTTAATCGTAAGGCAACAGAAAAGAGGCTTTTTTCATTCTTCTTAACTAGTAAAAATTACATTGGCTCAGGTTATCAATATTACTTCTTTCGAAATACTTTCCTTCATTTCAGGAAAGAAATTTACTTGCATTCCTATTGTAACATGATAACTTGTACCTTACATTGCAAAGAAATTTGCTGTTTTCTAGTTATTGTATTTTTTTGAGCCTCAGTGTGAAAGATTTTCCCTTTTCGCAAAGTTCTAGAAAGTGCTTTTGGTCGTGTCACTGAAAGAAACATTGTAGTTAAAAGCTTTTTGTAGGTACTTTTTGAAAATAATCAGATTCGTATTTATAAGTTAAAACTGCATTGGAATTAACGTTTTATGAAAATCTGCAAATGTTACTTGAGGAAAGTCATACGAAGTCTTGAAATTTTTAGTTTTAAAATTTAAAATTAATGCTATATCTATCTATCTATCTATCTATCTATATATATATATATCTATATCTATATCTATCTATCTATCTATCTATCTATCTATCTATCTATCTATATATATATATATATATATATATATATATATATATATATATATATATATATATATATATATATATATATATATATATATACAGGGTGTCCACTCCAATCGTGGACCAATAGCTAATTTCTAAACCGTTAGAGATAAACATATAGTTTATTTAGGAAAAAATCTCCAAATTTTGAAAGGAATTTTGAGTCTATTCAATGTTTTTCAAAAAATCAAATTTTGAAAGAGTTACGAAATTTAAATTTTTATACAGCCCCCCAGTCCTATCAATCATATTTAGTAAAACATTCTTGACACTGTAACGTTTAAAACTAAAAAAAAATCACTCCTCTACCACAAAAATTGACCGAGTTATGACGTTTTGAAAAATCAAGATTTTGCATTATTTCATGACGTCATCGAGTGATAGCTTAAGGGGCCGTATGCGAAATCCTTCAAAATCTTGATTTTTCAAAACGTCATAACTCGGTCAATTTTTATGGTAGAAGAGTGATTTTTTTTTAGTTTTAAACGTTACAGTGTCAAGAATGTTTTACTAAATATGATTGATAGGACTGGGGGGCTGTATAAAAATTTAAATTTCGTAACTCTTTCAAAATTTGATTTTTTGAAAAACATTGAATGGACCCAAAATTGCTTTCAAAATTTGGAGATTTTTTCCTAAATAAACTATATGCTTATCTCTAACGGTTTAGAAATTAGCTATTGGTCCACGATTGGAGTGGACACCCTGTATATATATATATATAAAATTGATTCTGGGCCTTTGGGCGTAAGAGGCCAGCGTATTTATCGTACACCAATCAGCTGGAAACCTCTATAAAATGGATCACAGGCTACATTTTGAAATTGTATTGTAGAAATATCTAGCTTTTATTTTACAAAAAAAAAAAAAAAAAACCGCAAACCGTATATAACCAGAAAATAAAAAAAGTCATCTAGCTTTGGAACACTTTAGAACAGGAATAAAATGAAAAATGTTTACTTTTTCTCAATCTGTTTAAAACGCCACTCCAAGTCAGGTGTTTTTATTTATTTAAGTACGATATTAAAATACGAAGACAATATTGAAAGAGTTTCGATAAAACACTTTTCCTACTTTGTTGATGCTTCGATTGCTGAAAATTAAGTTTTTGAAATACTGGTTAAATTAGCCTAAAGCGCAAAATTATTTACGTAAATCAACTTCAAACTTCTCAAATTCTTCAAGCCAAACGCTTGCTCTAAAATTTCACTTGTACTAAGTCAAAATTCTTGTCAGCATATATTGAAATATTTTACAAGTAATTCTTGTAATTAACGTAACGTTATATATATAGTCTGAAGTAAGTCAAATATTTTGTGTATTTACAATACTTCGTGTCATTACGTCAAAAAACTTTTCCTCACGAAAACAATTTATTACACTTTGTTTCTTGTTAACTCCAAGAGTTTAAAGCTTCGGAACTTAATCGAAGTCTTTGACAGCATCAAACTCTTAGCAGCATCACTATTCATCAATTTCCAATTCTAAAAATTCAACGGTAAACTGTCAATTTTGAGTAGTTTTTCCTACACCTAAAATTCTTTTAGATTGTAAAATAATATGTTTTGAAGAAGTTTCAAAAATATACGAAAAGTTTTGAAGTCTCTAGCTTGATAAATGTTCATGTCGAGAAAAATAATCTATATACGTATGCAAGAATTATTATACTAGTTAGAAACTGACAAACTTTTCGTGCTTACAAACTTTTTGAAGCATTTGTCTGAAGTTGAAGCCGATAAAATGATGTGGTATATGCTTCAAATGTGGTACTTTTTAAATTGCAATAAAAATTTTGCAATTCTTACTATTCAAAGTGCAGTGATTTTTTTTCTAGGTGACGAACTAAAAAAGTAGACAAAATAGAAGAAACGTTCAAAAATAGCAAAAGCTAAGGTTTAAAATCCAGTTCTTACTTTTGCATTATTTAACTAATATGCATAACTATACATTACCTATCGTTACATCATTTCATACTGCGTAATCGGAACAAAAAGTTCTGAGTAAATGATATTTACTCTCTATCCTTTTACTATATTTAGGAAACAGTTTTAAATAAGCTACTTATAGCCGATTTTAATTCCTATTTGATATTTAAATATCGTTGTACTACAAATCAAATAATAAATGAAGGGTCAGGGGGAAAAACCACGGTAGTCACATTTGATTCATTTTGAGAAAAACGAAATTTAAACTTTACGAACTCATAAACTTCCCCAGTATACTTGTTCTAAAATGACAATAATACATGGACTACAGTGTTTTTTCACGAATATTGCATATACTAAACGAAATTACACTTATTTTTCTAACAGGTGGTAGCATCAGTTTAAATTCAACAAAAAGTGGACTACCGTGGTTTTTCCCCTTGACCCTTCAAATATAATATATTGTTACAAATCTTGTAAATAGTTGTTGTTTTTCCTGCCTTGCATCATTTTCATTAGTTTTGGTTTTATCTGACGTCATGTTGCAAAAGTATCTGAAGATATCACTTTTATCACTTGTATACCGGCCCTGTAACGTTTTGTAGTTTTTACACTTGCCCTGCATTTAATAAGCGTGAAGACATTTTTCGCTCGGAGTGTTTTCTTTTTTTTCTTTTTCTTTTTATCGCTAGAACTTTCTCAATGGAATTGTTCGAATTTATGAATAAACAGAATACTCCAGATATTTCTAGAACGTAGTAGAAATGTCCTTCAGAGTATAAAAAGCTGGCCTTGAACACAAGTCAGTGAGTTTTTCTCAGATGGGATTCTGAGAAGCTCGCTCGTTATATTCGCTTGGGCGGATGTTTGTTTTGCTTTTGTAATTGCTTAATTACTGTTCACGTTTGATACGTGGTGCTGAGTTACTGTTGAGAGTACAGTGTACTGTTTTGCTTTCAATTGCTGGATGTTTAGCAATTGTTTCCTGCTCATATTGTAAATAGTGTAAATACTTGTAAATAAATTTATAGTTACTTCCTCAAGATTGGAATGCTCATTTGAAGAAAGTTGAAGGTGCTACGGACTCGTTACAATATATTCCCTAACTATCAATTCGAGGAATTTAAAAATATTTATTTACGTAGGTGTTAGAAACGAATAGTCCTCTTTCGAATCCTCATCTGTGTAGGTATAATGATGCAGAGTATAAAGTTAAAATATATAAGGAAATAATTTTTAAATCTTTTTTGAAGCAAGAATGTTTTGAGTTTTCAAACTTTGATGTTTGGGATTTTCGAAAACTCCAAACATAATGAGAGACATTAAGGTAGTTATCCTATAGCACCAGAAGTACATAGGAGTCAATCAGAAGAAGTTATGACATGAGAAAACTCAAATCTTGAACGCAAATGCAATTATCTTTTCTCCCTGTCGCAAAATCAATTTACAATGAGAGAGGAACAGCAAAATTTTCTAATTATTTCTCTCTTATTAACCATGCTACAAAATGAACGTTGAAAAAGAGAGATTAAAATAAAACTTACGTTAAATTTGAAGAATTATATTCGTTTATAGCATGCGATGGTATGAGTGTAACTTAAAAAAAAACATTGGCGTATGTGTATTGGTTAAAATTAGAATGAAACGAAACGAACTGTCCTTGTGATGTGTCATCAGATCCCATTTCGTACTTTCCACTTTTGCAGGGTTGTATAATTATGCTCATATCCTGCTATTGCATTATTTTTATGTAAGAGAGCAACAATAAAATATTCTTATTTTTTTCTTACATCAACCATGCTACTAAATGATGTAGAATAAGAGAAAAAAGGCAAAGTTTTGTTATTTTTGAAGTCTCGCTTAAAGGAAGTTACAGTGTGAATGTAATACAAAGAGAATTAGAGATACGTGTACTGATTCCAAATCAAGATAAAGTAATACAAAATAATATCATGACAAACCATTTTAAATTTTTTTTCTCCCAAAGTGCATATTAATTCACTAGTTAATGAAGAGATTCGCTCCATTACAAGTTTTTTCATTCCCATATTCATAGATCATGCAGTCTAATACACAATTGATGTGTGTGTGTGTGTGTGTGTGTGTGTGTGTGTGTGTGTGTGTGTGTGTGTGTGTGTGTGTGTGTGTGTGCGCGCGTGTATGTGTGTGTGTGTGTGTGTGAAATTGTGTTTTATAATGTAAAGTACTCATTAGAAAAATGTTCAAAACACTTCCAATTAGAAAAAGTGTTTTAGCTCCCTGAATGTGCACTTAAATGTGTTCCGAACGGGTTTCGTTGAAAAAAAAATACTGAAATGTGTTCCGAAACTTCTGGATGTGACGCACTTAGGATACTTGTCTAACTTAAACTTAAGAACTCATTTGAGAACAGATTGGGAGTGTATTTGAGATCGTAATGGGAACACATTTGGGCACACTTATGAAATCTTCGCTTTTTGTCGTAAAAATGTAAATGCAATAGTTTTCTTTCACTTTTTTCAAAAGAATCTCTCAATGTGATACTGCGAGAAATTTTGCTCAAAATAATCTCTGTAGCTTGTTGTCACGAATGCCGCCAAAAGAAAGACCTTCCCTTGTTGAACACCATCCATCTCCCGGAGGTTGTTACAAGCTGCCCCGTGAAATTACTGTAAAATTCTATTGGTTAAATCAAAGAAGTGTTTCAGTAATGCTGTAAAAGGTGACCCAAAAAGAGTGCTACTAAGTGTTTTGTAAGAAAGTACGTGTTTCAAATTTTAAAAAGTGTACCCAAATGCGTTCTCAAAAATCTTATAAAAGTAGGATGAACAAAATAAATATTCTGAAAAGTGTTCTTAGGAGTGCTTTAAAAATCTCCAAAAAGTGCTTTAATGTGATCTAAGAAAGGAACACTCACTCGCTCTACTGTCTCCGTATCTACCACTACATTTGGTTTAACCGGATGTGTGGGCCCCTTAAGAGCGCTCTGTTCTTTTTTATCTAGATCAGGAACAGATCAATTCCAGGTCCAGCACCCCAGATATGTTAATTTAGAATGATAACTTGGAAGACTTTGTGACTACTAGCATATTTAACGTTCCCCAGTCACCATTAGTAAGCATGGATCTTCGAGCTGCCAGGATCGAACCCAGGGCTGGTTGGTGACGAGTCGATGCCTCACCGATCAGGCAACCATGGATTACTGAGATAGGGAACATGTGTCCATTTCCAAAAGTTGTTCAAAAAGGAGTTAAAAAACTTTCTGAAGATTTTCAGTGCATATTTTATGCTCTAATGACTTGCGTCTGCCCGAATCTGATATCTTTAAATGAGCAATTCTTGTATATATATATTTCGGATCTCGAAAACGGCTCTAACGATTTTGATAAAATTTTGTATTTAGATAAAGTTTTGGTTTTGAGTTCATCTACATCGGCTTTTTTTTCTGTAAAAACGCTAGTTTTCACAAAAAACCCCGTTTTTTGTGCCTGACGAGCTTTCTATCGCCATTTTCTTTATGATTTTTCTTATTGTTACTGTTTCATAGAAACTATGTTTTATTATAATAATGGATTTCATATTTAATCACATCAGCATAAATTTTAATTTGTATGGTATTTTTCAAACGAGTTTTGGCAGCACGTTAGAATTGTTATTGTTTTTGAAATTTAAAAGAGATCGATCAAAATAAACTTAGAATTGGGTGTGTGCCGTGGTAGTCCGATCAGTAAGTCGTCGGACTCGTAACCGGAGAGTCCCGAGCCGATTATATAGAGGGAGCCCAACTGATCAAAGATCTACCGTCTTCATTAATGGTGGCTGGGAGACGTTAAAAATGTTCGTGGTCACAAAATCCTCCAAGTGAAACTATAACTCTGGGGGGGGGGGGGGGGGGGGGGGGAATGTGTACTGGAGAACAGGGACTTCGGCGCCAAATAAAATGAAATTGGGTATGATATTACGGTGAGCATTTATTAAATAAGGTTGTGTTTTTTAAAACAAATTACGGCTGTTTTAAATGCGTAATTGCAACCAAAGGCTTAAAAATCCTTTTCAAGTTTATTTAAATAAGTACTTCGCACTTTAGAAAAAAACACAAGTTTACAAACCTCTTTTTTTTTTTAACCGAACGGGCTCAGTCCCCAGGTACTTTAATAATAAAGCGAGGTAAAAATTAAACATGTTTTTAAACTCATCACTAAATATTTTAGTAAGCTTTAAACTCTTGCTTCATTACATGCAATATGTTGCTACGCTGCTTTAGGAAAATATCTTTATTTTTTATAAATCAGCTATTTCTTTCTAAATAACTAACTTATGGCATTTTTAAACTGATTAAATAATAAGGATTGCTAAAAGTATTTCATATTAAAATAAGTGTCTAAATCTTTTAGTTATTTAAAGGAAAAAATTAATTTGCAAAAGCTTTATTTTAGTAAGTCCTTAAAACGCATAAATTATTTTTTTAACCTTAAAGCACATAAAACTTTAACAGCAGATTGATGCTTTTTACATGATGCTTTAAAGATGCCATTATAAATGTTTTATAGCTGATGGTTTAACCAATAATGTTTAGTGTCTGCAGTAAATGTTTTGAAAGTCTGTGAGATCAATTGAAATTTATATTAATTTTTAAAATGTCAGCATTAGTTTTTAAAAGCATCTAAAAGACAAAATCTAGCTTTCATAACTCATAATTAAAAAAAAGTATAATATTTAAAATTGCCTTCACTGTGATCGGTATAAATCTCACAATTTCGAGGGATCAATGAATTCGAAACAATTTTCAGCTAACTGACATCCGCCGACAAAACCATGAATATTTATCAGACAAATAGCATTTGAATTCCTTTGAAGCTCTAGTTTTAAATTTAATCAATTGAATAATGTCGAGGCTTGTGAATTGTTTTGAGCCATTTATTCCTAATTTTGCTTTCAGGGTATGCTGTTAGATTTTTAGCAACGAAAAATGCATTAGCGCTTAAGGAAAATCGCATCTAGTGGACGCTGTTTAATAAAAATTTAAATTACTCCAAATTATATGCTATGAAAAATGTAAATTACCTGTTATATCTTCAAATTTGTTTATTGTATCAAGTAACCATACATACAGAAGGGACGAATACAAGGCAGGGGCGATTTGGGGGATCGCCCTTGCATCGAGGGTCCCAGAACTGGTAAATTTATAATACTGAAGTTCAAATTTTTCGACTTTCTATGATGCTAGCAAATAGGAGGTTTCAGACTCTCTCAGGATATGTTTCGCAATTGAAGTCCAAAACGTATGAGGTCAACATTTGTAAACCAAGATGTATCTTAAGGGATGCGTAATAAAATCAGTCGCTCCGCCCTTGAAACATGTCTAGATATGCCCTTGAAGGCTTTCTCACACAACCAGTCCATATCTAGAGGATACGATTTCTTGAGCACTGCGCAATGTAGTCATTAATAATCATTTTTTGATTTTCAATTCTATGGTGCTTTCATACCTGAGCACAGCTCAAACTTTACCACTGTATTCACCTAACCTGATTGGTCATTTGGTTGTTCATCACAAGCACGAAAGTACTTTAGGGAATATGGGAGAGAATGCTTAACATGCTCATGTGTATGATGCGGCTTGGCTATAAATTTCGCAACAGAAAATTGATGTATAAGAAGTAAAAAAAAAAATGTTTTTCGTGCCAGCGCATGGTGTTTCGATTAGTATAAGCTTGGTGGACAAAAGTCATGCTCAGAAGTATAAATTTCGGCACTGGGATAATGTCAACAATAAACCAAAACATAATACTTCATTATTTTTTTATGTATGGCTCACTTCCGCCAGGTGAGTATTAAGGGTAGAAGCTACGTATTTGTCGTTGTTTTACATCAAATCAGTTGAGTTCTAGACATCATTTTAAGCACATAGAACTAAAGCTTTCCGAATTGTATATGATTTAATTGTTCAAGATGAATGTTATTTATACTAGAAAGTGCAAGTTTTGTCTAATTAAATTAGTCTATCTGACAATAAAGTAATATTAAAAAACATTTCAAGATGAACAAAATATTTTTTGCTTGTTTTGAAACTTTTACGTGATAGTAAACACGATTTTGTCGCCGGGCTGTATTTTCTGTATGTAATAGCTGCACCTTTCCCATTATTAATAAGACGTATTATAGGTAGCACACTAGAGTACAACATTTTTTTCCCTAGAGTACTTGCTTTCGGAGTAGATTTCTTTGAAGAATGGTTGAAGCCCCAAAAGGAGAAAAAAGCCATTTTCCCTCCTAACACTTTTCTTCCAAATTTAATTTTGGAAACCCCACACAGGACTCTGAAAGGAAATTCAGAAAAAAGTTAGCTAATTATGCTTCCAAAATCTCTGATAAATGGGTTTCTGTGGGAAAACCAAAACAGCGTTTTTTGCAACTAATGCAAACTGACTGGACGAAGACATCAAATTCGAAGTTAAATGTGCTGTGTCGCAATCTTCCACATCATTTCAAGTTCCCACTAACGTAGGAAGACCATCACGGAAAAACTTGAACACTAATTCATAAATATGTAAAATTGACTAAAAATAATTTTGTCCAGCTAGCTAACATTAATCGAAACACTGTGCAGCGTTGAGAATCCGATCTCTCTCTCTCTCTCTCTCAGTAACATAAAACAAATATTGCATAAATTTATTCAAAATTTTATTAAAAAAATATGAACTTAGTGGATACACATTTTCCATTCTGATCCATAATCATCCTAAAATGAGTAATTATGTGCTGCTACGAGCTTTTGCATTAATCAAGTTCCAGCAGGAAACAAAAGGTTTCTTTCGTAACTATGTTAATAATCAACGTTCTCCTTGACGTAAAATAAGTTATATTACAATAAGGTGTACACTGCAAAAAAAAACCCTTTGTTTTTACAGTATAATACTGAAGCAGAGGTTCCAGTTTAAACCTGTAAAATGCACAGTAATATACTGTAAAATTAGCAATTTTACAGTTTATTACCACAAAAATATCTGTATTATATTGTAAAAACAATAGTATAATACTGGCAGCAGAGGTTTCAGTTTAAAACTAAAATGCAGAGTAATTTTACAGTTTACTACTGTAAAATTAGCAATTTTTAGTTTGTTACTGTAAAATTAGCTGTATAATACTGTAAGAATATCATCCATTTTTTAAAGTGTAGATCGTCAAGTATATTTTCAAAATTGGCCGAAACTTTATATTATACCTTGGAAATTTGGAATAGAGAATTCAACTTGCTCGGAAGTCATTCAATAGAAAAAAAGGAATAAAACGTTCGCATAATGTTAAAAATATACTTACGGATGCAATAAACAGACGCAACAGCCTTTTCCCGCTTTCTAATGAAAAAAATAAACTTATTTCGTCTTCATATTACATAACTTGATTTTTATTTTAGTAGCATACAATAATTATACTTATAGCCGAATAAGAAAGAAAAACACAAGCTCAATGTTAATGCACAAGAAACAACTTTCCACGTTAAAATTTACAGCGCAGAAGAGCATTGCAACCTGATTACGGTAACACTACAAAACAATTTTGGAACTGAAAAGGCAAGCACTTATATCCTTCATAAGTGCAGTTCAGACCACAAAAAAAGAAAAAAATATATAAGTCCTTGATGTAAGATAATCCGTCATATTAGTTGATTTTACCCTCTTGTTACATTTTTAAATGGCTTTTGAACTATGACACTTCAAAGTAATTAAAACTATCAAGAACCTTATAACTTAAATATTTGTTTTGTGTACAATTAAACACTTCATTATTTTTCAACTTATACACAGCATATCGTAATTAAGTTTATTGTTTTATATTAGTTTCAAACGCGTAACAAATTTTTAAATTGCTAAGGATCTATTTATTTATTTTCACACTTACAGGATTTTATGTTGCGGTAATATTTTTGTTTTATGACTACTGTCAAAAAAATTAAAAAAGAAAAAAAAACGTTTTGTAGGTGACATTTTCTATATTTTTTTCAACAGAGCGGCGGCGTATAACTTTAACCCCATAGTTTCAAAATTTTTAATCTATTTTTTCTTCTTAATGTTGACTTAAAAAATAAAAAGATTAAAATTCCCTTTAAACAAGAGGTCATTGCACATTCTTTTTTGAAAATTTATTTGAATGTAAATAGTAGTTCATTTTTTTAATGTCAAGTGGTCAAAAAGGCGTAAACAGCCTAATTTATCCAACAACGATTAAACTTTTTTATATTTTGAATCGGTTTAATATGTAACGGATACCCCTTTACGATAAAAAAAGTTTAATGAGAAGTTAAACATGTTTCTCAATTTTTTTAAACATAAAAGGTTTTGTGATTTGAATCTGCAAACCAACTGCAGAGGTAACAGCGATCAACATACCGACTGTTTTACAAGCAAATAAACATTGTCAAATTTACCTAAGCCACTACAGCATTTTCTCTTTGAATTTAAATGCGATTCATTACTTTATTTGGCATTGCTTATGAAATCAATTTTTTCATTAAAATTAAATTACTTTTCTTTCTTTTATTTCTGAGACTCTGAATAAAATTTCAGCTTCTGTTTTACGGAATAGAGAACTCTTTTTGCAGCTGTTGTTAGAAGGATGATATAATACTGAAAAAAAAGCTAGTTTATTTCTGTGCAAATTTCAGTTTCGTTATTTAATTTAAGTTCTGTTTATAGGGATGTCTGCACGATTTTCTGTTTGTGTCTTGCCTAGTACCAATTGGTTAAATTGAACCGGGCTTAATACTCGGCAAATGGAGCATTGTACCACATCAACAGAATTTTATGGCACTCAAAGGCTTATGGCAATCAACTTCTTAATGGTGAGAGATAGAGAGTTAAGAAAAAAGGGATAGAAATTTTATGAGCTTCTTAGCAGTGGGAATTTGTTTTTACATGCCACTAAAACATTTTAATTTAGATATTTAATCAAAAAGATATTCCTAACTTACCCATGGCTCTGCACACTTTTGAAAAATCAATTTTTCCTGAAATATAGGTTTTAACAGGAGTTTTTCTGTATTTTCAGTACCGATATTAATTACAGATACTTCCTTTTGTTCATTCGGAAGAAGCAGAAATATAATTTCAGTCTTAGTGAAACAATCGTAATGGTCACGTTTTCTATTACTGGTGTTTGATTGATTATTTTCCCGGTCATAATATTCCTTTATTTCCAAGTATTCTCTCGGACCATTTATATCATTCTTTTTCTTTTACTATCACGGCATTCTGACGAATACCTAACGTTATTCTGTGCTGAAAGAACTTCCACTAAGGTTTTATAGTGAAATGCTTTTATGGAATGTTTTTGAAGATTAAAAAAAAAAACGTGTGGATGCACTAGATGTGTAGTTCAAAAATTAGTTTGGCAAAGGTATATTACTTATAGTTTGTCATAAATTCCGTTTTTTTCCTAGAAGGTTTATGAACCCAAAAGTTAGCATGTAATCGAAAATTTAGATTATTTTTTAAAAAAGTGATTGTTATTACCATAAAAGTATAAAACGTTGGCGGTGTGCTGCATATAAAACGTGTTTTTTCTCTCGCATTTTAAGGTAATAAAGATACTTCTGTGAAGAAGACACGGAGTTAGATAGAATTGAGCCTATTATACTTAAAAGTATTTTTTTGTGTAAAAATTATCACTTATAATTTGTTTAAATAGAGGATTTCATAAAATTTGAAAAAGATTTGGTTGTCTGAAGAGCATCTTTTCGTTTACCATAAAAACATGAGTTTATCAATGTTGATTATCTCAAGAACGTCTGACTAGCTTTAAACACTTGATTATGACATTGCTCTAAGACTAATGTGTCAAACCATGATAGCAGTATTAACATTATATCGCTTTTGAAATCATGTGGTAGCAAATTAAAGCCTTCTAATCCTTTTATGCCTTATAGATTAAAAATGTCAAGATTTGTTTTTCGTATATCAATTTCCAAGCAAAAACTTTCTTTATTCTCTTCTTAGGCAACAATTTGTCCAGTAAATTTCATTCAGAAAAAATGTCCTCCTTTTTATTAAAAAATTCCATTAAATTTGAAGCAGGAAGTTTTGAGCAGAGCTTATGGTACGTCTATGCGATATTTCTAAGCTACTGTTAATACCTTCTATATTTTGCTCTCAAAAAGGGTTTTTGTGCATTTACTTCTTATTTTATGCATGTGACTTTAAGGGAAAATTAATGCAATTAATCCCATGTTTTAAAGCTTTAAAAATGGCAGCAGGGAAAATAGAAACATATTCTAGCCAGTTTTAGGCAAGCGTTTTTTTTATTGCTAATAGTAACTGCTTTTAATTATCTGCAAAATAGCTTAATTAATATGTTGTTACTTAAATATATGTGCAGCAAATTGTATTAGTCATGAATGCTAATAAAATTTAGATTCTGCTGTTCCATTTATTTCTTTGACATTATTTTAAAAAATTCCTTTAAATCGATCAGTATTTTTTCTATACGATGTATGAAAAATAAGAAAATTAAGTTTACTTTCCATGAATTTTAAACATCAAAAATAAAAATATATTTCAATAAATAATTACTAATGAGTGATTTTTGTCGTTTATCATTTAGTTAAAAAATATATACGTACATTTTCTTCAGGTTCAGATGTAGTTCAACTTTTAACGATGGCTCTTCAATATACTTTCGGTTTAAGTGCATTTAAAAATATTCTTTCTAAGGCTTATCACATGTGAAATAACTTTTAACAAGTTTCAACTGAAGCAACTTTTGGACGACCGCCTCCTTTTCGTTACATGGCAATGCCCAAGACCAAGCAAATAATTTCTATTGAACATTTCGGTTACATTTAAGCTAATGTTCTGCTGGCATTTTCAAGGATTTTTGCATTTTAGAGCGAAGATCTTCTTTTTAAAGTGACTACAAGACCTATTCAATCTAATTCCTCAAAAAAATAAATCTCGGCTTCATTTTAGCAGAAGTTGAGCTAATTTGAATGATTCTAAGAGAAACTTTATAGGAAATGTTAATCGGCAGGAAAAATGTTAGCTGGGAGGAAATTGCCTTAATAATTGTAGCCTGTTATAACCATTTGAAACAAAATATTGCACATTCTTCTTATATGGTTTTATGTACCAACCCTAATTGTTTTATGATGATATAAGCAATTTGGATTGTTTTCAACGAATTTATTTAGTATAGAACATAACCTATGATACACTAATGGGTGGAAACTAGACACGAATTTTTAAAAACAAATTACATTAAATATAAAATTCCGCATTTTATGAATATTTTTTGAAAGAGAATACTTAAAATTATGAATGGTATTCGAGTATACTTTATTTTTTTAATTGATGAAAAAGTAGTACCTATAAATACTAAACATATAGAACTAAAAATTTGGTCATTAAATATAGGATAGAATTACTTTCGTTATTCTATAAATATATATTTAAAAAACATTCGTATTTAACAGATAATTTTCTTTAATGATAAAAATAAGGAAACCATACTGTAAAAAGTTTTATTTTAGTTTTCTGACAGAATAATTTTTTAGTGAAAAAAAACTTTCTCACAAAAATACATTTTCTTTTAGGTTAAAGATTACAGAGCACGTTTTATCATTTTCCTTTATCAAGGTGTAAAATATTATAATTTTTTTTGTCAAAGAAATCCGATTTTTCTTTCATTTTATCAAATTTTAAAATTGAAAATTGGATTTTTAAACTGTTATTGAACAGTTTAACTAAATTTTGTTTATAAATAAAGAATAAACTTGAAAGTTATGAATTTAAAAATTGCTAAGACGTTAGTACTACTTTGCTCGAACTTTTAGAAATTGCTAAGACATTTTAAGTACCGTAAAATGGGGTGTATAGGAACAGCGGGGTCAATCGGAACAAAACTTCCCGACCGTACAAAGAAATTCTTCATAAATATACTATTGGATATTTTTCGCCATTCATTTTTTTTATAGAAAGGTAAGATCATAGGAAGTAGGAAAAAATTACTTTTGTCACTCAGGCAACGCTGCTGGCTTCTAAGGAGGGCTACACGTGGAATGCTAGAAAACATCACATTTTCATGTCCTGCAAAACTTCATATGCAAGAACAAATCTTCTTATATTTATAAACTAAGAGTGGTATGTTTTAATTATACATGTATCTGAACAACAGAACACCACATTAGAATTTACATTTTTTATAAATTGTGTCATAAAACTGAAGATTCCTGAAAAATGACATCGGAAAAAAATTTGCGGGGTGAATCGGAACACTTAGTTCTGTTGTTCCAATTCAAACTTATTTGAAGGAAAGTGTTTAAAAAATCAAGATTCTAACCCCAATTCTTCTAATCAAGACACGGACAAGGATTTATTACTGTTTATCCCTTCTAGTGAGCAACTAGATCTTAGAATCACAAAAAGTTGCAGATTTCAAAAGATTTTTTCTCCAGGAGACTTCTTTTTACTTAAAATACGAGGGGGAAAGTCACATAGACTTTATGTAGTAAAAGTCCAGCACACAGACAGAGATGAATAAGCGAAAAAATATTTCAGGACAATCCCCGAAACCCAGAAAGTTCAAGAAACTAAAGAAAAGGCAGAGTTCATCCCAGGAGATGTTATGAAAAAACTTAAGACAAGTCCCGATTGTTAGTTTTAAGGACAAGTACACATTTGTGGACGACATGAGGGACTTCCATTCATGTTAAATCTTTGTATTTCAATTCAAAAGCATTTCTAAAATTACTTTTCATTTTTCATAAGTTCAAAATTGTTTTGAATTTTGACAAATTATAAACGTTTACTGGTATTGAAATTATTCATTTATTTGACAGTAATTATCTGTTCTTATTCTTCCCCATCAATATTACTCATGTTTGTAAGACCTATTATAGGTTAAATTGAAAAAAAATAAAAATTTTAACATGTGTTCCGATTGACCCCTATCAGCGGGGTGATTCGGAACACCCATAATTTCCTATATATTTTAATAATAATTGTTCAAAATGTTTTGTCTTTGCTTGGAATATCAAAAGTAAAGTAAGACCGAAGTTTTTACCCAAAAAACCAAATTAAAAAAAAATCTTTTAACTGCTTTTTTTACAATCAAAGCTGAAAAGTGTTCCGATTAATCCCATTTTACGGTACTACTTTGCCAGAAACTTTTAGAATTTGATGTGAAACCAATATTAATGCAAAGGCAAGTAAGCCAACTCAACTTTAATGTATAATGCACAATTGATAAAATTAGAAATGCAAAGAAAATGAGAAAAATAGATCAATTTAATAAATTTATCTGACATGAAAATCATTAATGAAATAAATGAAAAAAAAAAAAGTTACAATTGTTTTGGACTAATTCTATATTTGAGTGGGTGGCGTTTTAAACTGTGTACAAAACTTTACTTTTTTGCTCTGCTTCACTATTTAACTTGCCTCACATTACCCCAGATCGTTTTATATAAAGCTCGTGCAGTAGTCGTTTATGTTGGCGACAAGTGCAACAGTATTAAAGGGTAATGAGTGGAAATGAGTCCAAAAAAAAAAAAAAAAAAGAAAAAAAGATGAATTTTTGAGTTGTCTTTAGAATAGTAAGATGTGTGAAATTTTTCTTTTATTAATATTTTATTCATGTGTATTTTTTATGCAAAAGTGCTGTAAGGAAATCAAAAATATTTTTATATTTCAGATTTTTATTCTTACCACCATGCTACTTGCCGTTGATTCTTTCACATTTAAAAGACTAAAATATAAATAAGGGACATGACTATAAAAATTTCCTGACAATCTCATAACTGTTGAATATTGCAAATTTGCAAACATATTTTTGAAAGTCGAATGTTAGAAATGCACTACTTTCTTTTTAATGGATTAATATTTTAAGTGAGGTTTGTTGTTTTTTAAAATTGATGATTATGATACGTAGTAGAAGACGAATAGAAGTGGGAAAAATATTTGATTGTCAAAATATTTCCGCAGCAAAAAAGATAAACAAACAGCATATTTCTTATAAAATAATAGCTACAAACAAAGGAAAGGCTTTATGAAAATTAGATACAGCTGCATTTTAATTGCATAATATGCTTAGAAAAAAGGCTGGAAAACCTTCCTTTACGAGTTGAATAGTTGCGGTTAATGTTGGTTTCGAGTTGATCTACATACGTTTTCTGTCACAGGGCCTTGTGATCCCTTTTAGGCTTGTGAAAAAGAAGAATTGCTTATGTGAGCCACCTAATAAGTACTGCTAAGTTCATGCGATCTTTATGGGACACGCTGTATAATTGAGAATTCAGGCATATCGGGAATGATATATATTCAAGGCAAGTTATATAAGCTGTTTTCTTTCAAATCTCATACTTCTAGAGAAGAGTGGTGAAATTAAGAAAGTATAATTAATTAACATTAAAAAAGAAGAGCGTATGACGCAATTTGAAAAAAAAATGTTTCGATAATCCTGTGTTTTTGCCTGATAAAATTATAAGTTTTCTTAAAAAGGGGTAATAATTCATGAGTCCTGAAAAACTTAAATTATTTTTTAATGAAAACTTTATATTTATTATGTTCATAACAGTTTTTTTTTACATTTTTTTATGTACTCCTTAGATGACAAGAGAATTTAATTTTGTCACATAAATAGGTCTTTTTTTAATCCTCCTCATTGTGTTATAATCTTGTTATTATAAGAAGCAAAAGACTGATTTGGGAATGAAGTGTATCTTTTAAGAGTTTTTTTTTTCAAATTCTAATTTACTTTTTCGCTGATTTTTCTTGTTTTTTTCGTAATAACATTGCATTATTTGACTAAATCATTGAAAGAAAAATCTGAATTCAAAACCTTTAAAGTTCATCAAAGCTCTAAAGAACGAAGCCTTTTTTTACTTTAAAACAGTCTTCGCATTTTCTAACCGTAGTTGTTTTTAAGCGAGAATAATCTACTGGTTTCCTTTCTCTATAATTTGTATCGCAAACTTTCAGTGTTCTGATTTTGTAAAAGAAAATATATTTTAAGACGTGAGAGGATTTTTTAAATTATTTTCTTCTTAAGCCTTTAGATTTTTAAAATTAATGTTCGTTTTTCTTCCAACTCACAGCGGTGCTCGATTTTTTCCTCGGGGAACTTTAGGAAATTTCAAAACTTGCTTAATTCTATAACTAAAATTTTATTCTCCTTTTTTACGTAATTCGTTACTTTTCCTTTATAACACCAGCTAAAACTATGTATGTGTGTATGTGTATGTCAACAGTTATTTCCATTCAAATGAGTATCTTTCTTTAAAATACTTTTCGTTCCTGCATTAATTCAATTGTTTAGGTACACATTTTGTCTCATCACTGCTTATTATTGTTTCATACTGCCCAAATATTTCTGAAATAATTATACAAAAAGAGCTGAATCCAATTTGATAGTAAGGCATAAACTATAAGACATTTTTTTTTCATTTACAATGGAAACTAGGGAGGTTTGACCCACTTTTTGCAAATACATTTTTCTTTCTTTTTTTTTTTTTTTTGTAAACATTTAAAAATTTCCAAGTTGACATAATTTGTTTCATTTTTAATGTCTGGCAACTTTTTGCACCATTATTTTTCATTTAAATAACATATTAAGCTTTTTATTACCAATTTTTCAAGAGTGTCTAATTCGTGTCAAACCTCCCCACTTGAGGGAGGTTTTGAACCACAAAGTTTAGAAGTTGAAAAAAATCACGCAGAAATAATTAGATATCAAAAAATATATAGATACTTTTACAAGGTACCAATACGTAGGTCTAGGAAAATATAATATAATTTTAAATGAATTTAATTTAAATTAATAGAGATTATAATTTTTAGAAATGCCAAAGTCAAATTTCATTTTCAATGCAAATCTTTCTGTGCCTCTAGTTCATTAAATCTTAGAATCTGTTTGAAGGGTTGTCAGAAAATTCTTGGTTTGGTAAGCTTTCTACAACATTTTACTTTCTAGATAATTATTTTATTGATTTTCACGTTACAAAATAAAAGTTACTTACGTTTCAATAAAATAAAGAAATTTAGTAAATAATTGGGGAAAGTAAAGACAAGTTAAGCATTTCAATATATGTACTAATAAATGCTGAAAGCAAGTTTCAGCTTTGTTTAGTTTGATAAGAATAATGCATTAATAGACAGTGCTACAAATGAATATTGAGGAAGAGATTGCATGTTAAGAACAAAAAAAAATATTTGAATTAAAAACATGTCTTTTAAAATCAAAATAATGGTTGTATACTGCTTTCAAATTGTTATATCGTCAAATAATACAAAATGAGGAGATTTGACCGGGTCAAACCTTTCGGAATTGAGGTGGGGAAAACTTCCCTTACTGGCCATTTAGAAAAACAATTAAAAAATGCATGAATAAAATAAAGTGAATTTAAGAAATAAAAAGGGCAGTCTTTTAGTAGGTTAATCAGAGAACACAAATAATTCAATTCAATTTTGTTTATGTTAATGACAAAGAGATGAACTTGCAACAAGAAAATTTTTTTGCCTGGAAAGGACATAATGTACGATTGCTTCTAGCTTCTACTAAAACGTTTCATTTATTTTCTAATTGGTTTATTGTAATTTGGTGTTTTTTCATGAATTCTCATAAATAAGTAGTTTTTATTCTTACTAATGTTAGGTAGTATTTATAACAAAGAAAATCGGAATTGAGATAACGATCTTTTTCCGGACTAAATGAGTAGCTGAAATGTTCGCATACACAATTTTAATTACTATAGCCAGAAACGTAACTATAAGTACACGGGACATAAGCATTTTCTTTTGATCAAACTTACACCTCCTGCAATGACTTATGATAGTCCATCAAGCACCGCCAGTAGTGGATAGAGAAGAAGTTTTCTAGAGGGTTTCTGAAGAGTGAAAAGTTTCCTCCCACTTTATAATCTTTTACAAGAAAAGTTCTAATGAGGCTTCTTAATAATTTTTTTAAAGATCCCTTAAAGCCAATTTAGCTGTTTTAAAGTAGAGAAATATTTCATACTAAATTGCTTCGAATACGGTGCTAAAATATCTATTCTTGCATTTTAAACCAATTAACGACTATACTTTATACTAACTATATCCCCAAAATGGTGCAATAATGCATCGTATTCCTTAGAAACATTATCGTAAGGCCAGTCTAGTATGTTTTGTGCTCTTTTTATAAATAAAAAGTTATTTTTTTTCTCATATACATGGGGCTCTGTAAACAGAAAACAGAATAAGCACTTTTATCGTCAAAGAAGAATAAATGAACGAATCGTGATATTATATGTACCTTTGAACTTGAAACTCCTGAGTTTTATGTATTCTTTTACTGACCACCGAATGCAATATTACTCACAAAACAAACTGAAGTGATTTTATTCAAATATGCTTCATACGTGTGTGTGTTTTAAAAAATAGTTAAAAATTTTTTACGTCTGTTATGAAGAAAAAAGTCTAAAAATAGTTAATGGTGTAGTTATGGCCACGGCCCTGTTTTAAACCCGCAACTAAACAGCATTCCCAGGTAGCACACTTCGTTGAATTAACGTTTTAAAATCGTTGCAATCGTTGAAAATCCGTTAGGTTGCGATTCTAACGATTTTACAACGTTTTTAAAACGCAAATGTTTTCCGTTGAAAATCAAGTTGTGTTTTTAACGATTTTACAACGTTTTTGTAACGCAAATGTTTTCCGTTGGAAACTAAGTCCAAAAACAGCAGCAGTCTACATCTCAACACTCTCGTCTTCTCTTGCAAGCAGCCATTACTTCAACGGCAGACAAAGAAAAACATTTGTAAAGAATGTTCATCTCAAAGGTACGTAAAGTATTGGAAATTGTATTTTACTTACTATAAAATATTTTATAATTCTCTGTTTTCCATTTTCCGTATTGTTTTTTGTGTTATAATTCTCTGTTTTACATTTTTCGTATTCTTTTATAGTTATCTGCATTCACGTATAAAATTTTAAAAATCTATGTGCATCGTTAAAATTAAAATTGTATGTAGTAATTGGTTAATTGTGTTCCTGTTCTTTTTTTTTCTTTTTAATTTCATTGATTATGTGAATTTTGAGAAGATGCATCCAAATATTTAAAGGAAATCGTAATTTAATTTTGGGATAGATATGAAAACTTCAAAAGAAGAAACGCTATTCTAGCATTATTATTTCGAATTGATATTTTGGAATCGGCTGCCATTTTGAAAATAGTTGTCGGAAGAATATTCTGTGTTTACAATTTTATTACGTTTATTTTTTTAACTAGCGGATTCATATCATTGCTAAGAAATAAAAAAATATATTTAGATGCTTAGAAGGATTATTAAACAATATTTAAATAAAAATATGTAGTTTTTACACATTTTTATCAAATATTCGAAATATTTTGAATGCAAGGTTGAGATTACTGTATGAAACATAAGTTTCGTGCGAAAAAACTATCAGCAATTATGCAGCAGTCAGTTTAATGGGACAAAATCAGGAATAATATAGTCTAGCTGTACATCTCCAATTGTGGTTGCATTCGAATGTTTCCAAGGGGGTGTTTAACCCCTTTTTTGGGGTAAATCAGTTCATTTCAATGCAGTCTCAAATGATATGAATTGGCGCTACCACTTGGCGATATATCTCCATGCTTTTGGTCGCCAAGTGATTGACGCCAACTTGGCGACTTATCGCCAAGTTGGCGACAAATTTGGTATTTTTTTTTTTTTTTTTTGAATTTGGGTTTATTTGGCGCTATTGGCGATATTTTGCAAAAAATCCATTGAATAATGTTAAAATCGGCGATATTTGGAAAATTAATCATTGTAAAACATTTTTTTGCATTGTTTCGTGCAACTAGAGGTGTAAATGTTTGAACAGCTACCTTGCTCACTGCAAGCACTATTTTAACACTTAAGGCATCTACTAAGTTACCGTAAAGTGTGGTTACTTGGACCCACAAGGAGGTTACTTGAGCCCACAGTAAAATGATAAAATCTGGGTTTGGTACTAGCGTTAGAGACTGCAGAGTGCTTCTACCTAGCAGAGAAACGAGGAACTACGTGTAAGTCTTCAACTAATAAGTACCAAACCTAGATTTTATCATTTTACTGTAATGGGCTCAAGTAACCCCCTAGGGTCCAAGTAACCCGACTTTACGGTATTTACACGTAAAAAGAAGTTGTGTGGTGTCCAAACCAGATTTTTTCAGTTTAACCTTTTCCACGAAATTACTAGGCCTAAACTTTAAAACCTTCATCAAAGAAATTGAAATTGTTTTGTAATTTCAATATAATCTGCTAAGGAGAATTTTGGGATTAATTTTCTTATAACTATAAAAGTTACGAATTTTTAAGTGAAAAAATAACAGATAGTGTATTTTTTCTACTATTTTTCAAATTTTGGTGATTAAAATTTAATTAAATTAATAAAATAATAATAATGCGGTTCAAGCAAAAAGTCTCTGACATACCATATGAGGAGAAAAAAACAATTATATTATTTATTTTTAACTCTTTGAGCGGCCGCGACGTAAAATTCCGCTTTTAGATATTTCATTGGATGAATTTACCGTCCAGAATTTTGGAAAAAAGTACCAATGGAACTAGGAACTTAATTATTGATCTCAAGTTAATTTCAAAAAAATAAAATATATTACTTAGAGGCAGAAAAAAATTATTAAGTGGTTCTAAAGTAGAACCCATGGCGCCCAAAGGGTTTTAACAAAATATTGATGAAAAAAAATGGAGATTGTCTTAAACTTCTCAAATTAAAAAAATCAAACTTTAAATTTTCTATTAAATTAGTTTTTGCTTTTAATGTGGAAAATGTGTTTTTAATCATAACCTTTTATAGAACAAACATGAAATAAGTAAAAATCTTAAGAAACAAACAAAGTGTCAAAAAGAACCAAGTCCTCTTGATCTAAATTCAGTTTAAGGCTTAATTGTGGACCTCTTAAAAGTAAAAGATTTTACAATTATATTCCAAATGCAGCTTTACTAAGCTGCATTTGGAATATAATTTTTAAAAATGCTGTTAAACTTATTTATCAATCTATAATGGCTCTTTCTGTTTCCAGATGACCGATTCGATTTTTTTTTGCCGGAAAACTTCATTGAATCGTAAGTTTCTTTTACTTATATTTAACTTGGTCATGTTTTACGAATTTAGCAAGCAGTAAACTATTGCATGAAAATTATGTATAAAATTTCTATCAACTTTACTATTAGAGCTTTTAGGACTATCTTTTGTCCCAAAATGAAATAGAGAATTTCCAACTAGTTTCTTCAATTTTTCAATTTTTGCACTTACATCCCTTTGCTTCTCGCTGCCTCGTATTAGAAATACATTGCTAATAGGATAAGCTTGTATTTTGATAACTTCTTAATGATAAAATCTTTTGCGAAGTCTCCCTTAAACATCATAGAAAATTCCAATTATTCTCCTATATCGTATGAAATAACACTGAAATCACTAGGAATTTTGCTAACTAAATCCTACCAACACTCATTGATTAATGAAAACTATTTAAAAGAGAGAGAGAGAGAAAATAAAAGAAATAAAAGTGATTAAGAAAACATTTTTGCTAAGTTTTAAACAAAAAAAATTAGTTATAATTCAAACAATTACATTTAGTTAAAATTATGTATATATATATATATATATATATATATATATATATATATATATATATATATATATATATATATATATATATATATATATATATATATATATATATATATATATATATATATATATATATATATATATATATATATATATATATATATATATATATCCTTCATATAAGTTCACTTTTTTCTGCTTTACAGATGCTGTACGACAGAATCGATGCCGCAAAAACGCAAAAGATAAGAATATCGAATGGAGCATTTAAACTAGTCCTCAAGCATACACTGCTGGAACAAAAAAAAAATCAAATGTGAATGTTTCCTTAAAAAATACATTGTATAATAATTTTGTCATTTAATATTTATTTATTTTGTATTTCGCTGCATTTTGCACATGCTTACTTAATCTTCTGCTACATATTGTTTGGTTAAATTTAGATTTTATTATTGGGGAAACATTTATTAGGAGAGCTTGGACTTGAGTGAAGTAATTTATTGATTATGATTTGGTGAGTTTTTAATATTGTATTGTATTGTATTATATGACTGATGGATTTTTATTTGCGGATTTTCGAGTCTATTAAGTATCTGTTTTATTAAATTTATGTATGCTCAAATTTAAAATTCACCGAACAAGTTCTCTTACTTGTATAAAAATAAAGTTTTTAAATGATTAATTTTGTCAAGCAGTTGATTTATGAAACAATTTAGTTTCAGTCTTTCATCTTGTTTAATTTATAATTCTCTAATCTTAAAATTCGTTTTCATTGCAAAGGCTTGTATTGTACTGGGTCCAACTGTATATCTTTTATTTTTCAAAACTTAATGTCATAAAAAAATTACATGTAACATAATGTATATCATAGTAATATTTTTTATTTAAATTTTATTCATTGCACATGTTAGCAATAAACTTGTTAATTTTCTTTTACTTGCTGTCGAGTTTTAGTGTTGCACTATATCTTTTCTTTCTTCCTTTTTTTGCGACATTTTTTGTCTATTACCAATTTGTGCAATAGATACATGTGTGAAGTATTCCTAGAGCAAAGGTTTCATATTTAATTCTTTATTTAATAGAAGAATATTCAAAAAGATCTGATATGGACCCTCACACTACTTCCTTTTACGTGTAAATTTCTTAGTAGATGCCTTAGGAGTTAAAATAGTGTTTGGAGTGAGCAAGATAACAATTCAAGCATTCACACCCCCTAGTTTGCCACGAAAAATTGCAAAAAAATGTTTTACAATGAATAATTTTCTAAATATCTCTGATTTTAACTTCATTCAGTGGATTCTTCGCAGAATATCGCGAATAGCGCCAAATTGAGCCCACATTCAAAAAATAATTGTTTTCGCCACATTTGTCGCCAACTTGGCGATTCGTCGCCAGTTAGCGTCAAATACTTGGCGACCAAAAGCTTGGCGATATATCGCCAAGTGGTCGCACCAATTCATATCACTTGTCTGCAATTAACAGTGATTTACCCCCAAAAGGGGGAAAACACCCCCTTGGGAACATTCGAATGCAACCACAAGGGGAGGTGCACAACTAGACGCCTCTCAAAGTCTATATTCCAATCTAGAAGCTTCTACGGTGGATAGTTTTTGAGTTATGCGACATACATACGTACATACAGACGTTACGAGAAAACTCGTCGTAATTAACTCGGGGGTGGTTGAAAAATATTTTTCGACTGGTTATATGTTGGTAGGTATAGATATGCACGTGCTGACAGGTCGAGAAAACTACTCAATATTCATTCGGGGGTGAGCAAAATCAAAATTTAGACCCAAAATTGAGTGATTTTTTTTTTTTTTTTTGCGATCACAATGCATCTTTTTACTACGTAAGAGGAAGTAAAAAAGCCTTTCTGATGTTCATGGAAAATTTCTACATAATGCACGTTTATTACAGCGAACTTTCAAAGAGGGCTTTCATAAGCTACAGCACATATTAGCGTTAAAGACACGCTTGAAACGTCATTTCAACAGAAAGCGTTAATTTTTTTAACGTTGAAAAAAAAGCATAAGTCACGAAATATATTAGCGTTAAAAACACGATTGATACAAACGCAATTACAACGGACGGCATTAACGGTTTTTCAACGTTGAAAAAATGGTTGAAAAATAGCATAAACAATAAGACATATTAGCGTTAAAAACACGTTTGATACAAACGTCATTTTAACGGTATGCGTTACCGTTTTTTCAACGTTGGAAAAAAAGGTTGAAAATTAGCATAAACAACGAGATATAGTAGCGTTGGAAACACGTTTGAGATCAACGTTGTTTCAACGGAAAGTGTTGCGTTATTTTAAGGTTGAAACATTTGGTTGAAAAACAGCATAATCAACGAGACCTATTAGCGTTGAAAACACGTTTGATACTAACGTTGTTTCAACGGATGGCCTAACGGATTTGCAACGTTTAAACAACGTTTAAACAACGAATGTGTGCTACTTGGGTTGTAGCTGAACAATAATGCTCAAACGTTAGATAGATCGTTTTTTATTGCAACAACATGCGTGTTTAAACCAGAAAACAGTACAGTAGCCCCGTCCTTTGTTGAAAAAAATGTGTGGAAAGTTGTTGGTTATTTTTTCAATTATTTTTACATAGTGTAATTTTTCTACAAAACATGTTTTTTTTTTTCTCGTAATGAAGGTAATTCTGCTTGTTAAATAATTTGCTTTACATAATACCCACAGAGTGCAAAAAAGATGTTGTTTTTACAGTATAATACGGTTTTTACAGCTAATTTTAAAGTAATTTTAGTGTAATAAACTGTAAAATTGTTAATTTTACAGTAGTAAACTTTGAAGATGCTAGTTTGCAGTAAGAAGCTGTAAAACTGTTAGTTTCACAGTTTATTACCGTGCATTTTTCAATTAAACTGGAACCTCTGCTGCCAGCATTATACTGCTATTTTTACAGTATAATACAGCTAGTTTCATGTTAATAAACAGTGAAATTACTAATTTTACTGTAATAAACTCTAAAATTGCTATTTTTACAGTAGTAAACTGTAAAATAGCTAGTTCTATAGTTTATTACTTTGACAGTTTTAAACTGGAACCGCTGCTTCCAGTATTATACTGTAATAACAAGTTTATATTTTTCAGTGCACTACCGTATTACCCGGATTTTCGATCATCCGGATTGCCTTTGGATGCAGTTACTCCGGATAATTGAGGCTTTACTAAAAATATAATTGTTATTAGTATATTTTATAAAATTATTTGGCGAGTTTTATGCGTAAAATTATGTGTTGAATAGAAGTATTTAAGAAGTTCATTTCGCTAAAATTTTATGCATGAGTTCATTTAAATTTCTAAATAGAGGATCACCCATTCGAAATTACTCATGCCTCCTCCCTCCCCATAACGCGAGCCGTGGTAAAAATTCTTTCAGCAAGAAGGAAAAAACTTTTTGCTTCATCGAATACTTTTTTTGCAGTAAGTATTAGTTTTGTATAACATCTGGTGTGTTGAAAATAAATAGCAAATGAAATATTTTTGACTAAAATTTTTTGAACAATTTTTGAGAGAAATGGTGTCACGCACATTGCTTCAATGCATTTTTACGATTACTGTTGCTGTAACATGCAGTTTTAATCCTTCTAAAGTTTGAGAACTTGAAAAATTATTATACAAAGAAAGCAATAATTTTCATACAGATATACAGATCAATTTTCAGTATTTTCTTTGAATGAAAGCAACCAACTCGATTTGCTTAATAACTTAAAAATTTAAAAACGAAGCTGCGAAAATGTTAATCCCATTTACAGAAGCGTTCCTTAAATCACGCGAAAAATTTAGCAACCCCAGGTAACATACTCAAACGCTACGTTGCCTAAAATTAGCCAGGCATCCCGAATGTCCTGCTTGTTTTGATTTAATCATCCTTCCTCACGTCGCCTTTAACGAAGCGAAAATCTAAAATTTAAATTACGTCTTTCAGTGTGCCCTAACCCAATGAGAAAAGCGTTGAAAACCCGAAAGTACATTTAATCAAACACTTTCCCAGTGAGATCACGTAACTGGATAAAGAAAATCTGGGGTAGCGACGTATTCAACTCGTGCGGAAAACTGTAATAAGTTGAAGAAATTAAGGCCGCTTTTTTACACTCGCGATGATTACTTAGAATAGTTGGACATTTCTTTAGAGTGTTGTTTATCGCCACTTTCATAAATATTTTTTCGTTCCTCCTTTCAGAACTGGGATGCTTAACTTCTCCGGAAATTCTTGTCACGTAGCTACAGTATTTTGACGCTCTCTAAGAATACTTGAGGAATACTGATCGGCAGTCGTCTTTTCCCGTTCACCGAGCGATATTATTTACGAGCTTTGCAGGAACGTAGATTTGTTGAACCGAAAATTCCTTAGCGGTCACGGCACAAGGAATTCGTGGAACACGTGAAATATGCTGTGCAAGAGCAGTTACATTGTTTCGTACATGGAGGAATTCGTTCCCCTCGCCAAGTCGAATAATTCTGTAAGTATCATGGCTCGTAATAAATGTTACGTATTTTCGATTGAAATCTCGATTGTTCATGCCATCGTTTCCTAAGGGGCGCACTCAGGAGAATGACTTGCTGAAAACTGTTGCGGGATTTTGTGTTCCTTGGTTGGGATGTGATCTACTTCGTTAAACACCGACCAGACATAAAGAAAGAAGTTACTTCATAAGAATAGTATGCATTTCTACAAACAATGAAAGAATTTTTTTTTAAATTTTTTTTAATCCCCTATTGTGGCTACGTTCCCATTTGGCAACATAGTCGTTTTGCATTATATATTTTACTAAGGCAACTAATGGATTACGCTATACGGTTTTGGCTATAATTGTGCCTTTATGCAAAAATAATTGATATAATTGACGCTATTTGTTATATTCACATGAGTTTTAAATGGTAAATAGTTAAAAATAAATATAAACAGGGAAAAATTAAAATATTTATTTTTTATTCAGTATAAACTATATGAAATTGCAAGTATCTAAATGGACAATAATGGGTAACTGAGCCAATATTTAGAAAAGTGCCAATTTGAAGATAGAGTTTTCTGAAAAAAAAATTGCAGAAAAAAACTAATATTGTATTTTAAGTCTAAATTGGGTCTAAATGCAAGAAAATAAAAGGGGGGAGGTCAAGGAAGTTATTTACCCCCTCCTTAGATTTCTCACTTTTAAGCCGTTACAGATCTGATGAATGTTACAGATCTGATGTTAATATGAGTTACATATTTGAGTTTATGCTTTCAGTCTTCGTTAACATCTCTAAATATGATATCATTTCCTTGCATTTTTAACATAGAATTAAGATAATTATATTAAAATATATATATTAGGCTAAAAAATCAAATTTCATTTAAAAAAAACATTTGTTGGAAATAAAAATGAGCGATAAGATTTTTAGATAAAATAAATTATGAGATTACCAAATCCAAGCTACTAAAACATTTGTTTTGTTTTAAAACAACACACAACTTTTTCAACACACAACTCTGCTGCTTGCTTTTCTTTAATTAGTTGCAGGAAATTTAATTTCTTGATCAGAAATTCAAATTTAGTATGCTAGTTATTATCTGGTTATTTAGCGAAGTTATGAGAAATTGAAGCACCAAAAAAAAATAAATAAATAAATAAATAAAATAATAATAATTAATTAACTTAATTTCTGCAGTGTCAATTTTTCTTATTTTACTGACTTCTATTGCTAGGTCATACAAACCACAAATGAAGCAATTGTACTAAAACTCATTACTTTTCATTTTTTAAGAACAAAAATATTCAATATATATGGCTAAAACCTATGATTTTTGCTTTTTATAATTCTGAAACGTGTGAGTTATTTCTGTAACATATTTGCTGTTTTTCAATGTTACCGCTCTGACTGTTACCGATCTGACAAACTGACAAAGTTTCTTTTTTATTTCCGAGTCGATCGCACTAAACCAAAATCAAACACGTGGGTTTTTCACTTGCAATAAAGAACTATACTTATATATAAAATAATTTTTAAAATAAAAAAACTGCGCATTTTAGAGCGTGTTACCGATCTGATGATTCAAATGACACACATTTTATAAAATCACTTTAAAAAAATCTTACCTACAATTTTAGATGCAGAAATGCAAATTTTTAATTACGATTCTATAAAACATCTCACAAGGTACTCAGTATCACGTGGTATAGGTGCAGGAAATGATTTTGGGAGATTAAACATAGATCGGAAGTTATTGTTACCACTCTGACGGCGGAACTTGGGACACGCTTATTTCGCATTAGCTAGAAAATCAGAAATCGATTAAAACAAAAATGAAGTAAAATATTAAAAAAAGGGGTAGAGATAGAATCGTTTTTTGTGCAAGTGCGTTTTTTTGGGAAGTTAGAAAGTGCGCATTACCTGTTTGTATGCTAAGCTTTGCTACTGGGGACACGTTACCGATCTGATTTTTGATGTATAAAGACAATATTTTCTGAAGAAAAAAAATTTTTTTTTCTGATGTTATTAGATGAAATGAAAGCAGAACCTTATCTTCTTTCTGGGGAAAATTATTTTTTTAACTAGTTATTGAAATACTAGTGAAAATTCACTTGGTACTCAAATTGGCACTTTCCTAAATATTAGCTCAACTTTCATCTTGTCTTCTAAATGTGTCTTAGGAGAATATTATTTTTCTCTTTGGTGAATTTAGAATAATGCAATGATGCAAGAAAATTTAAACGTTTTTTCCTCTTCTGGTAACAGTTCAAAAATTACGTGCAAGAGACCAAATAAAATTGAAACTTCCAAGTTACAATTCGCACTGAATAGGTTTCCGGAGATGCTGATTTTTAGGTGGTGCTTTTTAAACAGACATATATTTATGTTGCTTGCTTGTGATGTATATTTGGCAATTTCATTATTTTTCCCATTTTGTGAATTGAGAATAGAGAAACGCTGCAAGTGGACTTGAACGTATTATTCTTTTTCTGGTGATAATTGAAGGATTTGGGAGATGAAGGGGTTACGCAACAAAACCCAAATTGCGAGTAATTACGGGGTTAACTTCTTGGAGTCTCATTACTTAGACTAACTTCTAAATGAACGGCTTGGGAGATCTGAAGAGGTTATATGACAAAACCGAAATTGCGAGTTATAGCAGTTCAAAGTTTTATTGTTGCAGTTGTTGCAGTTTTTTTGTTTTATGGTTTTGTCGTTAAGTGAGCGTATGAAGTTGGTCTAATGACATCTGCTTTTTGATGCACCGAGTTTTATTTGCCCACCCCTGCATCCATTGGTTACCATTATCCAGATTGTATTTTCAAAAAAAAAAAAAAAAAATGTAACATAGCCTCTTCATCTTCCAAACCCTTCAATTTTGAGTACGTGGAAAAATCTAGGAAAAAATGAACCATCTGACCAGCGATTGCAACGTAATACCTTTCTAGGTAACTTTGATTCAGTGAGAAAAATCGTGGTGTTTCCTACAAAGGAATTCGATATATTCTGGTCCTTGCTTACATTGTATTTGAATGGCTTTGATCTTTTTTCAATGTGATTTAAGATAATATTTTTTTCCCATATTGTGAGTTTTTAATATGAGAATGACGTATAATTGTATGAACAAAAGAAAATGCTTTTTGTCTTCTAGCAATAATTTGCAAATTGTTGGGAATTGCCTTGATGAAATTAAAACATCCCAATTACAATTGCTGAGATAGGTTTTTATGCAATTTTGAGTCAGTTGTAAAATCAAAAACGAAACTGAATGTTCGTTTAGAAACAGCTGTTCTTAACTCTTTTTTAATGTTTGCCAGATCCATTCCCAATCATTCAAGATCGTAAGTTACTTTTCAATCGAACGTAATTCCAGATTTAGAGAGAGAATATGTTATACTTAAATACTATTCTTAGCAAAATGTTTTTTTGAAGTGCTGGAATGTTTGTCATTTTCACCCAAGAGTTACTCCCGGGTCACGTAACACGAGTTAACTGTCAGTTTTCGCATGAGAGCGAATACTAGTACTTTTTTGATAAGATGCTGTTAATGATTTCAGTTCATGTTCTTCGCAAATGGTAAATTTTAAAATTACATGCTAGTTCTTTTTAAGAGTTTTCATTATTTCATTAATGTATATACTTAATGAGCAGTCTAGTATAAAAAAAAAAAAAAAAAAAAACTCAATATTTTTTAGTCTGGAACTTTCAAGGACAATTTTATTAGTCCTTGTGGAAAAAAATTCTGTTCTTATTTTTTATTATTGATCTTCGGTGAAGAGAAATTTAAAAAAATACAATTTCGCTAAAAATTCTTTATTTATTGAAAAAAAAATGTTAAATATTTATATCTCTGAAATTTTTTGGTCAAAAATATACTTTATTGATTAAAATATTTTAATTTTTGGAATTAAAATCTATTAACTTAAAGTTAAAAAGAACGAGATTTATTACTCGTTAAAATTATTTTTAAACCATTTCTTTCTCTTAAAAAAGGTGTTAGGAAAAAATAAAAAATATGCCTTTATTACTTGTTTCGTATTTATTTCATATCTTTGCGGTCTTAATTTGCATTAATCACAAAAGTTTAAGATATTATCTTAAAAACATTACCTTCCACGTTAATGTACTTGATCGAATATTTTTCTCCGTAGAACAAATTCATGCACCTTTTTTTCCAATGAATCTTTCTGCCTTCGTTAAACAACTCAACACTGGAGGAAATATCACAATACAAATTATTCCCTAATAGGTACACTTGAAGATGTACAAAGTAAAAATCACCATGTTGATAATTGAATTCAATTAAAAAGACACATAAAATTTCTTTGAGAACAAATCTTTTTAAAAAAACTATTTTAATTTGAGACAAAAACAAAGAATTGTCCTTTTCAATATGGATACAAATTACATTTGTCATTTCCCATGAGAAAGCGTTTTCATTAGTTTAATCAAAATGGTAAGAATGCTGAATCGGGTTCGTTTTTTAGTATTGATTTCTAAACTTTTGTTTCCTCGATATTTTTTTTCCGAGGAATAGATATTACTTAGATTGAATTTATGCGTGCTTCGTAAAAAGGTTTTTTAAGTTGATATTGGGATGGTCTTAAAGCAATTCTAGTTAAATTAACTGTGAAGGGGAGATTGTGTTTGCTGCGGTTCTACTCTCTTTTAATTATTTCAAATACTCTGCACCTTTTTCTTTCGAAGAAAGAATACATTATTTTGTTAAACGTTACAAATGTAAAATTTGTCTAAAAATTTGAATTTCAACATTACATGAAGAAAGAAATTGAATACAAAAGCATTTTGTGCTTCTTCGAAAAGAAATTTTTGTATTGTTTTACAAAAAAATGTTCTTTAAAGCATTTTGTTGACAATGGAAGAACATTTTGTTTTCCGACGGCTGAACCTTTTGTGACCATGTTGCATTCAAATTAAATTAATCCAACGGTAAAATATTTAAAATTAAGAAATATATTTACTCTGTTTTACTAGCATTCATAGTGACGTGACTCCAATTGTATTTTTTTATGGAGATTACAACAGTACTTTTAAAAATAATTAAACCCTGAAATTATATCCTAAAATTTTTTTCATAGAACTTTGAGAGCTATTTTTAGTTCAAGTCTAAAATTATACTTTATTAGAAGTTAATTAGCACAAAATGCACCGAAATCAATAATTTTTTTTTTCTGTCGTATACCAGCCAGACTGGCAATATGGTGTGCACTGCTTCACTTTTCCAACTGTACCGTAATGTGGTATGAAGTCCGACTTCCACAGTACACGCAAGCCATAGGTACCCGTTTATAGGGTAGGCAACCTTTCACAGCACATTCACACAAAGAAAGGACAAGGAGAGGAGAGAGAAAGCACACCCATGCCCAAGCCGGGACTCGAACCCGGGACCACACCATCCGTGGCAGACTGATCTGACCACTAGACAAGGTGGCCGGCAAAAAATCAATAATTAAGGTCTAAATAACGCACTTACTTTCACAGAGCTGTAATACGTTAAATGAAACTACGAGTAGCCTGCTATTTAAACATGTGAAAAAATAGACATCCAAAGTTTGCTACACAAAGCATCAAAACAATTTTGTTCTTTAAAACAAAGTTGAAAACCTGTTTCGGGCAGAATTGGACAACTCTGCGAAAATCACATGCCAGTAAAGAAAAAATGCATAACTTAAACGAAATTTTCAATTATTGGCTAAAACATTCCAGACAATAAATACATTTCAGTATATTAAAATGATTAAGCTTGTTTGATGTATCGAGTTTGATTCTAATTGTTTTATTTAAAGCAGTGAACTTCGCTTTCAGAAAAAAGTAGTACTCCCCTTGTAGGAATCAAATCTTCAGCGAACCAAGATTCGTATTATTTAAGTACTCTTAGGTTTTAACGAAAATTTGGCTTCCTGTGTCCTACCAGGAAACCATGCGATAGTGTAATAATGAAAAAAAAAGTAGCAATCAAAAGAGCATAGTAAAACATGTTTCTAAACACATAAATATTTTAACATTAAATTAACGGTATGATGACAGAATATGATGACAGAAAAAAAAAACTTTTCTTTTTTCGCCTGAAAAAAGCTGTCAGCTACGACATGTGGTCAGCTGCTAGGTTTTACTATATTTTCGAAACTTTTATGAAAAATATTCACTTACAAAAATATTTATATAAAAATAAACAGCTTCTATTAAATTAGGAAGTAAAAGTTTACATGAATTTATTTCTTTAATTCCGCTGATGTAATTGTCTGAAATTGCGCTAGATTTAAGTATTTAAATTTAGTGTTAATCTCAATCATTTCTATTCTTGAATAAAAAAATAGAGGACTTTTTTTTAACAGGGTAGTAAATAATTAAAAGAAAAAGTTAGGTTAAAAATGTGCGCAATGAGCAAATTTTAATGAAATTATAAAAAGTTGAATTATTACACATTAGTTACGGTTTTCGTTACGGAATTGGTGATAGTAAAAGATAGGTTTATATCATAGTGCAAGAAAATACTTTTTTACTTCTTTAATAAGAACCGCTGAAATATTTTTGGCATGAGCCCGTCATTAATCTTATGAAACGTCTCAAACTGCACATAAAAAGTATGGGTATGTTCTTGAATTAAGATTCCTTTTCTGGACAACGAAAATAGCTTAAAGGAAGAACTTTATTTTTCGGAGAAAATTTTGCTTTTTGCTGTGTTCATATAACCCAGAATTTTTAGTTCTGACACCTTCTTTTCTAAAGAATCTAATGGTTTTCGGCTTAAAATAGCACTGAGTCTGAGTTAAGATTCCAAATTAAGAAAGAAAATTGAAACTCGTTCATCTGTATGACAAAAAGAGAAAAAAAAAAAAAAAGATGGGGGGGGGGGGGCGGTTGGGGGCTGAAAGCCGAAAAAAGGAGAAAAGAATGTTTTGCTGGAGGATATAATTAGCAGCTCTTACTTCTCAGAAGTATTTGAAACATTGTTTTTTGTTAGTTAAAGAGAAATTATCCGCAAAAACTTTTTTATATGATGCGTTTATTAGATGGCAAACTGAGGCAAAACTGAGATTAGCTTTTCCAGCAGAAAAATAGCATTTTTTTTAGCACAAAGAATTTCCCGGGGGAAAAAGACGTATACTTATAATGTTTAGAAATGTCGTTTTTTCTAACGGGTGTCTAACTTCTTATTCCACACTTTTTATATTTCTTTTTAAAATGCTTTATGATTCCTTCACTGGTTCTCATACTAATGGCGCGAAAATGAGAGAATATTTGATAAAGGATCTGCTGTTTTCAAAGTCTACTTCTTTAATATGTACTCATAGTTAGTAGACTGAAACCACCTTTCTACTAGGAGTGATTTTTTTGCTGCTTGATATTAGTTTTCTACATATTCCTTCATAAAACATTTTTGTTTAGCACTGTATCAGTATTTTACAATAGTAACAAATCGTTTTTTGCTCCATTCTACCGCAATTACCGTTTTAAGTTAGCTGTTGTTCCTCTACATCTAATTAGTTATTTTTTTCACATTTTTTTTTAATTGAAAAAAGAGTTTCCCGTGACACCAAAATACTTTTTTGTCAAAAACATGGATTTTTTGCTTACCGTTGTTGATTATACTTCTTATTTATAGTAAAACACTGATAATCATAATAGTATTTTTTATAGTTTTAAGAATACGTGCTAAAACTGAAGAGCTAATAGAGCAGAGAATAAAAACAATTGAAATATTTCTGGAAGATGATGATAGCCTACGTATCTTTGAAACAAAAGGCTTCTTCGTAGTTTTTAGCAAAAAAATATTATACAGCATTGGATTTTAAAGTATTTGAAATCTCCGTAGTTTACGGTAAGAATATATTAATAGCTAAATAATTTTTACGTAAAACTAATTGTTAGTTTATTTTAATAGTCTATAGAGTATAAAATCTCAATATGATATAAAACAAATGTCAGTGCTTTTGAGCTAAATTTCTGATTTTAAATTTAATCTTTACACAAGAAAATATTTAACTTGAAAATAACAGTATACAACGTAACCTTTATTAATTTCTAAAGTTTAACTGAACTCTTGATGTCCCGTTGATTCATAAGAGTCACAATTAGCACCTCCAAGGATTTAAAACGTCAAAAACGAGGCACAGGGAATTTTAAACCCCAATAGTTTAACATTTTTTAATAAGCAAGATAGCACCTCCACCTTATTTTTAACGATAAATAAATATATCATTATTAAACAGTTTTACTGAATCGAAAAAAAAAAAGAAAAAATCTGGAGGTAATTAAAATTTTATATTAAGTTTCTTTTACATCTGTAAATAACGGTTGAAGCAGTTAATTTAAAAATGAATTTCATTTTCTGAAAATATTATTTATAAATCAAGCACAATATTTTAATATGCAGAACACTTTGAAACAAGATATAAGAATCCATTTAAAAATAATTATTATATACTTCCAAGATTATTTCATAAGTACCTTTAAAACTAACTATCAACACTTCAAATGCCTTTATCTGAAAAAAGAAATCACTACTCGAATCTGTCTGATAAAATGTTTAAAAGTTTAAATACATTTACCAACAAGGCTACACCAAGCTTCCAAAAAGCAAAAGCTTTGAAATTTTCGATTTCGTACAGTAAATCTCAACCTAACAAAACAATTCGAAACCTTCCCAAAGGAACAATAATTTACTTAAAACAGACACTTCGTGTTTAACCGTACACACAGTTTTCCTTTTACTAAAACTGTTTCGTCTTCATTATTGTTGGCTTCTGATGGAACTGGATATGCTACAGGAGGAAATAGTGTTTCGGATATTTATTTTAAGTCTCTTAATACCACGCAGTCGAGATGTTGGGGAATAACATCAAGCCAAAAGACTAATTAAATTAGTGGGTTCTGCTTTTTTTTCTGGCTCCTTTAGAAGAAGTTCTTGGCCAGATGAAACATCTCTAACTATTTTCAATATTTTGTGGTTTTTATCCTCATTTCTAGAAAATATATTGATTTCAGATGAGGAGGAAATATAATGCTTGTAGTTTAAGGACTTTTTATTAAAATTAACGTTTTAATCTTAAACAGCTTTGTTTTTTTTTTTGTTCTGATTGAACGAAAATAATATGTATTCTTTCGATAAATGCGTAATGTACATTTCCTTTCTTACTGCGAACACTGACCCTCCGGTTTTACACTTAACGGCTTCATTTGATTTATTCGTAGTTAAGTCCTGACGCTCTGCGCATCATCTTTGACTTTGGTAAACTAAAATGATTTGTGCTGGTTATATTCCTCTTGCTCTGCGTCTTAAGGTCTCTGTTTTATCTTCAATAAAAATAACATAGCTTTTTAACGTTCCCGTAATTTTATTGGAGGTAAGGGGGGTGGGTATGTAATTATGAAACAAAACACAGCAGAAATCATGTCATATACATTTATATAAATAAATGCATTTATGTGCATTTATTTCTTAAATCCCCGGGAAGAGAAATTGGATCATGTTTTCAAATCCCGTTTTGCAGCATTTTGTTTTTAACAAACTAATTATATGTTTCATTTTAAAAAAAACTTGTTTTG